>OY992897.1:64367588-64775088 GCA_963921405.1 Cepaea hortensis | reverse complement strand
GTCTGCCTTGTCATGTATCAATACTCCACCAAGTTCTGCAGAGCCAGCCAATCTGTCCGCCTGTTCATTCCCCAGCACACCGGCATGCCCAGGAGAAAAGATCCAGGCGATGCTTGCCACCCGTGACCTCCGAAGCGAAGCAAGCCACTCTGCCCGAAGCTTGCCTGTCCTCACCTTCCTCAGCATGAGGTGTAACCAAAAAACAATAAGTCAGCTTGGCAGAAAGGATAAAAACGCTTGATATCAAACTTCGATTGCGCTGCTGGCGGGGTTAGGGGCTCAACCTCGATATCGGTCAGTTGAAATTACATGTTGACTGTGGATATGAGTTGAGTTGAGTTGAGTTGAACTGAGTTGAGCTAGGAACCGACATCACTGCATTCAGCAGATTTCCATACGCGCTCCGTCTCCTCGTTCAACAGCAGCGAAGAGTCATACTACTATCTGATTTAAAGTTCTCTTCGTTTTCCCTCTCAGTTTTAAGATTCTTCCAGAACCCCTGCCGATCCCCCGGAATATAATTATTTCCACGCACGGGTTCTCAATCTGTTCCCTCGCCTTCCCCACCTGGTCCCACAAGCGCACGACCACCTCTCCCTTGTCCACAGGCAATCTACCACCAAGAGGTGCTTTCCCTGCTAGCCTATCAGCCTGTTCATTCCCCCGCACCCCCGCATGGCTAGGGCACAATATCCATACAAGTCTCATAATCTGTGACCTCCGAAGCGAGGATAGCCATTACACACATGTTGATTTCTGGTTCATAGAGCAATGGCAGGCTTCTGAAAGTAACATTTCCTAGAAAGTCAACCTGGAGTTGGGTGTGAGTGCCACATCCTGCAAAGGAGATGCAATATATTTGTAGACAAGAACGACTCCTGATCCATGAATCCAGTGATTGTGTGAAGTTATAAACAGCGCTTATCGGCATGGCATATGTTGATGATGGTGATGATGATGATGATGATTGTGATGATGATGATGAGGAGGAGGAGGATAGTGATGATTATGATGATGATTTTGATGATGGTGAGGAGGAGGAGGAGGATGGTGATGATGATGGTGATGAAGATGATGAGGAGGAGGATGGTGCTACTGCTGATGATGATGATGATGATGATGATGATGATGATGGTGATGGTGATGATGAAGATGATGAGGAGGAGGAGGAGAATGGTGATGATGATGGTGATGAAGATGATGAGGAGAGGAGGATGGTTCAGCTGACGATGATGATGATGAGGTTGACGACGATGATGATGATAATGAATTATGATGATTATGATGATGACGACGACGACAATGACGACGACGACGACGAGCGATAGGGAAAACAAAAACACGACAACAACACACAGAATGATAAACGACTCTTACTTGTCGCACCATCTTCATGCGTAGCCTTGTCATATTGTCATGCATGCTTTCTGTATCCGTCGCCATGGTGACCAGTTCTGGCATCTGTTGCTAAGGCAACTGTACTGTATTCTATCTCTTTATTGTCAGAATGTGAGTCTCCTTGTACTCACAAAAACATCGAAGTTGTATAAACTGATTACAGTTATCACCATTTTATCATTTGCTTAGTTTAAAATGTTCACTCTGGTATATACTTTAAATATAACGTGAAATAAATATAACCGTTATATTTCAGGAACGGAAAAGACAAATTGTCATAAACAACAAATATGGCTGCTTCGAAATACCGGAAGCTTGACAAGTCGTTAAACAGCTCTTCGGTACATAATACCAGTCTTAAAACGGACATTCCTCAATCTGTATTCTTCTGTTCTCTCGTCCGAGCTTCATAGCATGGCGTGGTCCATTTATTTACAAGAAAATGTGGGCGATACGGTCGAATAGATTATGGTAAATGTATGTAATTATATATCGTAGATTGGCACAATGGTGCCGTTATTTCCCTATACCTGATCATGTATTCAATGAATCGATATGACCTGACGCTATAGCACAAACAAACGTGTAAGCTTTTCGTTATCATGAAAAACTAGACATGACCTCGCGATAAGTTATATTTCTATTGGCAGGAATAGATGTGTAAACACCAGATCGGAATAGATAGAGCCAGGTGATTATATCTCAAACGTCTCAGGGTTTAGTGTGATTAGAAAGCGTGGAGATAACTGTCTGGAATAGCTAACCACTACTTAGGTTTCTTTTACACACCCTGTGCTCATATGCGCAACAGAATGCTAGTTGTTTCCCGTGTACTGACTACCCTTCATGTTTGTATCATGTGTAGACGGTACTACCTGCTTTCTGTTAGCGCCGAATGTTGGATCTTAGTCTTATGACTGGGCTGCCGTATGACAGTAGACGGTACTACCTGCTTTCTGTTAGCGCCGAATGTTGGATCTTAGTCTTATGACTGGGCTGCCGTATGACAGTAGACGTACTACCTGCTTTCTGTTAGCGCCGAATGTTGGTTCTTTGTCAAATATGACTGAGCTACCGAATGACTGAAGACGATACTACGCGCTTTCTGTTAGCGGCGAATGTTGGGTGGCGTTCACCAAACCCGACACCCCACATTGTGTCAACGGTTTCGGGCGGAGGAACTTAATTGGAAGGTTACACACCTCATCCCGGTGAGAGGAAATGCAACCTAAGATTAAATGTCGTGGCAGGATAGACCCGCGCAACTGGTCTAGGATCGAAACCCCGACAGGCGGAGAGTTAGAGGATTGCTTTGTTAATCCGGCAGCTTCTGCAGCTTGTCTTGTTCCAGTTGTATTAGTGTTACCTTTTCCCTGGAGAAAAACAAGGCAGGTCGAGAGAAGGATCATGCTGCTTGGCCAACACATGGTTTCTACAATTCAGCCCACGCTCTGTAATTTGAAGAGATTATTATACCTTAATTTTAAAAGCACAATGTAACAAACTAACGTCTGTCAAGACGGCCAGGTGCCAGCCAGTGTGTCATGTGGAATTCAATTTCAATTCAAAGATACGTTTTGCCATATACCCGCTAGATGATGATGATGATGATGATGATGATGATGATGATGATGATGATGATGATGATGATGTTATACTTATAGTTAACTGTTTCAGCACTGAAGGATCATATATTGCCAAATGTGACGTCTCATTTGGACAGCAGGACGATATATCGCCATACTAGAATCATCGTGTTATTTGTGTTGTTTCGAGGTTAAGAAGTCAGTTGCGTTAGTTAGTTAGTTAGTTAGTTAGTTAGTTAGTTAGTTAGTTAGTTAGTTAGTTAGTCAGTTAGTTAGTTAGTTAGTTAGTCGCGGTTCCAAAATCACAGCAAAGGTCGTCCTCATTATGCTCCGTTCCCATGCCAGTGAATATCACATAAAATGTTCCCCACTGCCTTATGTGAAAAGTGGAAAAGACAGGAGTCTCGACAAACAACGGCCCGCTTAGGTACACTGCAAAATGCCACCGACAGAATGTCACAACAAAAGTCCTCTACGAACAATACAGTTTATCCTTTATGGAACTGGCAGTCACTTTCCCAACCAGATGTTCCCTACAAAGTCTCGTTGTATTCCTTACAGGACATAGTAGTCAACTCCAGCATTAGTTGGCTGTTTGTGATTTCTAGCAAGTTTTTACGTTGCTGAAAATCAACTGGACAGCCAAAATGAACAACCAGGATGTGTTAAGGGAAGCTGAGTCACAAAGACAGCTTATCGGCAGCATGGCGGTTAGGCATTGAACCGTTAGGGCCTGTGGCGTGTTTATGCTTGTGGCTACGGTTTACAATTGCATTTTCCTCATGTTGGACTGGTAGTACATGGTTCCGTCGCTCTGCTACTGAGTGAGTTCGTGGGCGATACCGTGAGCTGTGAAATTCGCGTGGAATGCTTTTAATTCTGTCCTGTAAAGTGACCTGCATGTTCAGAACAATTGCTACCGGCGGTTGCTAAATTGACTTTATGCCCTTTCGGTTCACGACTGCATTTTTCGGGAGACTCCTGGGAGTCGGCGCTGAAGCTGAGGAGTTCGTGCTTTGTGCGACACTTTCGGCGGGCCGCCCTGCGACAAGAGACCGAGTCATGTGAGAAAACCCGGGTCAATGAGGTCTTTCTGGTGACTGCCGAGTCCTTAGTCCATCGACGATGAACTGTAGCGAGTGTGGATGAATTGTGTTGGCATTCTGACGGCGGCATTATGCACAGTGTACCTGTGCGGGCTTGTTGGATTGCCGAGATTCCTGTCTATTCCACTTTTCACATGGGGCAGCGAGGAGCATTTTGTGTGATATTCGCTGGCATGGGAATGAAGCATAATGGGGACAACCCGTTGCCGTGAAGTTGGAACCTCGTCAAACTGACTAACTAACTAAAGACAGCTTATCACAAACATCAGACAGAGGCAGTCATCGTCTTTTGGTCACGTTATGAGAAGACAAAAACAGCTCAGTGAACTGAAACTTACATTATAATGCTTGTTTATTTTTATTTGACTGTGCACCATGTTTTGGCAAATCATACTTTTTTGTTTTTGTTTCTGAATCCGTTAATCCTCTGGAGGAGTTTAAGATTTAACTCTTAAACCCAATGTTTTGTCAATTAAATTGTTTCAGCTCTAAACAGGTCTTGTATCCACCCAGGGGATGTTGGTGTATAGACTTGAACCCCGACCCAGCAACAAAATACTAGTACCACCTCCACGGGGCTGTGTTGCTGTGCTCTCCTGTCCCTGTCCAAACCCAGAAATCCACGGGGTATGCAAGATAGTTACTGGAACTAGAGATCTGCAGAACAGCATATTCCAATGTAAAGTAAAATACTACAATGGCCCTTTCTTGCTCTATGAGGCATATTTGGCAAATAATACCACCCCCAACCCCGTGTTTTATACACCAAATGACAGGAAGACAGAAAGATGGGCGGAGAGACAGACAGATGGGCAGAGGGACAGAGAGACAGATGGACGTGGTAATGTTTAACTGTCTATCATGGTTAGTATTTGTCTAAAGTTGTAGGTCATCCACATGACTGTGTGAATATGTGTGTTGTATGTTTCACTTGAAGGATTTATCTTATTGCTTTAGTTTATGTTGTAGACAATTGAAATAACTGTGTGAATATATGTGTTGTATTTTCAGGATTTATCTTTTTGCTTTAATTTATGTTGTGAATTATTCAGTATGTACCTGACGAGATGCAGCGAAATATGTCAGGCAATCTATTGTTTGTGTCTTGAATGTTCAAATTTCCAACAGGAAAACGTTGTCTTCTACTCTCTGGAATCTCGTGTGTAAAAAAGGCACGCATAAAGATACCACAATAGTCATAGTATCGCTGCCTGGAACATGTCTACTATCTGCAGGTCGTGACCTACAAACTGAACGATGGTTAAGTTCATCCACATATCGCCTGGTACGGCAAGGGGGGCGTGGCAAAAAGCCTTGACTCCGGCGGTTATTTTTTCTGTACGACACAAAAACATGGAACAATTCCAGACGTCATGGCACGAACAAATTATGGATAGTTAGGAGGCAATGGTGATGTGATTGCTGAGACGAATGTTGCGAATATGTTGGACTGCCTGAGTAACTAACAACTATTGCCTAATGAGACAATGAATAAAATTAGTGGAACTGCGGTAAAGCTGTGGAAATTTAAACAATATAAAATAACACAAGTAATGCAGCTGTTACACTTTTACACTATCCAGTCAGTGCCGCCCACCGGGCGCTGGAACGCAAAGTATTCCTCCCCACGACGCTTGACGGCAGAAGTGGAAGATGATGATGATGATGATGATGATGATGATGATGATGATGATGATGATGATGAATGCAGCTTTATAGAACAGAATTACGAAAAACACAGGACGTTGCGGCGGCTAGCCTTCATCAGCAAACAGATGCATGCACAAAACACAACATATAACCACGGAGAAGATCCTACAGTGACTACATTAAAGCATAAGAACTGGATGGGAAGAATTAAAAGATTAAAAAAAACTAACTGAGAACAATAAAGAGAATTCTTCTTCTTCTTCTTCTTCTTCTTCTTCTTCTTCTTCTTCTTCTTCTTCTTCTTCTTCTTCTTCTTCTTCTTCTTCTACTTCTTCTTCTTCTTCTTCTTCTTCTTCTTCTTCTTCTTCTTCTTCTTCTTCTTCTTCTTCTTCTTCTTCTTCTTCTTCTTCTTCTTCTTCTTCTTCTTCTTCTTCTTCTTCTACTTCTTCTTCTTCTTCTACTTCTCCTCCTCCTCCTCCTCCCCCTCCTCCTCCTCCTCTTCCTCCTCCTCCTTCTTCTTCTCCTTGTCCTTCTCCACTTGATAAAATCACTATGCCACTTGATATAATCATGGATAATACGAACACATGCACATTACTGTAAAGTGAGTGAGCGAGTTAGTGAATGTGAGTGAGAGAGAGAGAGACTGTGTGTGTGTGGTGTGTGTGTGTGTGTAAGAAAAGAGTGAGCGAGAGAGTGTGTGTGTAAGAAAAGAGAGAGAGAGAGAGAGAGAGAGAGAGAGAGAGAGAGAGAGAGAGAGAGAGAGAGAGAGAGAGTAAGTTGAATTGCACCACTAATCTTTACGTTACACAATGTACGAGGTGAAGTCAATAAGGAAGCCACAAATGGCTGTAGAAAAATAACTAAATATGATAACAACTTGAAACAAGTTTATTTTGATACATACATTGTCCCTTTATTTTCAACATAATTTCCACCAACATTGATGCACTTATCCAATCGTTTTATCAGTCCTCCCAAACCGGCTGCATAGAACTGTGTGCTCTGTTTTCTAAACCACGTTTTCACTTCATATTCAATTTCGGCGTCATTCGCGAAATGTCTCCCGCGAAGGTGGGTTTTCAGTGGTTATCCTGACAAATGTTGTCCCGTAAAGCGGTGCATAGCTGGGTAGAAAAAGTTACGTGGGCGAGTCAATAAGTAAGTCACACAGTTCTGTGGGATTGCAGGTAAATGAAAACAGAGCACGCAGTTCTATGCAGCCGGTTTGGGAGGACTGATAAAACTATGGGATAAGTGCATAAATGTTGGTGGGAATTATGTACTCCCGTGTGTTGCCGGGGCTCATAAGGGAAGCAAAGAATAGCAACACTGTAGCCTACCACGCATGTCGTAAGAGGTGACTAAGGACGCTTGATGGTTCCGTCGCCCTGCTACTGAGTGAGTGCGTGGCGCGACACTGTGAGCTGTGAGTTTCGTGTGAAGTGCTTTTGAATCTGCCCAAGTTTTTTTTTTTTTTTTTTGGAACGTGACTGCATGTTCGGAGCGATGGCAGATGGCTATGTCCCAGAGTTGACCGGTTTTTGCCTTATGCAGAAATGCGTGGCTGCTGGGCTTCTGGTTGACTGCCACTGCCGTCGGTGATGAACTGTATTTTCGTGGACTGTGTAGGTGAACATCTAGGAAACATCCAGATAGGAAAATGGCTGCCGATTCCATCAGAGATGAATTGGGTGTTTCGTGGGGGACTGGTGTGTTGACATTCTGGCGGCGGCATTATGCACAGTGTATCTGTGCGGGCTGTTGTTTGTCGAGACTCCTGTCTTTTCCACTTTTCACATTGGGCAGTGGGGAGCGTTTTGTGTGATATTCACTGGCACAGGAACGGAGCATAATGGGGCCGACCCGTTGCTGTGAAGTTGGAACTGCGACTAACTAACTAACTAACTAACTAACTATGTTGAGAAGTAAAAGGACAATTTATGTATAAAAATAAACTGGTTTCAAGTTGTTATCATATTTAGTTATTTTTCTACAGCCATTTGTGGCTTACTTATTAACTTACTCTCGTAAATGTAAAATTTTTTCTCCAATTTTTACAATTTTTGCGAGAATGCTTACGACAATCGTCAGTGTATGTGTGTGTAAAGTGTGGGAGTTCGTTCATACTAGTTTCAGTGATTTTGTGAGGCATCATGTAAGTGTCTAGATGTGAGGATGTGTGTGTGTATGTGTGTGTGTGTGTGTGTGTGTGTGTGGCTGCTTTGTGTGTGTATGTGTGTGTGTGTGTGGGAGATGTTATGTGGGGGATGTATGTCTGGAGGGGTTGTGAGTGGAGGATGTGTATGGGTGGATGAGGGAATGTGTGGGTGGGAGAAGGGATGTGTGGTGGGTGGAGATGTGTGTGTGGGTGAGGCATGTATGTATGGGTGGGGATGTTTGGGTGGATGGTTGAAAGTGTGTGGGTGTTGTGGGTGGGGGGGGGTTGTGTTGGTGCGTAATGTGTATGTGGGTGGGTGGGTCAGGGATGTGTGGGGGATGCGTGTAGGTTGAGGGATGGGTGTGGATGGGTGTGGGGTGATGGGTGTTGGGATGTGAGTGTGGGTGGGTGATATGTCTGTGTGGATGGAAGTGTGTGTGGGGGTGGAGGATGTATGTGTGGGTGATGAGGGTGTTTGTAGGTGGAGGATGTGTTGGTTGATGGAAGATGGGTGGGGAAATGTGTGTGTGTGTGTGTGTGTGTGTGTGGATGAGGGATGTGTGAGTGGGAATGTGAATGGGGATGTGTGTGGGGGACGCATGTGTTGGTGGGGGATGTGTATATGGGTGGGGTGTTGTGCGGGAGGGGATATGTGTGTAGGTGAGGGGTGTGTGGGTGGGTGGGGAAGGTGTGATTGGGTGTGTGGTGTGCGGGTGGGTAAAGGATGTATGTGAGGGTGGGGAATGTGTGTTTGGCTGCGTGGTTGGAGTGTGTGAGTGGGTAGATGGGAGATGTATGTGTTGATGGGTGGGTGGGGGAAGTGTAGGTGTGAGTGGTTGAGGGATGAGTACGTGAGTGGATGGATGTGTATGGGGGATGAGTGTATGTGTGGGGGATGTGTGTGCTGGTGGGAAGATGTGGGTGGGGGATGTGTTTAGGGGGTATATGTGAGTGGTAGGGTGTTTGGGTGGGAGATGTGTGTTTGTGGATGGGGGATGTGTATGTGGGGGATGTGTGTGTGTGTGTGGGGAGATGTGTGTGGGTGGGGGTGTGGGTTCGATTCCGGGCCGCGCCCGTCGGTTTACGAGTTACATGTTTCGGAGACTCTTGTGGGTCGTCGCTAAAAGCTACGGAGTTCGTGCTTTGTGCGACGCTTTTCGTGCTGCGGAAAGAGACCGAGCCATATGGGATCAAACCCGGTGCAATGAAGTCGACCCTGTCGACTTTTAAGCGACTTTTTAAGGGTGTGTGTGGGTGGGGGTGTGTGTGGGTTGTGGATGTGTGGTTAAGGGATGTGTGATTTTGAGATGGGTGACTGGGGGGAGGGTGGGGGTGGAGGATATGTGGGTGGGTGAGTATGTGTAGGTTGGGAGATGAGTGGGGGATGTTTGTTTGTGGGGAAGGGGGGGGGGGGGTTGGGGATGTGTGGTGGGTTGGGAGAGATTGTGTGGGTGGGGATGTGTGCAAGTGGGGGAAATGTGGGTGGGAGCGGGTTTTGTGTGTGGGTAAGTGCGGGATGTGTGGGTTGGCGGGGATATGTGTTGGTGGGTGATGTGTGGTTGGGGATGTTTGTTTGGCTGGCTAGTTGGGGGTGTGTGGGTGGGTGGTGGAGGATATGTGGGTAGGTGAGTGTTGGTGGGTGGAGGATGTGTGTGTGGGTGGGGAGATGTGTGTAGGTCGGGGGATGTGTGGGTGGGTGATGGGTGGGTGTATGTAGTGTGAGTGGGGGTTTGTGGGTAGGTGGGGGATGTGTGTGGGGGGATGTGTAGTGAGTGGGAGATGTGTGTGTGTGGGTGGGGAGATTTGTGTAGGTCGGGGATGTGTGTGGGTGTGGGAGATGGGTGGATGGGTGGGGGAATGTATGTGTGCCTGGCTGTTTGTGGTTGGTTGGGTGGAGGAATTTGTCTCATAACGTGATAATATGCATTGTTTATGTTTACAACATTCTTTTCACAATGTTTGTTTCCTATGTGAATGTATTATGCACTATTGATGAACGAAAGATGAGTGATTGGAAGGGCCGAATGTAAGACGGGCCTGCGTGCCCAATTTTTTAGCCATTGAAAATAAAGTCCATTCGTTCGTTCGTTTTCCTTCTTCTTCTTCTTCTTCTTCTTCTTCTTCTTCTTCTTCTTCTTCTTCTTCTTCTTCTTCTTCTTCTTCTTCTTCTTCTCCATCTTCTTCTTCTTCTTCTTCTTCTTCTTCTTCTTCTTCTTCTTCTTCTTCTCTTCTTCTTCTTCTTCTTCTTCTTCCTTCTTCTTCTTCTTCTTCTTCTTCTTCTTCTTCTTCTTCTTCTTCTTCTTCTTCTTCTTCTTCTTCTCCATCTTCTTCTTCTTCTTCTTCTTCTTCTTCTTCTTCTTCTTCTTCTTCTTCTTCTTCTTCTTCTTCTTCTTCTTCTTCTTCTTCTTCTTCTTCTTCTTCTTCTTCTTCTTCTTCTTCTTCTTCGTTTACCTTCAGACGACTGAATGCCACATTGTCTAATCATATGTCTATCTGCCTGTCTGTCAGGTCATGTCTGTCTAGCGATCTCTGCCTATACGTCTGAACGCCGCATGTTCTAATCACTTGTCTACAGACAGCACTCAGCTGTTAAGGGCTCTCGACATAGCTGTAAACCCTCCATTTAACGGACCACGATATAACGAATTTTCGGAGTTATCAGACATCATCATGTGCCATGCCGATGAGTGTGAGCGGCCATGGTTGGCAGTCACACGCGATCACCAGAGTCGTGGATCAGAACTGTGTTCTTGTCTCTATTATACCACGTGGCCAAGCCATCCTGATTCTTATACATTTGCCTTCCCCTTGCTCATTTTCCACCAACTTTGCCAGTTGTCACTAAATCGTCATAACTCCCACATACAATCTTGTCTGTCTACGATTAATTTCTCTAAACAATGTACGGTGTTCATGTTTTTTGAGGGAAATGTTTCGTTTGGTGACGTGTCCGTCCATGTTAAGCTTTGCAGTGTTCTGGGAAACCACATGTCCACTGCCGATAGATGTTTCTTAGCTTGCCGGCTTAATGTCCATGCTTCACACGTTTACAACAGTATCATCATCGCCACGTGCCTTGCCGATAAGCGTGGTCGGTCATGTTTTGTCATCTCACACGATCACCGGAGTTGTAGATCAGTTCCGTGTTCTTGCCTCGACCATACCACGTGGTCAAGATATGCAGATATTTATTTCTTTGAATTCCCCATGTTCTTTTCCCCTCAATCTTGCCAGTTGTCACCAAGTTCTCTAGTTTACTTCTTCGCATGACCTGCCGCAAAAATGTTGTCTCTCTACGTCTAATTTCTCTAATCAGTTTACGGTTTTCATTTGCTTCTTGTGGGACTTGCTCATTGGTTTTTCTATCTGCCCATGCTATTCTTTGCATTTTCTACAGAAACCACATTTCCACTACCATCAGATGTTTTTCAGCTCGTCTGCTCATTGTCCACATTTCACACCCATACAAAAGTACAGGTTCTATGTAGCACTTCAACACTCTTTTTCTCGCTGCATTGGACATCTTTTTATTAGTCAGTATGTTTTCCATCTAGCAAAAGGTTACCTATGCCATGGCGATAATTTTTCTAATCTCTTCAAGGCAACTTCCATCATCAGCGCAATTGACCAGAACTCCCGGGAACCGGATCTGTGGCGATGCATGATCACTTAGTCCAGCTAGCAGGACACATCATGATGATGATGTGTCTATCGTGTAGGCGGAACCCTGCCTCTTCTTCCTCCCATTGCTATTCTTTCAATGCCACTATGATGTTTTACATGAGCAAAGTACAGGGTGTATTGTTAATCACTGTGCAGTGTTTGAAAATATTGCCAGTCCAAATTTTGTATTCACCCTCTGTAAAGTTCATGCAGCATAATAGATAAATACAAAACATGGACCGGCAATATTTTCAAACACTGCAAGGTCATTACAGATACATCCTGTATGTCAGTTTCCGAGACATGATACTTACAGTTCATGAGCCAGTGTTCATCCATGTTTGTTGCCCGTAGAATGCCAATGTTATTCTTCCTCTAGATTCACGGTGTACTGAAAGCAGATACAGGTGATCAATATTGGTTTCCCAGGCCGGTGTCATTTAGCGCAGTTTCAACACTCTTTCCTTCCCTTTTTATTAGTTTATTAAATGTCTCCCTCTCCCTCTCCCTGTGTGTCTGTCTGTCTCTCTTTCTCTCTCTCTTTTCTCTCTCTCTTTTCTCACTATCTCTGACGCTTTTTTTCTCTCTCTCTCTAACTCCCCTCTCTTTTTTTTCTCTCTTCTCTCTCTCTCTCTCTCTCTCTCTCTCTCTCTCTCTCTCTCTCTCTCTCTCTCTCTCTCTCTCTCTGTTCTCACTCTCTGTATTTCTTTATCTTTCTCTCTCTCTCGCTTTTTTTCACACACTCTATGTCTCTCTGTTCTCTGCCTGCTTGCCTGCCTGCCTGCCTGACTGCCTGCCTGTCTGTCCCCCTCCGTTTCTCTCTCTCTCTCTCTCTCTCTCTCTCTCTCTCTCTCTCTCTCTCTCTCTCTCTCTCTCTCTTCACTCACGTAAACACACATACCTAGTTTAATTTAGTTTAGTTTTAGCTTAGTTTAGTCGACGGATCAACATCACGGCAAACGGGTGTAACACATAAGTTCTCCTTCTACTCCTAACTCAAGCCTGAGTCAGGAGAATCTCAGCTCAGTGCACGAACTCCGTAACACCGGCGAGGATCCTGAAATACTTTGGGTAGATTTTCAACTCGAAATTCTTCCCGACCAGAGACGTTAGACTAATTTTTTTCGATCTCCAACTGCCAAGGGATTTTTTACGTGCGCAACAATACACACGGGCGTCCGATCTCACTACCCAGAGACCAGGGGAAATTTTGTTACTAGAAGTCCACGTGAAAAAATACTGGTCCTCATCGGGGCTTGAACCCGGGGCCTCCAGCACTCGAGGCAGACACCATATCTCGAGACCACTCAGCCCCCCCCCCCCCCACCAACACACACACCCCACACCCACCCACCCACACACACACCCACACGCGCGCGCGCACACACACACACACACACACCTATTCTTTCATACATTTATACATACGTATATACCCATACATGTGTGAACTTAAGAAGGTAAGGCTGTCTCTTGTCCCATACAGACAACTACCGGAGGGGAGTGCAGTGTTAGGCCACCGCAATTCTAGCCCTACAGCATCGTGTTCAAGTGACCAGTGTAGGTCAGCATGGCCGAATGGATACGAACGCGTGTTCTTACACATCCGGTGTGCTGATGCCGAGGTCAGGGGTTCAACCCCTACACCGGGCAGTTGGACTAAAATGTTGACCTATCATCTTTGACTTGGAGACGTTAATTACAAGTACCCCCGAAGTCGGAGTGGGTTCGCCAGATGGCAAGGGACGCTGGTAATAGGTAAAGCTAATCCACACGCAGAATTCAGTCCAGCACAACTAGAAGTAGTATGTATGGACTACGTTTGAGTTCAAAGCGAGCAAGCTCACAAATAAGTGACCAGTTCTCTTCTTTGCCGCCTGCCCTTCCCAGTCAATCCCCAGAAAATTATCCTGTATCCATTTTACCAGGCTGGGTGGACCACAGAGCTGGACTTGTCCGCACAAAATAACCCTAATCCTGCTGAGAAACAAACCCAGGACATCATCTACCTAAGCATGCTCGCAAACCATTAGTCCATCGAGTCTACGTGTACGTAATATGTCTAAAAAAAAAAAAACATTTACAGTACCGACAACAATCCGAACGTTAATAATTGAGCTTATCTTTCCACTCCCCAACTCTCATTTACCAGGGTGATACCACAACGACTCGGATGTCCGTACCACGCAGGCGGTGTGTCCATCTTCGTGTCAAATTACATGGCACAAACATTTTCCGCGCGTTCTGGCGGCAGTTAATCTCACTTTGATGTCTCCATCTTGCGGACGTGACTTGTCTGTCTTCGGTTTCAGCGATTTCTGTCCGGGCGCAATCGTTTTGGACACAGACATCTCTTTGGCCGAAAGGACGGCTAAAGAGTAGTGACTGTACTGTTAATAAGATACATGTGTTTGCTCCATTAAGTATGCACAGGTAACCAGTTATATAATTAAATATAAAATGGTATTATGGCACATTTATGAAATGTATTCAATTTGCGTTATGTAATATAGACACTATTACTTTATATTCCGTTTGCATTTAAAAAGCTAATTGCGTGTTCTTTTTTACAGGACGTGGTAATCAACCCAAAACATTTTTTCTCTGATTTGCAAAGCAATATTAAGTTCAGTAGTTTGCTGTTGCTCTCTGAACGGCCGACACCGTAAACTATTGTAACTGCTTCCATATCTATTCCACTTCCAACACGGTATTCCGGGATTGTGAAACTCCATTCACTAATCCTAAACCACAGACGCCGATTCTGTATCTATAACGTTTCATAATTTGTCTAGTATTCTAGAAAATGATTAATTATTGTTCATCCATTTCTATAACGTTTCATAATTACATGGCCAACTAGTTAGTTAATTAGTTAGTTAGTTAGTTAGTTAGTTAGTTAGTTAGTTAGTTAATTAGTTAGTTAGTTGTATATCCTTTACAGGACGTCACAGTCAACCCCAGCACCTTTAGGCTGTTTGTGATTTCTTAGCGAGAGTTAGTTAAGTACGTTGCCATTGTTTTCTGAACGTGACTTTTGTTAAAAGAAGAACGCAAGGCGGTCTGCTGCTAAATCGCCCGCAGTTGTGTTTCGAACGCGGTATGTGGAATTACGAATTGCGCCCTAAAATGGTGTCTTCGTTAGCCAGGTCTATCAAACGTATGATATGTCTACTTCTATGAGAGCCAAACAATACGTATGTATTTATTTATTACCTGTCTTAATGACCTCAAAGGGTTCCCAAATTGATATTTCTTCTGGGGACAAGCCCGATACACTTTCTTCCGTATTGGTCTTTTCTAGAACTTGTGTATATGTGCTTACCCAGATATTTAATCTTTGTTTATCTTAACTGCTTAACAGCCGAAGGATAATATATCGCCAAATGTGACCTCCCATTTTGAAGAGGGACGATATATCGCCATACTAGTGTCATTGTGATATTTGTTTCATTTCACGGTATCCTCCGCAGCTTCAATGCTCAGTGAATGCAAATTTACATTATAATATTTGTTGATGTGATTATGTATCATGTTTGGTCCTACTCTACTATTTTTTGTATAGAACTGAATCAGTGAACAAATCTTCTTCAATGTTTAATTCTTGATCAATAGATACGTTTATTTTCTTGTTCACCCAAAAGTTGTGTAATACTCTTCTTTAAAATGTATATGCAAAGGCGCATATGTGTATTCCAGCCGACTTGCTGAAAATATCCAGGGTCGGACCCGTTTATTGTCACAGGACCTACGTATGCTCACAGTTTTCTGACTATTTTTTCTATCAAGGGAGTCTCCTAGATCAGATATGACCCCGTCTCTTTCCACAGGGCGCCTTGTCGGAAGCGTTGCATCGAACTCCGTAGCTCCAGCGACGACCTCCAGGAGTCTCCGAGAAAGCTGCCTCGTAAACCGAGTGATGGAGCCAGGTATTGAACCCACAACCTTAGAAGCACAAGGCCGGCTGCTTAACCACTTCTCTGCTTGCTGCCAATATATGATATTTAATATTCCTAAGTCTTTGCCATCAAATATACGCACATAATTTAACTCACATTCTTATTGTTATCTTTTTGTTTAGGAAGTCCTGCTGACCTGTTGCGAGACGCAAATTGAATCCAAGACACGCCTCCTGTAGCCATAGTGAGATTATAACTCCGGTCACGGAACAATTCAAACTATCAACCTTATATCGGTGATCCACGGGACCTCATTTGTTCTAAGACATATCTGTGAGGCGGATGTGAAATTTAGCATCCATTGTGTGGCCAGATAAACCGCCATGTTTTGAGTGAAGGAATCAAGGCGACGTATCTATTCCAACTGACCAACTTGATGAACACATGCACTGCTGGATTCTTCACAGCAAATATATATTTTTTGTGGACTTCTAGAGCTTTCTAGAGGCTTTCCAGATGGGGCAGAAACATTTGTGTTTGATTTTATTGACTTTATTGACGTTAATTGTTAGAACCGACCAGAATGCAAGGCAGAAACGCCAGATACTTCCAGACCAGTAAGTATTATTTGAACATGTGCGTTTCCTTCTATGGTTTTTTGTGCCGTTGGCTGTATTTCCTCAAAGTTTTATTGTTGTATTGATACTTTCTTAAAATCCATTCTTTATTAATTCGGTTCTTGCAATTCTTGGCGAATCTTGGAATGTAAATGAACAAGTTAATTAGAACTTGGAAGCAACAGAGATGTGATTCCTAAGACGAATGTTGCGAATTCCTTATACTGCCAGAGTAACTAACAACGACTGCCTGAAAGAGGCTAATGAAACTAGAAAAGTATATGCAATAATAAGAATTAGACAAACAGCTTTATTTGGACATTTGATGAGAACAGAGGCATTGAAGAACATAGTGACGACTAGAAAGATCAAGAGGAATAGAGGCGGAGGCAGACAAGGAGAAATGATGCTGGATGGACTGAGACACGAGGGATGTCACCAGCACAGTTGATCCAGAGCACCATGGACCGGGATCTGTGGAGAGACATGAACGCCTACGCCTGGTGGCAAGGCACGTGATGATGATGACTAATCGTTATCTCTTTCTTAAAAGAGTTTCCCCACAACATTCTTTACATCTACATTAAATAATCACACGAAAGCAAACTAACGCACTCCAGATATGTTGTGGCATTATAAATAGAACAGAAATAGTCACTGGAGTAATCAGATTTCTGAAGCATGCACTGACAAAACATGAAAAATACATGAAAAATAAGAGAATGCGTGACTCAGTGTCTCGAATCCAGTATTGTATAGAACTGAAAGAATTAGCATATTTGTTCTTCATTCTTCTGTTGTATTATAAATTAGTTATCTGTCAAGCACTTCACATATCTACCATCATTCATCGTTGTCTGTCGAAAAAAGCACCCTGTCATCTTTCAAGCATTTCACATATATAACATCATTCATGGTTGACTAGTTCTGGAGAAACAAATGTGTGACTGTCGCTGTCTAGTGTAGATGTATGGCTGAGGTTATGCCTAGTTTATCTGTATGTCTGTTAGTATGTCTATAATATATATGTATGTCTGTTAGTATGTCTAGTATATTTGTATGTCTACCGTTATGTCTAGTATATCTGTATGTCTGCCGTTATGTCTAGTATATCTGTATGCCTGTCAGTATGTCTAGTATATCTGTATGTCTACCGTTATGTCTAGTATATCTGTATGTCTACAGTTATGTCTAGTATATCTGTATGTCTACAGTTATGTCTAGTATATCTGTATGTCTACAGTTATGTCTAGTATATCTGTATGTCTGTCATTATGTCTACTATATCTGTATGTCTACCGTTATGTCTAGTATATCTGTATGTCTACAGTTATGTCTACTATATATGTATATCTGCCGTTATGTCTAGTATATCTGTATATCTGCCGTTATGTGTAGTATATATGTATGTTTACCGTTATGTGCAGTATATCTGTATGTCTATTGTTATGTCTAGTATATCTGTATGTCTGCCGGTATGTGTAGTATATATGTATGTGTGTCGGTTATGTCTAGCATATCTGTATGTGTGTCGGTTATGTCTAGTATATATGCATGTCTGCCGTTATGTCTAGTATATATGTATGTGTGTGTCGGTTATGTCTAGTATATTTGTATGTCTGTCGGTATGTCTAGTATATCTGTATGTCTGCCGTTATGTCTGGTATATCTGTATGTCTGCCTTTATATATAATATATGTGTATGTCTGCCGTTATGTCTGGTATATCTGTATGTCTGCAGGTATGTCTAGTTTATCTGTATGTCTCTCCTCGAATTTATTGATCCATTAATCCATACACCCAGTCAACCCTATCTTATTGTTATACCCATTAAACAAGAGGTTTTAAAAAGAAGTTTACCCTGTTCAAACTTTACAAGGTCATAATTTGGGCTGTACGTTAGTTACTGGTCTCCGGTGTTTTTCCATAGCTGAGATTTCTTCTTTCATTCTGATTTTTCTTATTCTGTTCGCGTGATCCTTCTGATGTGAACTTGTCAATAGAAGAGGTCATCTCCTGCTGTTTGTTGTTCTCTTCTAGCTTGTTATATAACAGTTTTTGTTAGTTGAATATTTTGTTTCACAGTCCTTTGTTTATCTCGATCACTGTCTACAATATTAGTTCGTTGTTGTCACTTCTTTGTTTGTAATTTGGAAGTATCTGGTTAGATCCGCGTTTTCTTTGTTTAAAAAGTTGGCAGTTCAGTCTAAAGTGGCTTATGTTGTTTACGTCGTAACATTCTTCACAGATTGATTCTTCAATTCTTCCCATTTGAATGCAACTTACCTAGCCTCAGTTTCCACATTTATTTTTTTTTTGCTGCGATTTTTATATTTGCCCTTAATTTTGTCTTTCCGTTTCATTTACTAATTAGATGGAAAGTAATTCTTGCTTTCAATCAACACTGGTCTCCAATTTCTGATCGTTTCTTCTTTTATTAGGCTTTTCATGTCTAATTTTCCTGGTCCTACTTCTAGACTTCTAGAGTATTTCTATCCTGCTTCGAGCAGTTTTCAATCTCGTACGACAGTACAATGGCACCTCCTGTGAAATAACCATGACAGGTGTCACGCGCACTTTGGTAGGGTATAGATTTTATTGATTTTCGCATTTGGTTGTAATCTAAAGACTCTTAATCTATCCTGTTTTGTTGTCATATTATACTTTTCAAAAGGCTTTTTCTGTTTATTTGCATTGTACATGAAATTTACTCGCGAAGGGCTTAAAGGCCCAATTCGTAATCCCGCATACCACGATCGAAACACAGCTGTGGGCAATTTGGCCGCAGACAGTCTTGTGTTGGTTTTCATACAATGGTTTGAGTGCCGGTTGTTCAAAAAATAATGCCATACTACTGAAAGTACACTTGCCAAGAAACCACAAATAGCCACACACACACACACACACACACACACACACACACACACACACACACACACACACACACACACACACACACACAACAAAAAACTTGGGTTGGCTGCGATGTCCTGTAAAGAATTTGCAACTAACTTTCTACATGTAATGTCTTTTTCCTTAAAGATGGTCACACTTGTTTATCTGTGTCTGCCGTTATGTCTTTATGCAGTTGTTTTATTGCATTTACAAATTAGAAGACGACAAGGTCTGAAGCCAATCATGCAGTACATTAAAGAACAAAATATTAAATGGTTTGGTCACCTCATACCATCTGCCACAAAGAGCCACACTGAAGAAATGTAATGGATACAGAGCCAGGGAAAGAGCATGTAAAGGATGGAGTGATGGCATCAAGAGCAACATTAGAGATATAAATACCAACTTACTAAGAGAATTAGAAAGAGCGCATACAAGATCTTTACATCTCCGTCCAACACTTTGTTGAGGTAAATGGAAGAAGAAGAAGAAGAAGAAGAAGAAGAAGAAGAAGAAGAAGAAGAAGAAGAAGAAGAAGAAGAAGAAGAAGAAGAAGAAGAAGAAGAAGAAGAAGAAGAAGAAGAAGAAGGAAGGAAGAAGAAGAAGAAGAAGGGAGAAGAAGAAGAAGAAGAAGAAGAAGAAGAAGAAGAAGAAGAAGAAGAAGAAGAAGAAGAAGAAGAAGAAGAAGAAGAAGAAGGAAGAAGAAGAAGAAGAAGAAGAAGAAGAAGAAGAAGAAGAAGAAGAAGAAGAAGAAGAAGAAGAAGAAGAAGAAGAAGAAGAGAAGAAGAAGAAGGAAGAAGAAGAAGAAGAAGAAGAAGAAGAAGAAGAAGAAGAAGAAGAAGAAGAAGAAGAAGAAGAAGAAGAAGAAGAAGGTGGTGGTGGAGGAGGAGGAGGAGGAGGAGGAGGGAGGAGGAGGAAGAGGAGGAGGGGGAGGAGGTACATATTAAAAATCATATCCAAATCTTCTGTGAAGAAAAAAGTAGTCAAAATGTAGCAAAACGATGTTATCTGTACCCGTTATCAGAAACCCATCATGATCTCCCCATATTATCCGTCCTGTTATGTCGGCGGTGTGGTATTTTTGGGAAAAATGTATGGGAGCCGGTCGTTCAGAAAGCAATGGCAAACTACTGAACGTAACACTTGCCTAGTAAATCAACAGCAGCTGAAAATGCTGGTGTTGACTGCAACGTCCCGTAAGGGATACGCAAATTTTTTTTTTTTTTTAATGTTGGGACTCCCTCTGTTTCTTTTGCCCCGTGGGTTTCGTAGAGGGAACTGTATAGTTATTCTATATATCCCGTTTGCTGAGATGTATCCTATCCCGCGCAGAGTCCCTTCATCATCTCTATTCACCGGAATTTGTCTAGTGCACTCCCTAAGCACCACCTTTGGGATTATGCGTATTCTTTTCAGTCCTGTTCTGCACGGGTAGCAGAAGAGTTAGTAAGTTTGTTGTCGTTAGAGGGGGATAAAAATAACTGTACCCGCGTGACTTCTAATTTGATGTAATGTATTCACGGACATGTTCGAGAAGCGTGCCTCGTTCTGAAACACAACATGGCAGATCACCGACTTGTAGATTTGATAGTGACCTACATTCACTTGTACATGTCTGTAGATAAATTATATATCCATGCTCTCGGTTTAGGCATTTGATTTGGCAGACATGAGGGTCTATTCAAGGAGCTAAAGAAGATCGGCTGCCCGCCGACTTTTCTGTCCATCGAGGAATCTTCGTAGGCTTAGATGGATAGGACACATTATGAGGATGGACGATGGTAGAATACCAAAGGGCATCTTTTTTTGTTGGTGATATCCATCCATCCATCATGTGCCATGCCGGTAAGCGTGGGCGGTCATGTTCTGCCATCTCACTCGATCACCAGAGTCGTGGATCAGCTCCGTGTTTCTGTCTCGACCATGTCACAAGGCACATTTGGTGATATACAGATGGGTAAAAGATATCGGGTTCGGCCTCTACTTCTGTACAAAGATGTGTGTAAGTGGGACATGATTGATATAGACATTGATATTGCACTTTGGGAGCAAGTCGCTGCTGATCGCTTTGCATGGAGGGCAAAGATCCGAAATGGAATACACACGAGAAAATCATTACAGATAGATCACACACTGAGCGTATGAGACGTCGGATGGTGCGTGATGGCGGAAATCACCAAGTGTTTACATGCATCCATTGTGGACGAAAATTTACGGCGTGAATTGGTCTGATCAGTCACATTCGCTACCGCCATATGTTGTAGTTATTATGCCAAATGTGAAGCACAGTTTAACTAAAACTATCGTTTGTCAAGACCGCAAGGGCCAATTATGCTATAGATACCAAAAGGACGAGGTTTTTTCTTCTCTTTTTTTTTAAAGTTAATCGAATTTCAGAACTGAAAAGCTCGATATCATCTTGACTACCATCGTCATTACCATCGTTATTATCATCAACATTAGTATCAACGTTATCATCAACATTATCATCAACAAATTTCAACATTATCATCTTTTATTATCAACAGATTGGGAGGGGGGTGTCTTTGTGGCAAAATGGTTAACTCGGGGGCATCGCGCTCTGAAGGTCGTGGGTTATCATCATCTTTATCATCATCATCATCATCATCGTAGGTCAGCATGGCCGAATGGAAAATAACGCGTGTTCCTAAAGATCCAGTGTGTTGATGCCGAGGTAAGGGGTTCAACTCCTACACCAGATTAGTCCGTGGACTAAAATGTTGACCTATCGTCCTTGACTTGGGGACGTAAATTACAAGTACCCCTGAAGTCGGAGTGGGTTCGCCTGATGGCGAGGGACTCTGTTAACAGGGAAAGCTACTCCACACGCAAAATTCAGTCCAGTACTACTACAAGTAGTATGTGTGGACTACACTTGAGTTCAAATCGAGCGAGCGCAAAAAAAACATCATTACCAATACCTGACTGTTATCGACAAGCTACAAAAACAGATTATTATTATTATTTATTATAGTGTATCTTTCTCACCCCTTACTCAAGCCCCACCCTCAGCCACTCCATCACGACACCCTTACCACTGCCGTGAGTTTTTGTACCAGCTGAGGCTAAAAGTCACTAGCCGAGCTAGACGTCACGCTGTGTCCTCACCTTTTTTTTTTAAAGTTGCGTATACCTTACAGGACGTTGCAGTCAACATCAGCATTTTTCAGCTGCTGTTGATGCACTAGACAATTGTCACGTTCAGTAGTTTGCCATTGCTGTCTGAACGACCGGCTCCTATACCAGCACGTTATAACACAACGCGACACGGTCTGCTGCACAAATCGGTCGCAGCTTAGCTTCGAACGCCAGGTACCCGGCTCATGAACCGCGTTCGCAAACCTGTGGCCATGGAGCCCGGCATTGTACTGACTAGGATATTTTATTTTAAACCCCTCGCCTTACCAAACATCCAAAACCCGTGCTTACAATGTGGATGTTGGACATTGTTAGCTGTTTGTGATTTCTTGGCAATTTTACGTTCAGTAGTTTGCCATTGCTTTCTGAACACCGGCACCCATACCTTTGTATAAAAACCAACGTAAGACGATCTGCTTCCAGATCTCCCGCAGCTGTGTTTCGAAAGCAGGATGTGGAATTACGATTTGAACTAGTAACTCCTTCACCAAAGAGCCGGAAAATTAATGTTAAATAAAGAATATATAAAAACGTCATGTGTACTGTAATCTGAGAAAACAGGACGCGCTTACAGGACGCGCCCAGCTTCCATCAAATAGCACCGAGGCGACGCCCTGGCATAGGCACACAACTGTACCGGAACCCATTTGCTGTCCACAAATGAGCTTGTACAAGGCAGTTTGTGGAGCGCGTACACTCAAAGTTAAACACAATTATTACCGTGATTTTTAAGAGGGGGCCTCGGTAGCGCAGTGACTAGCACGCTTGTTTGCCTGCTCTGTGGTAATGATTGATTGATTGATTGATTGATCTAGGAACCGACATCACAGCATTCGGGGCATTCCCATAGGCGCTCCGTCCCCATCCTCAGCAGCCAGCGAAGAGTTCCAACACCAATAGTACAAGTAGCAATCTGATTATATGTCCGTCTCGCCTTTCCACTGAGCGTCGAGCGTCGGCCAACGAGTGGAGCACTCGTTGAATGTGGTAATGTGTTCGAATTCCCTTCGAGCGTAAGATTACAAAGAATAAAATAAACCTGAGCTCCCAGGTCGACCTACCCAAACACTGGTACCAAAATGTTACAGGAAGTAAAAGCGGAAGGAGAGATATTGACCACATCACCCACCTAGTACTGGCTAGTCTATAACAATATGGAGCTTGCACCAAATATCAATACGCCTCAATACAGGGGGGGGGGGAGGGGGGGGGGTCAGTCGGGGCTTGAACCCAGGTATTTTTCATTTTGGGGGGCTGCGTGGTCATGAGGTATGGTGCCTGCCTCGAGTGCTGGAGGTCCTGGGTTTAAGCCCCGGTGAGGACCGGGATTTTTTTCACGTGGACTTCTAGTAATAAATGTCCCCTGTTCTCTGGGCAGTGAGATCGGACGCCCGTGTGTATTGTTGCGCACGTAAAAAATCCCTTGGCAGTTTGAGATCGAAAAAGAGTAGCCTGGCGGCGCTGCCCGGGCAAAATTTCGAGTTAAAAATCTACCCAAAGTATTTCAGGATCCTCGCCGGTGCTACGGAGCTCGTGCACTGAGCTGAGTTTCTCCAGACTCAGGTTTGAAGTAGGAGAAGAACGGAGCACTTATGGGTTACACCCGTATGCCGTGATGTTGATCCATCGACTAAACTAAACTAAACTAAACGCCTCAATACGTTGGAAAATGTCCTGTCCTTTTTTAACAGTATCAGTACCAAACTAAAAGTGGGTTTTAACCAAACAAAAATGAATGGCGGAAAATGGAAGTTGGGGTGTATTACTGGCAGGAACGTGCTTATAGTGACCTGTGTTACAGGTATGACTTCATCATCCAGTGCCTTGCCGGCTGGCGTGGACGATTATGCTTCTCCGCAAATTGCGATCTCTGACAGCATGGATCAGCTCGTGTGTTGACTCCCTTCCGTGAACACATGCGACAAATATACATTGATACAACTATATCTATGTAAGTTAGTTTATCATCGTCATGTGCCATGCCGATAACTGTTGGCACTCGATCACCAGATTCGTGGACCAGCTCGGTGCTCTCAACTCGATTATGTCATGTGGCCAAGTAGTTTAGACATTTACCTCTCTGCTTACCCCTTACTCTTTCCTTGCAATGGTGTCTGTTGTCACTATATTCTGCAGTGTAATTTCTCCTCATAATGTGCCCTAAACATGTGAACTGTCTACGTCTAATTTCTCGAATCAATCTCCCGATGTTACGAGTCAAGACATTCTAGGATTCTGTCAAGAAGATGCCTCTCTGCCATTGCTTTCCTTCTTGACAGTGACTATGCTGGTCGATGACCGTAGCTATTATTGTCTCCATACAGAGGTCTGCCTACCGTCGTGAAATTTGATATCGTAACAAACAACTATCTGCCGGCTGCTCCCAGTTCCATCCACCCCCGAAACTCATGATTTCCCGCTACCCTGGGGAGGGTTTTAAAGAGTGCAACATCTAGCCCAATATAAAATGATACAAAGTAGTTCAGCTTTACATAACAGAATTACGACACATACAGGACGTTGCGGCGACTAGCCTTCATCAGCAAACAAATACACACACAAAACACAACACATAGCCACGGAGAAGACCCTCCGAACTAATTGTACTATCTTCTTCGTTATTTGTTGCTATCGGGGTGTTATATTTATGCACTTAATCGTAGCCGTTACTAGCTATCTTTTCTATGTTTACGCCTCAATGTAGTTACCGGAGGGTCTTCTCCGTTGCTATGTGTTGTGTTTTGTGTGTGTATTTGTTTAGTTTGTGCACTAATTGGGATTTTGACTGTTGTGTTGTTTTTCAATGCTTAGACATTGAAAAACAACACAACAGTAAAAATCCCAAATTAGTGCACAAAAGAGTTCAGGAACTTACTAATAAAAGAACAAGTACATCAACAGGCTGTCTAAAAACTAAAGATGGCAAAATCATAATAGAAAAATATCAGATGCTACATGCATGGACAGATTATGTGAAAAACCTTTATAATGATAACAGAGAGGAACACTATGATATTAGATTTAATCATGAAGGGCCGTCTATCGGAGATATAACAACAAGATATTCATTATTTAGTTACGAGACACTTGAGACGAAAGGACAAGGACTCATGTTTTGCATAACAATAAGTGAATCAACGAAAACGTGGAGTAGAATCAATAAGCTTTACCTCACGGCTTTCGGACTATCTGTGCACATAGATCACACAATAATAAGAAACAACATGAATTGTACAGGGTGTATCTTTAATGACTGTGCAGTGTTTGAAAATATTGCCGGTCCAAGATCTGTATTTACCTATTATGTTGCATGAACTTTTTAGAGGGTTAATACAAAACGTGCCAGATGGAAACAGAGGAAGAGGCCGACCACGTAAACGCTGGACGGAGGGAATAACAGAATCCATGGGAATGTCGATATACGAAGCCCATAACCGGGCACTCTCACGAAGTTTATACTTCACCTCGACACCGCAAGGTACAAGAGGAACATGATGAGATGAGATGAGAATACAAAACGTGGACCGGCAATATTTTCAAACACTGCACAGTCATTAAAAATACACCCTATGCAACTATTTATATATGATGACGATAAACGGCGATGATTCAGTGACGAAGGATAATATATCGCCAAATATGACCTCCCATTTGGACAGAAGAACGGTATACTAGGGTCATCGTTTTGTTTCTTTTCGCGGTATCTGCCTCAGTTTCAAAGCTCAGTGAACGGACATTTACATTATAATTCTTATTCATTGTTGGTGTACCATGTCTGGTCGAAACCTGTTTTGTTTGACATCGAGTCAGTTAATAACTATAGCATCATATTCTGTTTAAAAAGTAAGTTATCGCATGTTCTTTTACAAGTCGTTGCAACCAAACTTCACGTATTAACAGCTAGTATTTTACGTTTCTGTGGTGCAGTCTGTAAACCGCACACTGATGCTATTCGGTTTACAACTTCATCACTGGGGGTCATGTGTTAGACTCCCCTTTTAGATAGGGACTCTTTTTCAGTGACCTGTGATTCTAGTGAAGAGAGCTCCTCGTGACCTGTGCTCCCCGTGACCTGTGCTTCTAGTGACCTGTGCTTCTAGTGACCTGTGCTTCTAGTGACCTGTGCTTCTAGTGACCTGTGCTTCTAGTGACCTGTGCTTCTAGTAACCTGTGCTTCTAGTAACCTGTGCTTCTAGTGACCTGTGCTTCTAGTGACCTGTGCTCAAAGTGACCTGTGCTCAAAGTGACTTGTGCTTCTAGTGACCTGTGCTTCTAGTGACCTGTATTTCTAGTGACCTGTGCTTCTAGTGACCTGTATTTCTAGTCACCTGTGCTTCTAGTGACCTGTGCTTCTAGTGATCTGTGCTTCTAGTAACCTGTGCTTCTAGTAAGGTAACCTGTGCTTCTAGTGACCTGTGCTTCTAGTGACCTGTGCTTCTAGTGACCTGTGCTCAAAGTGACCTGTGCTCAAAGTGACTTGTGCTTCTAGTGACCTGTGCTTCTAGTGACCTGTATTTCTAGTGACCTGTGCTTCTAGTGACCTGTATTTCTAGTCACCTGTGCTTCTAGTGACCTGTGCTTCTAGTGATCTGTGCTTCTAGTAACCTGTGCTTCTAGTGACCTGTGCTTCTAGTGACCTGTGCTCAAAGTGACCTGTGCTCAAAGTGACCTGTGCTCAAAGTGACCTGTGCTTCTAGTGACCTGTGCTTAAAGTGACCTGTGCTTAAAGTGACCTGTGCTCAAAGTGACCTGTGCTTCTAGTGACCTGCGCTTCTAGTGACCTGTCCTTCTAGTGATCTGTGCTTCTAGTGACCTGTGCTAGTGACCTGTGCTCAAAGTGACCTGTGCTCAAAGTGATCTGTGCTTCTAATGATCTGTGCTTCTAGTGACCTGTGCTTCTAGTGACCTGTGCTTCTAGTCACCTGTATTTCTAGTCACCTATGCTTCTAGTGACCTGTATTTCTAGTGACCTGTGCTCAAAGTGACATGTGCTTCTAGTGACCTGTGCTTCTAGTGACCTGTGCTCAAAGTGACCTGTGCTCAAAGTGACCTGTCCTAAAAGTGACATGTGCTTCTAGTCACCTGTGCTTCTAGTCACCTGTATTTCTAGTCACCTATGCTTCTAGTGACCTGTATTTCTAGTCACCTGTGCTTCTAGTGACCTGTGCTAGTGACCTGTGCTCAAAGTGACCTGTGCTTCTAGTGACCTGCGCTTCTAGTGACCTGTGCTTCTAGTGACCTGTGCTCAAAGTGACCTGTCATAAAAGTGACCTGTGCTTCTAGTGACCTGTGCTTCTAGTCACCTGTGCTTCTAGTAACCTGTATTTCTAGTCACCTGTGCTTCTAGTGACCTGTGCTTCTAGTAACCTGTATTTCTAGTCACCTATGCTTCTAGTGACCTGTATTTCTAGTCACCTGTGCTTCTAGTGACCTGTGCTTCCAGTAACCTGTATTTCTAGTCACCTGTGCTTCTAGTGACCTGTGCTTCTAGTGACCTGTATTTCTAGTGACCTGTGCTTCTAGTGACCTGTATTTCTAGTCACATGTGCTTCTAGTGACCTGTGCTTCTAGTGACCTGTGCTTCTAGTGACCTGTGCTTCTAGTGACCTGTGCTTCCAGTGACCTGTGCTTCTAGTGACCTGTGCTTCTAGTGACCTGTGCTTCTAGTGACCTGTGCTTCTAGTGACCTGTATTTCTAGTGACCTGTGCTTCTAGTGACCTGTATTTCTAGTCACCTGTGCTTCTAGTGACCTGTGCTCAAAGTGACCTGTGTTTCTAGTTAACTGTGCCTCTAGTGACCTGTTCTCCCAGAAAGCCAAGATAATAGATTTACAATACAGAAATCGTTAGCAAGAATGATTTCATTGGGTTGCTAGATTTCTCTGGAGAAAATATATCATGATATCTTAAATGTACGCAACAACTGACACAATTGATGGGAAGAGGGCAAAGGAAAGACAGAGAGATAAATAACAGACGGCGTGGCTAAATGGCACAACCCGGAGAAGAACGCGGATCTGAACGGAAATTGGGGATCGTGTGCTCTAGCGAGCCATGATTTCCGACGCCTATCAACATGGCACATGATGTCGATAGGCTCGCTTGGTGGCAAGGGACACTGGTAATAGGGAAAGCTAATCCACACGCAAACATCAGTTCAGTGCCACTAGAGGTAATAGCACGTGTGTGGAATACATCAAACGCACAAACAAATTAGATCAGGAATGACTAAACAATGCAATACGGATATCTTACTATTCTAAAATTGGAAATGAAAGTTTTAAAACATTACTAATTCGTGTCTATGTTTTCTATTTTCAAACACAGGCCACGAATTATCACAGAGAACGGCCATTTGATCTTTCAGTCTGGTTTGAATCACAATATCACATTTAGGTCAGGGTCGGGGGGAGTCTACGTTGACAACCTTGACCTGAAATATGCAGTTGCCCAGGTAAGTTGCTCTCAGGAAACGTGAAGAAATGAGAGTGAGGAAAGGTGTGTGTGTGTGTGTGTGCGTGCGTGCGTGCGCGCGCGCGTGCGTGCGTGCGTGCGCGCGCGCGTGCGTGCGTGCGCGCGAGTGCAAATATTGAAAATTCTCTAAAATAGAATTTTTTGGGGGGGTTTGCGTTCTCTTGCTTTGAACTCAAAAACATAGTTCAAACACATGCTACAACTTCTAATGCACTGGGCTGATTTTTGCCTGTGGGTTAACTTTCCCTATTAAAACTATTAACGGTGTCCCTCGCAATCAGTCGAAACCACTCCGACTCGCAGATCTAATTTAAAAACTTCTCTTCTTTTATTGCTGTTCAGGTTTTCTGTACTTTTACTTTACAGTGAGAGACAATCAATCCCAATTAAAATTAATATCCTTGATCGAGTCTTTGCTTTTTATTCCCAAAGTATCGACATAGTTCTTGCAGCGGTGTTTTATAAAACGGTCCTTCGAAACTTATCTCTGTATTTACAAGGCATGTCGATTCTTGCATTTCCAATCTCGAAGCTTTAGATGGGAAATGTACAATTCCTATATTTATAGATCATACTTAGTCGATTTAGTCAGGTCTTAGTCAGATATGACTTAGTTACTGTATGAAAGTAGACGGCAACACATGTTTTCTGATAGCACCGCATACTGAGCGGTGCTCACCAAACCCGACATCCCACATTGTGCCAATTGCTTCAGGCGGAGGAGCGCAATTGGGAGGGTACAAACCTTATCCTGGTGCGAGAAAATGCTCCTTAAAGACCAAATGTCACGGCAGGGCAGACCAGGACTTAAGCATTGGCTGGCAACTGGTCTAGGATGGAATCTCTGACAGGCGGACAGTTAGAGCATTGCTTTGTGGATTCAGCAGCTTGCCTTGTTCCAGATATATTGGTATTACCTTGCCTCTGGAGTAAACTAGGCGGGCCGAGAGAGGGATCATTCTGCATATGCCACTCATGCTGTCTACAATCCAGCTCAGGGTTTGTGCTATAGAGAGGTATAACTACGTCCCTGGCCTTACCACCACGGGTTGTGGTTGTTATGTCTTTATTTTATTGTAGCACAATGTAACAAACTATCGTCTGTCAAGACGGCAAGGTGCCAGTAAGTGAGTGATTATGTTATGTTAATTATGGCCCGCTCTGTGGCGAGGGGTTACAAATGCAATTCATTGATCCCGCATACTGCATCGAAACACAGCTGCGGGAGGTTTGAAAGCAAGCCGCCTTGTGTTGGTTTCCATACAATGGTATAAGTGCCGGCTCTCCAGAAAGCAATGGCAAACTACTGAACGTAAACTTGCCTATGAATTACAAACAGCCAAATCCTCATTAAGGGGGGGGGGGGGGTATCTAGGACATGTCTTGCAAACAGTACAGGGTTTGCCCCCAAAAAATATTGTCCGAGTGAGCAATTTTGACACTGACATAGAATATCTGGACTTATAAAGGGCCCCATATTTCAAATAGCTTAGGGCCTTATCAAGTCTAAATCCGGCCCTGCTTGCAAAGTAAAGGTGATCAGCGTGATACTAACCAAATCACCCAAGGATTACCGATTGGTCTATATAAAATGAGTTTACATTCACTTACTACGCCGTGTTGTTATGTTAAAAGCGTGAAACGCCCTAGATATACTGACATCAGTGAAGAAAGAATGAATATCACAATTGTCTGAATGACAAGATTATATAGTATACACAATCTTACATATCAAAGGGTTAAGTTAGAAAACAGTAAACATCTTTTATATAAAGTAACAATGAATACTCTATATTTAGCACAATATGTGAAATTTACATGAGAACTAACAGGATATTGTTGGTGTACATATCATACAAAGTAGTAAGCCACATACAAGTTGCGTGCGTGCGTTCGTGTGTATGTATGTGTGTGTGTGTGTGTGTGTGTGTGTGTGTGTGTGTTTGGAAGGGTGGGGGAGAGCTCAGATTAAGTGTCTTGTTTTAGCCAGTATCGTTCATCAACACAAACCGACAACTTCGAATCACTAGATCGCTAACAGGCTAACAGATGTGGTTGTTGAAAAGATAAGAGCGGTCGCTCTCAAATTTCCGGTTCGTTGGGGGCGAGGTAGGTGGTTCAACCCCTTCACAGGCACTAAGTTGGACTTACACGTTGACGTCTCGTCCAGAAAGCAACGGCAAACTAGCAGTGGCACCTTGTCGTCTTTACAGACGAAATTATGTGGACTGGATCTAAAACTTCATCGCACAATGCCTGGGCAGGACTAAGACTAAGAGAACATGTATTGCCCATGCAGCATGATCCCTCTCTCGCCATGCCTTGTTTTGTCCAGACAAATGGATGACCAGTACGTCTGGAACAAGGTAGGCTACAGATGCTGCCGGCTCAGCAACGCACCTCCATGCAACAGAAGGTGAATAACTACCAGGCCCTTACATTCGGGAGATTTTGACTTAGAGGCGTTCAGCCATATCCCTCAGCTAAAAGCCGTAGACCAAGCGTCTGTGAGAGTCATATAATTATTCCCGCCGTTTAGCCGCGCTTGGTTGAATTCCTTCACTTTGACATTCAGAGCACTGGGCAATATCTGAACATACAATTGCATGGAAAATCAACCTCGGTTTGATTGCAACGTTCTGCAACGGACATGTAAAATGTTGTGATCGCTAGCAGGGCCTAATCCACACCATGCAGATGACCCAGTATTGGTGGCTAATAACAATGTTGGAAGATGTTGGAAAGATATCAACACTGATGGGAAAGATCTCAAAATAATACAGAATATTTACTGAAACTAAGTAGAAGCATTTGAAATGGGAATTAAAGAGGGCAGTTATAAATAAATACAGGTAGGAGTTCGACAAGGATGCGTTTTGTCACCGGATCTATTCTCCCTCTATAGAGAATTAGAATAAGAGAGATCAAATAAAAGCCAGGAATACTAATCGGAGGTTATAATATAAACAATATACGCTTTGTAGATGACATAGTTTTGGTGGCGGATAAAGCAAAAGATCTACAACAATTATTGGACATTGTAGCAATAGAGAGTGCAAACAGAGGACTTTTCTAGAATGTCAAGAAAACTGTAACAATGGTGATATCAAAGAAAAATGTGACACCAAAATGGGAAATTGAAATAGAAGGGAAAATTCTTAACTAGGGGGATAATTTTAAATACCTACGGGCATTTATAACATCAGATGGAAGATGCACAACAGAGATTAAGAACAGAATAGGGCAAGCAAAAGCTGCATTTCAGAAAATGAAAAGTATCTTATACAATAAGCCACTATCATTGAATGTAAGAAAGAGAGTGCTGAAATGCTATACAGAACCTGTTTTCATGTATGGCAGTGAATCTTGGAATGTAAATGAACAAACTAGGAAGCATTTGGAAGCAGCAGAGCTGTGGTTCCTGAGATGAATGTTGCGAATTCCTTGGACTGCCAGAGTAACTAACAACGATTGCTTGAAAGAGGCTAATGAAACTATAAAATTATATGCAACAATAATAAAGAGACAAACAACATTCTTTGGTCATGTGATGAGACGAGAAGCATTGGAGAGCATCCTGGCAACTGGAAAGATGGATGGGAAGAGAGGCAAAGGCAGACCAAGAGAAGTGATGCTGGATGGATTGAGACGATGGCATGGAGGAATAGCATCAACAGAGTGAATCCAGAACACCAAAGACTGAGATCTGTGGAAAGACATGAACGCCTCTGCAAGCAGGCAGCGCACTTGATGATTATAATGATGATGATGATGAACAAGGTCTAAGAAGCTACGTGTGGGTTTAAAAGGCCAAAATAAAAGTAACTTTTTCGTGGCGTAATTTAACTTGTGACCGAATATTCCGTATTTTATTTTACTCGTTATATTCTATTTAATCTCTATTGATCAGAGTTCGTACTTCGTGTAAATCATTTCGACTAAGTATTGTATTGGCACCTTGCCGTCTTCGCAAGGCATAATAGTTAGTCGACAGATCATCCTCATTGCACATGGAACCATTCAGCCCATAAGTACTCAGATCACCTCCTCAGTAAATCCAGCAGCATGTAGCGGCTTACGACACCAGTTCTGTGTTGGTTTATTAGTCTTCTTTGTCTTCCCGCATAGCGTTCTTATTTAGCCACACCTCTTTTAACTTGCTGTTCTCCAGTCGGACCATGGTTGTAGATTCACAGTCATCACCTGGTCCAAGCAAACGACTTACTTCTCGTAGAGCATAATTCATAATAACCTCTCCATAGCACAAAGCTTGGGCTGAACTTTACTCCAGAAGAAAAGTAACATAAATATATTTGGAACAAGACAAGCTGTAGAAACGGGCGGATCAGCAAAGCAATGAATGTTTCGACACTAGACCAGTTGCCGACCAAGGGTTAGGGCAAGTAAAATACATAACATAAAAGAATATAAGTATAACACAACAGACAGTTAGTTTTTCTATAAGCGACTTATTCAGCTAAAGCCTGCCATGTTTGTTTCTACCTGGCAAGCCAGTTCCGGTGGCTTATTGCCGGTTTATAAAGTTGCAGAAGTCTAGAAGTACTGTACCCAAGAGTGGTTGAACCGTTGAGAATTACAGTTTATAGTTCTACAGCTGATGCGATCTTATGATTGATTAACAAGAATTCACGAAATTTACACTCAAAGCATACTTAAATGTGCTGTTTCTTTCTCATACGGTGTCGGAATGGTTCCCATTGGTCACAAAATGATTATTTATAAAATATGTCTGGAACGCGTCTAATCATTATTTATTATTTAATAATAATATTATTTATTATTAAATTGTAATCAGATTAATAATTAAATTTAATTGATTCAATTTAAGGATAATTTACTTATACAAGAGAAGCCACGTTACTGCATATTTAAAAATCGATTCATCTAAACGAGATCCAATCATGGCTCGAGCACAAATAACAGCTTTGATTTACACCCAAGATTTACATATTCTACATACAACAAGATCTAAACTGGAACAAACATTGAATTGATACATTGGCTGAAACATGCAGAGGATCTTTAAATGTGCAGATTTTTCTCAAAGGAAATGGAAATGGTGCTAGCACTAACATAATATTTATGTTGTATAAGTGTTACATTAGAGAAAGTTGGACTGAGTTTTATATATGATCCGTCAGCTAAATGCCACAAATATAAATGAGACAAAACTCAACATAGGCTTTATATATTATAAAAGACAATCCTAAAACTCCTACGGGAATTACTTTGTTACATCTTATGAAACCTAGTAAACAAGTAAACAGGCAGAATACAGAATGTGGCTTAGATGTAAATATTAAAAATAAGAAAACTATGGTAATTAGCAGTGGAAAGGAGACGCCATTAATATCCAAAAAGGAAAACTGATAATTAGCAGTGGAACGGAGCCATCAATGAACACCACAGTAAATGAGGACATACTGGACCTAAAGTTTCTCCTATCTTGAACATGTAATAACAGATGATGGCAAAAGTGAAACAGAAATCAAAAAGAGAATAGTAATGGCCAAAAATGATTTCAACATCATGAAATCAGTATTAAGATCTAGAGAGATTCACAACATATTAAAGATGAGAATTATCAAATGTTGCATATATTCAACACTACTATAAGGTATGGAAGTCTGGACAATGAGCAAGCAATTAGAAAGTAATAGAGGCCTTGGAGTTGTGGATATGCAGAAGAATATCTCGTATTTCACAGAAACAAAAACAATCAAATGCACAGATGTTAGAATAACTGGGAATGCAAGAGTGTTGATGAAAAACAATAAAAAAAGAGGCAAGTGAAATATTTTGGCCATGTTAAAAAACATAACACTCTTATAAAAACCATACTGGTGGGCAAGCAAGCAAGGGATAAACAATGATACAAGTGGGAAGATAACATCAAGAGATGGATAAACAGTAGTCTGACAATGTACAATCAAGGCAAGAGACAGAGAGTGTTGTAGATCCATTGCAGCCAACCTTCATTGTGGAGATGGCACTAGACTGATTGACTGACACCTTCGAAGGAAGGAACTCGGATTAAATTCACCATTAGAGCTTTAAAGGTACATGTCACCCATCATACAAGACATTTTGTGCGGCTCAAATATTAGGAGATCATTTGAATCATCACCCAACATCATGCTGCAGCTCCTTTGCAGAACCTCGCTCTCACTACAGTTCACCGAAAAGTTTCTCAGTTTCTTGCAAACTCTCCCACATGTACAGTTAAGATCACAATATTTAACAGCATGACAGAATTGAAACATTCTGACTCCTTTAATAGTTTAGTGCAGAGTCTCTGTGGCGAAGTGGTTACACAGTCTGCCTCGTTAGTTTGTTACATTGTACTTAAAAAAAAATCAAGCCATGGTAACCTCTCTATCGCATAGTCTGGGCTGAATTGTAGAGACCATGTGTTGCCCATGCAGCATGATCCCTCTCTCAGACTGCCTAGTTTACTCCAGAGGAAAAGTAACAACAATATGCCTGGAACAAGACAAGCTGCAGAAACTGCCAAATCTGCAAAACAATGCTCTAACTGTCCACCATTTGGAGCTTTGATCCTAGTCCAGTTGCCGATCAAGGCTTAATATAATAGATCATATATATTCTAAATATAACCCAGAAGGGTTGAAAAGGGTATGGAAGACAAATAAGAAATAGATGCCCAGTCAGAATATTTTTATGGAAAATATTTCTAGTTGCTAAGATGATGCATGAGCATGAAGTAAATATTAGTAAGTAGATTGTGAATGGAGTGCAAACTACAGTTTGTAGTCTCATCTTGTTGCTCTGTAAATATATTAGTTCAAATTTATCATTAGGAGGTCAGCATGGCCGAATGGATAAGAATGCACATTCTTAAATATCTGGTGTTCTGATGCTATGTTAAGGGGTTCAACCTCTACACCGGTCAGTTGGACTAAAATGTTGACTTCTCGTCCTTGACTTGGTAATTGGGAAAGCTAATCCACACACAAAATTCAGTCCAGTACACTAGAAGTAGTTTGTATAGAACTATGCTTGCGTTCAAAGCGAGCGAGCTAAAAAAAAAAATTATTATTATCTATAACATCTTTTAGATACATAGATCATAATTTAATTTGTCAATATGTTGATCATGATTCCTCGACTTCTCCAATATATATGTATATATATGTATATATATGTATGTATATATATATATATATATATATATATATATATATATATATATATATATATATATATATATATATATATATATATATATCATCACCACCATCATTATCACTATCAAGTGCACTGCCAGCTGGTGTAGGCTTTCATGTCCCTCCACAGATCGCAGTCCTTGGTGTTCTGGATCAACTCTGCTGACGCCAAATCTCAATCCATCCAGCATCATTTCTCTTAGTCTGCCTCTGCCTCCCTTCCCCTTGATCTTTCCAGTTATCACAATGTTTTCCCATGCCTCTCTTCTCATCACATGACCAAAGAAAGCCATAACAACATGTACTATAAAAGGAACCTGCTTTGGATACCTGCAGTGTTAGGCCCATCACAATTTGAAAGGTGGACAATTTTGCTCCTATAGCGAATGATGAGAGCTGACATCGAACCCTTGTCCGATCATGCTTAAGCCATTGTAAGCATAAAATCTTTACCATTACACCATGTGTATCCAGTAGGTCAGGCGTAATTGAAACTACCAACAATAAATACTACACCTTTGCCACAATATTGTCAGACAGCTGCTGCCTCTACAGCCATGTCAATAACAGCAACAATAACTGCCTCTGCTGCTGCTACCACCACCAAACCAAAATTATTGAAAACACAACTACCACTAGTAATTACTACTGCTACTTCTGCTACTGATGTTGCTAAAACTACTTCTTCTTCTCTTGCACCTCATCATCATTATTCTCCTCTTCTTCTTCTTCTTCTTCTTCTTCTTCTTCTTCTTCTTCTTCTTCTTCTTCTTCTTCTTCTTCTTCTTCTTCTTCTTCTTCTTCTTCTTCTTCTTCTTCTTATTCTTATTCTTCTTCTGCTGCTACAGCTGCTGCTGCTGCTGCTGCTGCTGCTGCTGCTCCTCCTCCTCCTCCTCCTCCTCCTCCTCCTCCTCCTCCTCCTCCTCCTCCTCCTCCTCCTCCCCCCTCTTCTTCTTGTCATCACAGAATGGAACCCAGGCCCACAACCAACTCATACCAAGCTCTCTGTAGCCTTGTTCAAGATTGGTGGCATTGCGCAGCTACAGTTGTCTGCAGGAAGAGGTAGCCAGTCTTTGGCCAACCCTCCTTAGTCACCTGCTAGACATGCATGATATATTATAGTGTTAGTATTCTTTGCTCAGCCTGTGGTTCCTGGCAACACAAGGGGAATAGAACTGCTATATACAGTTTCTTCTCACAGGAGCTTAATATACCTATTTGTTTCCAATTCATATTGTTATATCCTGCTGCAACCGCTGCTTTTTCTTTCTATTTACATACAGTCAGTATTAATGTTGCCAAAACATGATATTCTCATATAATCTGTTCATGTTTCTTTTCAGACGCAGACAAATAAAGTGGCCATTGACAGAATTCAAACTTCACTGGTAAACAAAGTTTCGTTAAGCTTTCGTATTTATTGTTGTAATATTCAGTTTTATCACTTTATGTTTCCTTAATCACACCTGTTCTACATTTTTCCATCTTCCATTGGTTAAAACAATGGGATCTGGCCGAAACTCAAAACTCAGAAGAAAGGCCAGACGGTCACATAATCAGACTGCTACTGGTATCATTAGCATTGGGACTCTTCACTGGCTGTTGTAAATGAGGACGGAGCACATATGGGAATGTTCTGAGTGCTGTGATATCAGTTATTGACTCAACTCCATTGGTTAAACTGATTGATTGTTAAAATGTATATGGGAACTTAACAAAAACAGATGGTTGAGAAAGAGGATGTTAAACTCATCATCATCATCACACAACAAGTAGGTTAGCATGGCCGAATGGATAAGAACACATATTCTTAAACATCCTGTGTGCTGATGCTGAGGTAAGGGGTACACCCCCTACACCAGACAGTTGGACTAAAATGTTGACCTTTCGTTCTTTACTTGGGGACATAAATTACAAGTACCTCTGAAGTTGGAGTGGGTTCGCTGTATGGCGAGGAACACTGTTAACAGGGAAAGCTAATCCACACACAAAATTCAGTCCAATGCTACTAGAGATAATGTGTATGGGGTATGCTTGAGTTCAATGTGAGCAAGAGCAAAAAAAAAAAAAAAAGAAAGAAAATCACATAAGTTCTGTGCAGATTGTTACTCTCATTGTCTGCCAGAATGTTATCTTGATACTTCTCCAGTTTCCCTGTCCATGCTTGTTCATGACCATACTGTCTTTAATGCCCTGTGTAGAATGTTATCTTGATACTTCTCCAGTTTCCCTGTCCATGCTTGTTCATGACCATACTGTCTTTAATGCCCTGTGTAGAATGTTATCTTGATACTTCTCCAGTTTCCCTGTCCATGCTTGTTCATGACCATACTGTCTTTAATGCCCTGTGTAGAATGTTATCTTGATACTTCTCCAGTTTCCCTGTCCATGCTTGTTCATGACCAGACTGTCTTTAATGCCCTGTGTAGAATGTTATCTTGATACTTCTCCAGTTTCCCTGTCCATGCTTGTTCATGACCAGACTGTCTTTAATGCCCTGTGTAGAATGTTATCTTGATACTTCTCCAGTTTCCCTGTCCATGCTTGTTCATGACCATACTGTCTTTAATGCCCTGTATAGAATGTTATCTTGATACTTCTCCAGTTTCCCTGTCCATGCTTGTTCATGACCAGACTGTCTTTAATGCCCTGTGTAGAATGTTATCTCGATACTTCACCAGTTTCCCTGTCCATGCTTGTTCATGACCATACTGTCTTTAATGCCCTGTGTAGAATGTTATCTCGATACTTCTCCAGTTTCCCTGTCCATGCTTGTTCATGACCAGACTGTCTTTAATGCCCTGTGTAGAATGTTATCTCGATACTTCTCCAGTTTCCCTGTCCATGCTTGTTCATGACCAGACTGTCTTTAATGCCCTGTGTAGAATGTTATCTCGATACTTCTCCAGTTTCCCTGTCCATGCTTGTTCATGACCAGACTGTCTTTAATGCCTTGTATAGAATGTTCTCTTGATACTTCTCCAGTTTCCCTGTCCATGCTTGTTCATGACCATACTGTCTTTAATGCCCTGTGTAGAATGTTATCTTGATACTTCTCCAGTTTCCCTGTCCATGCTTGTTCATGACCAGACTATCTTTAATGCCCTGTGTAGAATTTTATCTTGATACTTCTCCAGTTTCCCTGTCCATGCTTGTTCATGACCAGACTATCTTTAATGCCCTGTGTAGAATGTTATCTTGATACTTCTCCAGTTTCCCTGTCCATGCTTGTTCATGACCAGACTGTCTTTAATGCCCTGTGTAGAATGTTATCTCGATACTTCTCCAGTTTCCCTGTCCATGCTTGTTCATGACCATACTGTCTTTAATGCCCTGTGTAGAATGTTATCTCGATGTTTCACCAGTTTCCCTGTCCATGCTTGTTCATGACCATACTGTCTTTAATGCCCTGTGTAGAATGTTATCTTGATACTTCTCCAGTTTCCCTGTCCATGCTTGTTCATGACCATACTGTCTTTAATGCCCTGTGTAGAATGTTATCTTGATACTTCTCCAGTTTCCCTGTCCATGCTTGTTCATGACCAGACTGTCTTTAATGCCTTGTGTAGAATGTTATCTCGATGTTTCACCAGTTTCCCTGTCCATGCTTGTTCATGACCATACTGTCTTTAATGCCCTGTGTAGAATGTTATCTTGATACTTCTCCAGTTTCCCTGTCCATGCTTGTTCATGACCATACTGTCTTTAATGCCCTGTGTAGAATGTTATCTTGATACTTCTCCAGTTTCCCTGTCCATGCTTGTTCATGACCAGACTGTCTTTAATGCCTTGTGTAGAATGTTATCTCGATGTTTCACCAGTTTCCCTGTCCATGCTTGTTCATGACCATACTGTCTTTAATGCCCTGTGTAGAATGTTATCTTGATACTTCTCCGGTTTCCCTGTCCATGCTTGTTTATGACCAGACTGTCTTTAATGCCTTGTGTAGAATGTTATCTTGATGTTTCACCAGTTTCCCTGTCCATGCTTGTTCATGACCATACTGTTTTTAATGCCCTGTGTAGAATGTTATCTTGATACTTCTCCAGTTTCCCTGTCCATGCTTGTTCATGACCATACTGTCTTTAATGCCCTGTGTAGAATGTTATCTCGATACTTCTCCAGTTTCCCTGTCCATGCTTGTTCATGACCAGACTGTCTTTAATGCCTTGTGTAGAATGTTATCTCGATGTTTCACCAGTTTCCCTGTCCATGCTTGTTCATGACCATACTGTCTTTAATGCCCTGTGTAGAATGTTATCTTGATACTTCTCCAGTTTCCCTGTCCATGCTTGTTCATGACCATACTGTCTTTAATGCGCTGTGTAGAATGTTATCTCGATACTTCTCCAGTTTCCCTGTCCATGCTTGTTCATGACCATACTGTCTTTAATGCCCTGTGTAGAATGTTATCTCGATACTTCTCCAGTTTCCCTGTCCATGCTTGTTCATGACCATACTGTCTTTAATGCCCTGTGTAGAATGTTATCTCGATACTTCTCCAGTTTCCCTGTCCATGCTTGTTCATGACCATACTGTCTTTAATGCCTTATGTAGAATGTTATCTCGATGTTTCACCAGTTTCCCTGTCCATGCTTGTTCATGACCAGACTGTCTTTAATGCCCTGTGTAGAATGTTATCTCGATACTTCTCCAGTTTCCCTGTCCATGCTTGTTCATGACCATACTGTCTTTAATGCCTTGTGTAGAATGTTATCTCGATACTTCTCCAGTTTCCCTGTCCATGCTTGTTCATGACCATACTGTCTTTAATGCCCTGTGTAGAATGTTATCTTGATACTTCTCCAGTTTCCCTGTCCATGCTTGTTCATGACCATACTGTCTTTAATGCCCTGTGTAGAATGTTATCTTGATACTTCTCCAGTTTCCCTGTCCATGCTTGTTCATGACCATACTGTCTTTAATGCCCTGTGTAGAATGTTATCTCGATACTTCGCCAGTTTCCCTGTCCATGCTTGTTCATGACCATACTGTCTTTAATGCCTTGTGTAGAATGTTATCTCAATGTTTCACCAGTTTCCCTGTCCATGCTTGTTCATGACCAGACTGTCTTTAATGCCCTGTGTAGAATGTTATCTCGATACTTCGCCAGTTTCCCTGTCCATGCTTGTTCATGACCAGACTGTCTTTAATGCCCTGTGTAGAATGTTATCTCGATACTTCTCCAGTTTCCCTGTCCATGCTTGTTCATGACCATACTGTCTTTAATGCCTTGTGTAGAATGTTATCTCGATGTTTCACCAGTTTCCCTGTCCATGCTTGTTCATGACCAGACTGTCTTTAATGCCCTGTGTAGAATGTTATCTCGATACTTCGCCAGTTTCCCTGTCCATGCTTGTTCATGACCAGACTGTCTTTAATGCCCTGTGTAGAATGTTATCTCGATGTTTCACCAGTTTCCCTGTCCATGCTTGTTCATGACCAGACTATCTTTAATGCCCTGTGTAGAATGTTATCTCGATACTTCGCCAGTTTCCCTGTCCATGCTTGTTCATGACCAGACTGTCTTTAATGCCCTGTGTAGAATGTTATCTCGATGTTTCACCAGTTTCCCTGTCCATGCTTTTTCATGACCAGAATGTCTTTAATGCCCTGTGTAGAATGTTATCTCGATACTTCACCAGTTTCCCTGTCCATGCTTGTTCATGACCAGACTGTCTTTAATGCCCTGTGTAGAATGTTATCTCGATACTTCGCCAGTTTCCCTGTCCATGCTTGTTCATGACCAGACTGTCTTTAATGCCCTGTGTAGAATGTTATCTCGATACTTCGCCAGTTTCCCTGTCCATGCTTGTTCATGACCAGACTGTCTTTAATGCCCTGTGTAGAATGTTATCTCGATGTTTCACCAGTTTCCCTGTCCATGCTTGTTCATGACCAGACTATCTTTAATGCCCTGTGTAGAATGTTATCTCGATACTTCGCCAGTTTCCCTGTCCATGCTTGTTCATGACCAGACTGTCTTTAATGCCCTGTGTAGAATGTTATCTCGATGTTTCACCAGTTTCCCTGTCCATGCTTGTTCATGACCAGAATGTCTTTAATGCCCTGTGTAGAATGTTATCTCGATACTTCGCCAGTTTCCCTGTCCATGCTTGTTCATGACCAGACTGTCTTTAATGCCCTGTGTAGAATGTTATCTCGATGTTTCACCAGTTTCCCTGTCCATGCTTGTTCATGACCAGAATGTCTTTAATGCCCTGTGTAGAATGTTATTTCGATACTTCGCCAGTTTCCCTGTTACTGCTTATTCATGACCAGGCTGTCTTTAATGTCCTGCATGAAGATGGATGTTATTATTAATTAAAATCAGATTACATAAAGCAGCTGCACTTATATACTTACATATCAACTATCACCCACACTGAAACAGTGCCACTATCCAGTGTCACCCGTCAAGTGCTGGAACGTCTACTATTCCTTCCCACATTGCTTAATGGCAAAACTGGAAGATGATAATTATTGTGTTTTGGAAATTGCCGATGCTGTATCTTAGGTACAGTGAACATGTTTAAAAATCCTCTGACATACTGACACAAGGGTTCTAAATCAGCCGCAGACGATTTTGAAGCAGACCGCCATGCGTTGATTTCGAAAGTATGAGCGTCGCTTGCTCAGAAAGCAATGGCACACTATGTAAGGTAAAAATTGCCTTATTCTGGTGTTCATTGCAATGTTGTGTAAAGGACATTGAATTAACTTGGTTTTTGTGTATGTTGGTTGGTAAACAGTTTCTACAATTGGAAATCTTTATTATTTGAATGGTGTCTTAATGGGAGATCAACAAGATGAAGATACTCGATCACTATGACACCACGTTTGAGATCACTGGTATTCTGCCACATGTCACACGATCCTCTAGCCTGGGTTGTTCACCTACACGTCCTGTTGTTGTTGCTATTGTTACTGTCATTGTGTTTATTGTTACTGTTGTTTTTGTTGTTGTTTTATTGTTGTTGTTGTTGGTAAAATATCACCTTCATTGTACACAGATAGTGTCATAAGTGCTCCAGTCTTCTTCTATGGATCGCACTAGGAGAACCTCAGGACAGTGCACGGACACCCGTAGACTTAGTGAGGTTCACAGTGTGTATATTTCTAAAATCACATAAGCTATGCAATATTCTTGTTTATTGTTAGGTTTTCTAACTTATATGAGAGGAATAACCTTGGGGGATGTAACATCAATAACACAAGATATGAGAGGAATCACCGTTGGGGGACATAACATCAATACCATTAGATATGAGAGGAATTACAATTGGGGGATGTAACATCAATAACATTATATTTTAGAGGAATCACCATTGAGGAACATCAATAACATTAGATATGAGAGGAATCACCATCAGGGAACGTAACATTAGATATGAGAGGAATCACTATTGGGGAACATAACATAAATAACATTAGATTTGAGAGGAATCACAATTGGGAGACATGACATCAATAACATTAGATATGAGAGGAATTACCATTGGGGGAAATAATATCAATAGCATTAGATTTTAGAGGAATCACCATTGGGGAACATAACATCAATAACATTAGATATGAGAGGAATCACTATTGGGGAACGTAACATTAGATATGAGAGGAATCACTATTCGGGGACATAACATTAAAAACATTAGATATGAGAGGAATCACCATTGCGGGACATAACATAAATAACATTAGATATGAGAGGAATTGCCATTGGGGGACATAACATCAATAACATTAGGTATGAGAGGAATCACAATTGGAGGACATGACATCAATAACATTAGATATGAAAGGAATCACCATTGGATTAAATAACATTAGATATGAGAGGAATCACCATTGGGGGACATAACATAAAATTATATATGAGAGGAATCACCATTGGGGGACAACATAAAATTAAATATGAGAGGAATCACCATTTGGGGGACATAACATCAATAACATTAGATATGAGAGGAATCACCATTGGGGAACATAACATTAGATATGAGAGGAATCACCATTGGGGGACATAACATTAGATATGCGGATGATAAGTATTGATTGCAGACAGGATCTGCAACATTTAGTAGATACAGTTATTATATACAGTGTACAACTAGGGTTAGAATTGTAAGAAAACACAGATTATGGTCATCACTAAGAAGAAAGAAATCACAAAGTAATGTACGGGTAAATGGCATATTCTTACACAAGTACATCTATCTTGGAAGAGTTGTAACATCTGATGGGAAGTGCCTTTGAAGAGATTAAAACAAGAATCACTATGGTGATCGTTACATTTTGCAAGATGGAAAACATACTGATCAATAAAAAGATGTCAGTTGCAACGAGAAAAAGAGTGTGGAAGTGCTACATATAACTGTACTTTTTTATGGACGTGAAACGAGGACAATGAGCAGACAAGCTGAAAAAAATCTATTGGCAGTGGAAATGTGGTTTCTGAGGAAAATGCAAAGAATACCATGGACAGACAGAAAAACCAATGAGCAAGTTCTACAAGAAAGAAATAACCGTAAACTGATTAGAGAAATTAGACATAGACAATCACAATTTTTATAACACATTACAAGAAGAAATAAACTAGAGAACTTGGTGACAGCTGGCAAGATTGAGGGAAAAGAACAATGGGAAGCAGAGAAGTAAATATCCGGATGGCTTGGCCATTTGGCATGGTTGAGACGAACACAGAGCTGATCCACGATTCTGGTGATCGAGTGAGATGGCGAAACATAATGCCCAAGCTTATCAGCATGGCACATGATGATGATTTATAACTTGGAAATGTAGCCATGACAGAGATCTATTCTGTGTAGTCTTTTTAGATTTCTAACTGCTCAGGGTGTTAAATTTACCTAACATACACAAATGTCCTCTTAGTTACTTGCCCTTATCTGTGAGGGTTAGGTGTTCAGACTATTAACTAAGGATCAGGGGGGAAGGAGTATGCCATCTTCAGGTTACTTATTGTGTAGAAATCCAAAACTGGTCCTCATTAGTCTACTTACGTTTGACGGGTATGTGCGTCACCTACACCTTTTAGCAACAACATTCAGCAGAGTTATATTCACATAATCACACACTTGCTTAAACAGATGTAAACATACATACACATACTCATCCCAGACTAATAGCTGTGTATGCTGCTGCTGTCACATCCACACCTCTATGTGGTAATGTATTATCTGTGACGACATCTCTTGTTTCAGGGTTCTGGAAATGTCACTGATCGACTTGCTAGCTTGGAGGGTGAAGTGCGAAGTTATTCAACTCTCACACCCACAGTAAACGATCTGGCGCATGTTGCTAATGGCCTGAGGACACAGGTAAGAGAATGTGCCTGCGACTCACAACCTCTAGAATGTTAGCCGCGTAGGTGTAGTTGTTAGTGCACTTAATTAACAAGACTGATGTGGGTTCATTCACCAGCAGTTGCAACATTTTATTTCCCAATCAGTATTTCTTGTGTGTGTGTGTGTGTGTCCGCTTGCTTTGAACTTAACCCTTTACCGGGCAGACGTTTGTCTATTTTGTAGCCCTGAACAGGCAAGAAGAATTTTGATGTTCGGTAAAATTTTGGGTTACGTTAGTAAAAATATTACATATAAGTTGTTAGTCAACAGATTTTAGTCAAATAGCAAAATGAAGGGAAAAGCATGCAGAACATTTTACTCATGTGAATGATGCTGCTATTCCACACATGAACACAAATATTTACAAAATACAACAAATTGTTTGTGATTGTCAGTCATCTATACGGCAATTTGCAAACACATTTTCCGAATCAGAATCACTTTCTTTAAAGTTCAACTCACGCCTGCTAACTCAAAGTAACGCTGATCACTGATATCTAACTCCGATTAATAGTCAACTTCATGCCTTTCAATGTCACTTAAATTGAGCCCAGCGAAATCTCCACTATCACTTGAAGAATCGTCGAAATCCATTTTGAAATACAAAGCGTAAAACCCACATAAACTATTTTAAAAAATCTGTTCAAATTCAAAGTACACGCTTGCGAATGGCGGCCACATTGTCAACCTATCAGCGAAACTGAAAGTAGACAATCGGAAAGTCGAGAGATCGCGTTTTTACAATGTCTAATAGTCACTGGCGCCTTCGGACGGATTGCCCGTTCCTGGGTAGAAACGTTCCCGGACACTTTGCCCTGTAAAGGGTTGAGCAAAGTCCATACACATGCTGCTACTTCTAGTGCACTGGACTGATTTGTTTAGTGTGGATTAGCTTTCCCTATTACCAGGGTCCCTCACCATCAGACCAACCCACTCTGACTTCTGAGGTGCCTAATCAGTATGGTTCTAATACCCCTGTGTTGCCTGGGCCAATGAGGAAAGCTGTCCAAAAAAAAAATCTGTCATCTACTGCCTATAATACCTTGCAGTGTATGACAGTGGATCTTGAGCCTGAGGAATTAAACCACTTGGCTAGTTCAGTCACCACGAACTGTGCAGGTTTTGGTTTTTCTTTTTGCAACCTACAGAAAAAATCCACATCTTACCGAGGATTTGAACCATCGTCTCCTGAAGAATCTGGCATTCTTAGCCACTTGGCCAGTCAATGGAGAAAGCAAAGTTGCTAAAATAAAGGGGTTCCAAATGTTGCTGTTATAAAGTTGGATGCGGGGTTGGGGTGAGCATCACCTTGCATAAATACCCCAATGGCTCGTGCATTCATCACCATTGCAGCAAAAGTCCAACTCCTGGCCTTTTCATGGCGGACCTGCTTTAACTAACAGGAAAAGGGGTGTTGGCGAGTCACTGGCGCAGAAAAATAACCAGAACGCTGTAGATGTCTATGCACGTACATGCATGCGCAGACACGTGTGTGCGTGCCTACACACCTAAACTTGAGTAAGACCACAGTCTGCTCTAGCAAAGGAAAGGTGCTGAAGACGGAGGCAACCAGCCAGGAGGTGCACCACAGAAATCAGGATGCCACGCAATCACGCGAAATGAAATATGTCAACTACTGCTAAATGTTATTGTGCTTGCCCTGCTTTGGACCCCCAGGCAAGTGCAGTACCGGGCCCTAGGCCTCAAAAGGGTCCAACCACAACTACTGGAGGTCCTTCTCAAATGTCCTGTGGAGCCAGGGGACCTGAGAATAGAGCATCAGGCCATACCAAACAAAGACTAAAAATAATGCACTGGAATGCGGTGGGAGTCAGTAACAACAAAAAATAGAACTAGAAAACATCTTGGATCAATAAAAAGTAAGCATATGTTGCTTGCAACAAACTCACCTCAACGAAAATAAAGCCTTCAAAATTAGAGTCTACCAGTGTTACCGATCTGACAGAAAGGACAGGCGAAAGGGTGGGATACTGACCCTTGTAAAAAAAATAATATCACTGCTTCCCAAATTGAAGTTTACAAAATGTAAAGAAAAAATGATTGTGTGTGGCGACTTCAACAGCCACTCGCAGAGCTGGGGCTATGATCATATGGAACAGAGAGGAGAGAGACTAGAAGACTGGCAGGAGGAGAATTAGATTCATCTTGATTAACAAGCCGTCCGACCCACATACTTTCTACTCAAAATCATGGCACACTACAACTACACCTGATCTGGCTTTTCATTCACCAGACCTGGAGTGGAACATTACACGAATTGTTGCCACCGGCCAGTCTTTCTAACTGTAGAAAATGAGCTTGTAAGTGAAAGCAGCACCCTCTCGAGGTGGAACTACAAGAAAGCAGACTGGGCAATGTACAAGCATCGCACCAGCATACTGGTTAGAAACCTGAATACTGAGAAAGACATAAATAAAGTAGTTGAAGAGTTTGAGAAATGCATACTACAGGCAGCAAGAGAAACAGTACCAAGAGGAGCCCGTAAACATTATAAACCCTACTGGAGTAGCGAACTGGAGCAGTTGCATAATGATGTGGAAGTGTGTAGAAAGCAAGCAGAGGCCAAACCCAGCCAAGAACACCACAATAAATACCAGCAACCAAAAGCCATATTTCAAAGGGCCAAGCTGCAGGCTAGACGGAAAAGCTAGCAGGAGAAAACAGAGTCACTGAACTTTGAAAGAGACACAAGGAAATTGTGGAAGCTAATAAAACAACTTAAACAATTAGGGCACAGGGAGAAACTCAAAAATTGCACTACATAAAGATGGAAACATCTTAACAGGAAAGCAAGCAGCTGACCATTTTGTGGACTCATTTGCACAAGATAACAATATCGAAATTAGCCCAGAGAAACAACAAGAGATTCAAGAGAAATGGCAACATACAGGACCAAATGAAACAGTGCATGAGGTTCTGGAGGCACCTATCACAATCAGTGAACTGGAGCTAGCCATATCAAAACTGAAAATGAGAAAGTCACCAGGAGCTGATAGTATCTCCAATGAAATGATCAGGAACCTATGAACAGACGCCAAAGCAAAGCTATTGCAGATCTTCAATAACAGCTGGACCTTAGGCAGTGTTCCACAAGCCTGGAGAGAAGCAATCATGATACCCCTCCTAAAATCAGGGAAAGATAGTTCCATTTCCTCCATCTACAGACCAATTAGCCTCACCAGCTGTCTCTGCAAAACACTGGAGCGCATCATCAATCACAGACTGCAGTGGTACATTGAAAGTGAAAACATTCTTTTGCCACAGCAAGCCGGCTTCAGGCAGTGCTACTCTACGGAAGATCAGACAACCTACCTCTCTCAAGAAATTGAGGATGCATTCCAAGAGAAGAAGCTGGTGCTTGCTGCATGGATAGATCTGAAGAAAGCCTTTGACAAAGTCTGGAAAGAAGGTCTGATGAAGAAACTGAGAAACTGTAAAGTCAGTGGAAGAATGTACACACGGGTGAAAGCATACTTGCACAACAGAAGAGCCTGAGTACAGATAGACGGACTCAAGAGCAAGAAAGTACTACTGCGTCACGGTGTTCCCCAGGATGGAGTCTTGTCCCCCACACTCTTTCTAATCTTCATCAATGATCTTGTTGCTAATCTACTGCATGGAATTAAAGCGGCAATGTACGCCGATGACCTGGTTCTATGGAGCCTTGATTGGGAACTGGTATAGGATAAAAGCTCCGACAGGCGGACAGTTAGAGCATTGCTTTTCTGATCTGGCAGATTCTGCAGCTTGTCTTGTTCCAGATGTATTGGTGTTACCTTTCCCCTAGAGTAAAATAGGCAGGTTGAAGGAAGGATCATACTGTATTGGAAACACATGGTCTCTACAATTCAGCCTAGGCTTTGTGCTATGGGGAGGTATAACTGTATACCTGGTTCCTCCTGTGGGTTTTAGTTGTTATGCATAGTCTAACAAACTATCGTATGTCAAGACTGCAAGGTACCAGTATTTACATTCTCGACTGTTGAGATTGAAGAAGAAGGTACCCCAGTGAGCACCAACAATAATTTGTAAAACTATCTTCATTACTGTTTGTATCTAACACTGGACATCTCAGTAATTATGTTCATTCTTGTCTGTTCTAGATTGAAAACAACCAGGTGTCATTGAACACAAGACTGGTTCATGTGGAGTCCCAGGTGGCAAATGCTCAAAACATCAGTGCTATTCGTACCATGGTTACACAGCTAAGTACTAGGGTTCAAATTCTGGAGAATAGTGTAAGAATAATTCTTGAAGACAATAATTATTCAGACCAATCTTATTAATTAAGTGGCTGGATTTGTGTGTACACGTTTTAAGCTTTCTCTGATAAGTGTTTGTGTTGTTTGCTAATTAGTGTTGTTTTTATTTCTGATTAGTGTTGTTTTCTTTTCTGATGAGTTTTGTCTTTTTTCTAATGAGTGTTGTTTTGTGGTGAAGTTATTTGAATTTCAATGACATACAACTTGTGTCTTAGCAAGGCAGGGTCTAAGAGGATACAAAAATATGGTGAATAAAAGTACAAAAGCCGAGACAAAAATAAAATAAGGATGAAAAAGTAGTAGTAATATTACAAGAAGAATAAATATAAGAGCAAGAAACAGCATCAACAGATGAAGAACAAGAAAATGAGGAGGAAGAAGAAGAAATAAACATGAAGAAGCAGAAAGAGGAGGAAGGTAAAGATGCTTGTGATAATTATAATTATTACGATCCTGATTTGAAAATCTGATTAAAAATTTCTAGTGGTATCTCCCAGTGATATGCCAATGATATCTAGCCATTGACAACTAGTGATATCTTCCAGTGATATATAGTGATGTCTCCAAGTGATATCTCCCAAAGATATTTCATAGTGCTGCCTACCAGAGATATTTCATAGTGCTGGCTACCTGTGATATCTCATACTGCTGCCTACCTGTGATATCTCGTAGTGCTATCTACCAGTGATATCTAATAGTGCTGTCTACCTGTGATATCTCATAGTGCTGTCTACCTGTGATATCTTCATAGTTTTGTCTACCTGTGATATCGCATATTGCTGTCTACTAGTGTTATCTCATAGTGCTGTCTGCCAGTGATATCTCATAGTGCTGTCTGTCAGTGATATCTCATATTGCTGTCTACCAGCCAGTGATATCTCGTAGTGCTGTCTACCTGTGATATCTTCATAGTTTTTGTCTACCTGTGATATCTCATAGTGCTGTCTACCTGTGATATCTTCATAGTTTTGTCTACCTGTGATATCGCATATTGCTGTCTACTAGTGTTATCTCATAGTGCTGTCTGCCAGTGATATCTCATAGTGCTGTCTGTCAGTGATATCTCATATTGCTGTCTACCAGCCAGTGATATCTCGTAGTGCTGTCTACCTGTGATATCTTCATAGTTTTTGTCTACCTGTGATATCTCATAGTGCTGTCTACCTGTGATATCTCATAGTGCTGTCTACCTGTGATATCTTCATAGTTTTGTCTACCTGTGATATCGCATATTGCTGTCTACTAGTGATATCTCATAGTGCTGTCTGCCAGTGATATCTCATAGTGCTGTCTGCCAGTGATATCTCATAGTGCTGTCTGCCAGTGATATCTCATAGTGTTGTCTACCTGTGATATCATCATAGTTTTGTCTACCTGTGATATCTCATATTGCTGTCTACCAGTGATATCTCATAGTGCTGTCTACCGGTGATATCTGATATTGCTGTCTACCAGCCAGTGATATCTCATAGTGCTGTCTACCTGTGATATCTTTATAGTTTTGTCTACCTGTGATATCTCATATTGCTGTCTGCCAGTGATATCTTATTGTGCTGTCTGCCAGTGATATCTCATAGTGCTGTCTACCAGTGATATCTCAGTGCTGTCTACCAGTGATATCTGATAGTGCTGTCTACCTGTGATATCTCATAGTGCAGTCTACCTGTGAAATATCTGTGCTGTCTCTGTGATATCTCTCTACCTGTGATATCTCAGTGCTGTCTACCTGTGATGCTGCCTACCTGTGATATCTCATAGTGCTGTCTACCTGTGATATCTCATAGTGCTATCTACCTGTGATATCTCATAGTGCTATCTACCTGTGATATCTCATAGTGCTATCTACCTGTGATATCTCATAGTGCTATCTACCTGTGATATCTCATAGTGCTGCCTACCTGTGATATCTCTGTGCTGTCTATCTGTGATATCTCTCTACCTGTGATATCTCAGTGCTGTCTACCTGTGATATTTCATAGTGCTGTCTACCAGTGATATCTCAGTGCTGTCTACCAGTGATATCTCAGTGCTGTCTACCAGTGATATCTCAGTGCTGTCTACCAGTGATATCTCATAGTGCTGTCTACCTGTGATATCTCATAGTGCTGTCTACCTGTGATATCTCATAGTGCTGTCTACCAGTGATATCTCAGTGCTGTCTACCAGTGATATCTCAGTGCTGTCTACCAGTGATATCTCATAGTGCTGTCTACCTGTGATATCTCATAGTGCTGTCTTCCTGTGATATCTCATAGTGCTGTCTACCTGTGATATCTCATAGTGCTGTCTACCTGTGATATCTCATAGTGCTGTCTACTTGTTATATGTCATAGTGCTGTCTACCTGTGATATTTCTCAGTGATATCTAATAGTGCAATCCACCTGTGCTATCTCATAGTGCTGTCTACCTGTGATATCTCTCAGTGATCTCTCATAGTGCTGTCTACCTGTGATATCTCTCAGTGATCTCTCATAGTGCTGTCTACCAGGGATATCTCCCAGTCATATCTGCCATTGATATCCCACAGTGGCTGTCAGTAGAATAAGAGTTAATTATTGTAAGGTAGAACATTATTGAGCCTCAAATAACTTGGAATATGCAAATTTCTAGGTTGACAACTTACAAAGAAATGGCACTCTTCAGATTCAGCGAGTGAGTTATGCACCTGACAGTATTCACACGCTTTTAATGTCTGCTCTGTGTTTTAATGAAAATTCATTATTTGAGATTTAATTTGCTGACTAACATGCTCTCTGCACTGTACTAACACCTTTCATAATAAAAAAAATACTCCAACTCGTTTGCTTTTAAAGAAACAAATCAGTTCAAAATACAAATACAAATCTGATTACTTGACATTCAGATGTGGTAGTGCAGTGGCAGACATGCTTTGCCTACTGGCTCAGTGTTCTTGTGTTTGTGTCGCCATTAACCCTACCAGACCTGAGGCCCTAACCCTAACTGTCCCCTATACCTGGGCCCCTGAGCATTAAAGAGAAAAAACCAACATGATGTAGAAAAATATTAGTTACATGCAAACAAGTGGTTAGAATAAGATGTAACTTGGAGACATTGTAGAAAATAGGTCTACCTTTCATCTAGCGCCGATATTCCACCTTTGTGTGCCAATCCAGTCTGAATAAACCAAAGTATCGATCACCTGTTGGACTGTGAAAAGCCTAGACCTACTTCGCTTTCTTGTTAAAGTGTTTGGTTCATCAATCGCTCGTTTCATTTTTTCGCATTAATCCACACAAAGTCAATTCAAGCCTATGGGGGAAGACATTTGCAATGGCTAAACATGAGTTTTCACCACGATTGGTTGGTTATTTTTAGTTTGTGAAGCATATTTATCACTAAATAGGCAAAATGCCGAAAATTAGGGACAGCGGTATAGTGGCAGATTCGGAAATTTCCGAAAATCGGTACAGCGGTCTGGTAGGGTTAAGATGAGGATTTATTCACTGTCCTTGTCTCCTAGATCAACCCAGCCTAAAATGGCTACCAGGAAATATACTGGGAAGTCAAGGGGGCTGCCATGATGTTGACTATAGCACTTATTGGTGTAACAATTGTGTGGTAGCACCATGCACCGAATAGCCTTATGGCATGAAACCAGGTCCTTTTCTTTGCTGAATATTCACCAAATTGCAACAAGGTATAATATAAAGAATATTCTAGACAACAACAAAGAAAGAAGCATCTCAAGACAGAGCTTTGAACTCTGATTATGAAAATTAAATGCAAAACAGTGTATTCCCTTAGTGAATGTAAACATAGAAGTAATAAACAATATGTCAGGTGCATACTGCAGAGTGATATATCATATAAAGTGAATAAATGAATAATACTTCAGCTGAAACAATTAAAACACACAGTCACAGGTGTTGTTTGAATGTGGAACATCTGTTATCCCCACAGTCATTTCAAATTTACAATGAACTCTTTCTGTTTGCACAAAACCAGCTGGAAAGTAAAATGATTTCTTACAAAAAGCGGATAAAATGTTTATGTTCCATTTCCTTAAAATGTGTAAAGTACAGCAGTTATAGTTAGTCCCTGTTCCAACTTCACGGCAAAGGGTTGTCCCCTTATGTTCTGTTCCCGTGCCAGTGAATATCACATAAAATGCTCCTCACTGCCCCATGTATAAAGTGGAAAAGACAGGAGTCTCTACAAACCAACAGCCTGCACAGGTATACTATGCATAATGCCGCTGCCACAATGCCAACATGGAATTCCGCCACGAAAAATACAGTTCATCGTCAATGGAAGTGGCTGTCACTATAAAACCAGCAGCCACACATTACTGCATAAGGCAACCCAGTTAGTTCAGCAATTGGCCAGCCACCCATTTTTCTGAACATGCAGTTCACGCTACCAACCGCGGACAGATTTAAAAGAACTCCACATGAAATTCACAGCTCACAGTGCCACTTCATGCACTCAACTCAGTATCAGAGTGACGAAACCATGCACTACCAGTCCAACATGAGGAAAATGTGCAAGCAAACCGTAGCCACAAGAATTATCACTCCAGAGATCTTAATAGCTCAACTGCCTATCCTCCATGTTGGGGACCGGAAGTGAGGACAGCAGTTATATTACTCTCGGGCCACCTGGGTTCACAAAGGAAGCAAAGAATAGTCACACTCTGCCATGCATGTCAGAAGAGGCAACTAGGGAGGTAACTGGTTGATCCCCATGAAGAAAACTTCAACAGAATCCAACCATTCAGTAATATCTACAGAAAGGTTGCAATGATAGCTTATGGACCTGTGCTCCACTGGGGGTTTACGGTGGAAGAAGAAGGCAGTTGTTTGTAATGAAAGAATTAAAAGTTTTGAATGGATCCATGACAAAAATGAGGAGTGTCTGGCTGAGCGGCTAGAATGCCAGGGCTTTATTCAAGAGACCCAGATTCAAATCCTATCTAAGGTGTCAGATATTTTCTGTAGGGCAAAAAGTAAGGCCTAACCTACTCAGCTCATGGTGACTACCTTAGCCAGGTAGCCTTAATTCCCTCAGGCAGGCTCAAGGCCTCTCCCCACATGTGTCCTACATCACAGGGTACTATAAACATTGACTGTTTGACATGACACAACAAATTAAATTAATACAGTCACTGGAATGTAATCAAAACAACAGTGAATGTTACAGCTAAAAAGCCTTCAAAATAAACCAACACAGAACTGGTGTCGTGAGCGACTACACACCGCTGGTTGTACTGAGGAGGGGATCCGAGCACTTATGGACTGAATGGTTCAATGTGCAATGAGGATGATCTGTCGACTAACTAACTAACTAGCTTCATCAGGTAAACTCGTTCTTCTCCTCATTCTAGTCTTGTCTACACAAGAAGCCCAGTATGTTGCTGTATATGGAAGCTAATTGAGACTTCCCTAATAGCAAATATAAAAGTATACCACCCTTCTCTTATTTGGTAAAGTCCATACACTACACAGAGTCGAAAATGATTTATGAGAGCTAGAAATAGATATCTGACCTCTAAACGGGTCCCCCCTCATTTGTTTATTTGTAGGCCGTGATAAATAATCTACACTGGTACACCGTCATGCCATGTTGGTAACATTCTGCCTTTTTCTTATGTTCAGAATACAGGAGGAGGAAGTGGGGAGAATGGTGGTGGAGGAGGAGGTGGTGGCGGAGGAGGAAGAGCAAATAGGCAACTGCGAAACAGGGTATGCCTAACACAAAGGCATGGCATCATATGCATGAGTTAATATGAAATGGGGAATATAGTCTGGAAACTTCGCATGTATAGTGAGGCATGGGTTAATATGAAATGGGGAATATAGTCTATGGAAACTGTGCATGTGTAGTGAGGTATGTGTTAATATGAAATGGGGAATATAGTTTGTCGAAACTTTGCATGAGGCATAAGGCATGGGTTAATATGAAATGGGGAATATAGTCTGTCGAAACTTTGCATGAGGCATAAGGCATGGGTTAATATGAAATGGGGAATATAGTCTGTTGAAACTTTGCACGTATGGTAAGTAAGGCATGGGTTAACATAAAATGAGGAATATAATCAGTTGAAACTTTGCATGAGGCGTAAGGCATGGGTTAGTATGAAATGGGGAGTATAATTTGTTGAAACTGCATGTGGCTTAAGGAATGAGATGAAATGGCAAATATAGCCCATTGAAACTTTGCATGTAGAGTAAAAAAAAGTTAGTTGCATTTCCTTTACGGGACGTCACAGTCAACCCTAGATTATTTTGGCTGTTTGTGATTTCTTGGCAAGTTTATTATGTTCAGTATTTGCCATTGCTTTTTCATTGACCATCACTCATACCATTTTATGAAAACCAACGCAAGGCGGTCAGCTGAAAAATCACATGCAGCTGTGTTTCGAATGTGGTATGCGGGATTACGAATTGTCTGTAACCCCTCTGCCACAGAGTTGATATGTAGAGTAAAGCATGAATTAATATAAAATGGTGGAGTATAGTATGTTACATAAAGCTGCCAGAATAACTAACAATGATTGCCTGGATGAGGTTAATGAAAGTAGAACATTAACTACAACTTTGACAGTGTTCTCTGGTCATGTGATGAGAAGACATTCAAAAACATCTGTGATGACTGGAAAGATCAGTGGGAAAATAAGCATAGGCACACCTAGAGAAATGATGCTGGATGGACAGATGGTGGCATGGCGAAATACCATCAGCAGATTTGATCTGGAGCACAAGGGACCGAGATCTGTGGAAAGACATAAACACGTACAGCAGTTGGCAGGCCACATGATGATACTCTTTGAAACTTTGCATGTGGAGACAGTGTTTTTGTCTGGAAAATGTGTGTGTTGGGGCAATCTTTTTGTCTGGAAACTGGTTGTGGAGACTGTCTTTTTGTCTGGTAACTTTGGTTGTGGAGACAATCTTTTTGTCTGGTAACTTTGGTTGTGGAGACAATCTTTTTTTTCTGGAAACTTTGGTTGTGGAGAATCTTTTTGTCTGGAAACTTTGGTTGTGGAGACAATCTTTTTGTCTGGTAACTTTGGTTGTGGAGACAATCTTTTTTTTCTGGAAACTTTGGTTGTGGAGAATCTTTTTGTCTGGAAACTTTGGTTGTGGAGACAATCTTTTTGTCTGGTAACTTTGGTTGTGGAGACAATCTTTTTTTTCTGGAAACTTTGGTTGTGGAGAATCTTTTTGTCTGGAAACTTTGGTTGTGGAGACAATCTTTTTGTCTGGAAACTTTGGTTGTGGAGACAATCTTTTTGTCTGGAAACTGGTTGTGGAGACAGTCTTTTTGTCTGGAAACTTTGGTTGTGGAGACAGTCTTTTTGTCTGGAAACTTTGGTTGTGGAGACAATCTTTTTGTCTGGAAACTGGTTGTGGAGACAGTCTTTTTGTCTGGAAACTTTGGTTGTGGAGACAGTCTTTTTGTCTGCAAACTTTGGTTGTGGAGACAATCTTTTTGTCTGGAAACTTTGGTTGTGGAGACAATCTTTTTGTCTGGAAACTGGTTGTGGAGACAGTCTTTTTGTCTGGAAACTTTGGTTGTGGAGACAGTCTTTTTGTCTGGAAACTTTGGTTGTGGAGACAGTCTTTTTGTCTGGAAACTTTGGTTGTGGAGACAGTCTTTTTGTCTGGAAACTGGTTGTGGAGACAATCTTTTTGTCTGGAAACTGGTTGTGGAGACAATCTTTTTGTCTGGAAACTGGTTGTGGAAACAATCTTTTTGTCTGGAAACTTGGTTGTGGAGACAATCTTTTTTGTCTGGAAACTGGTTGTGGAGACTGTCTTTTTGTCTGAAAACTGGTTGTGGAGACTGTCTTTTTGTCTGGAAACTTTGGTTGTGTAGACAGTCTTTTTGTCTGGAAACTTTGGGTGTGGAGACAGTCTTTTTGTCTGGAAACTGGTTGTGGAGATAGTATTTTTGTCTGGAAACTGGTTGTGGAGACAGTGTTTTTGTCTGGAAACTGGTTGTGGAGACAGTCTTTTTGTCTGGAAACTGGTTGTGGAGACTGTCTTTTTGTCTGGAAACTTTGGTTGTGTAGACAGTCTTTTTGTCTGGAAACTTTGGGTGTGGAGACAGTCTTTTTGTCTGGAAACTGGTTGTGGAGATAGTATTTTTGTCTGGAAACTGGTTGTGGAGACAGTGTTTTTGTCTGGAAACTGGTTGTGAAGACAGTGTTTTTGTCTGGAAACTGGTTGTGGAGACAGTCCTTTTGTCTGGAAACTGGTTGTGGAGACAATCTTTTTGTCTGGAAACTGGTTGTGAAGACAGTCCTTTTGTCTGGAAACTGGTTGTGGAGACAGTGTTTTTGTCTGGAAACTGGTTGTGGAGGCAGTCTTTTTGTCTGGAAACTTTGGTTGTGGAGTTCTTAAAAAAAATGCAATTTTGCTCCTTCGCCCGAAGCTATTGGCACCATGTGGGGTGTTGGGTTCAGTGTGTGTCGCCAAACATTTGGCTTAATAGAAAGCAGGTAGTACTAGTTACTTCATACTGTAGCTCTGTCATATCTTGACTAAGACCTGCCACTTAGCATAGGCATTCATACATTTCTACAGATCTCAATCCTTGTTGTCCGGGTTGAATTCTATTGATGATATTCCTCCAGGCCACCACTCCATTTTATCCATCATTATTTCTCTGTCTGCCGCTGCCTCTTATACCACTGATCTTTCCAGTCATGTTTTCTAAAGCCTCTCTTCTTATTACATGACCAAAGAGCATTGTTTGCCTCCTCCTTATATTTGTGTATACTGTTCTCCTTTCATTAGCCTCTTCCCTGTTAGTTTTTTGCAATCTGACAACTAATATGACTTTCATTGTTAAAAGCCAAGCCACAATTAATCTAGCTTCATGACTACCTATAAACTTATTCTTGGGGAACTAATGTGGTGGTTTTCTCTTGCCTTTAACATCTACACAACAGATTTACGTGCTATAAATGTTCTTGAGAAATTCTTGGACAACCTTGAACAAAGAGGAAGACAAATGTGACATTCTAGAACATCGATGAAAACTGGCCCATAAACAATAATCATGAGTCGGAAAGAATGGTAGTGGAAGACATGGTTCATGGAAGGAAAAGATAGAATTGACCATCGCAGAGGTGGACACTGGCCATAAACTGATTCACTGCCAAACGGAAATTGGGTCCTGACCAAACAGAAATTGGTGGCAGAAAATGGGAAGTAGGGGTGTGTCATAGTATTGATCTAAAAATGGTCCGATATTGTTCGAAAGGCATCACTTTTTAGGGTGTAAATTTTCATTTACCGGGCACTACAAATTGCAGAAGGTGTGGGAAATGAAACAAATAATGCACTTTGTCAACTATACTGTACCACGGAAGTGAATCAGTTAAAGACACCTTAAGCATGAAACGTGTTGAGGCAGGGGAGCTGGTAAAGGATGGAGAGTCTTTTCCATGGGCTATGATGAGAACAATGTTCTGTAAAAGATGTGCTGCATGATGATGCATACAGGATATTCTGTATGTATATTTCATTCTTTGCAGTATCTTTGATATGCTTTATATATGTTTGATGCATGCAATAGCTTTCGAGCTGTTTATATACATTTTATTACAAGCGTTAACTTTAATACTCTTTATATACATTTCATTGTACTCAGTAATTTTCATATTCTGTATGTATGTTTTATTGCTTGCAGTAACTTTCTTTGTTTATATACATTTCATTGCATGTAGTAACTTTAATACTGACTGACTGGCACCTTGCTGTCTTGACAGACAATAGTTTGTAAATTGGAGTTACAATTCTCCATAACACAAAGCCTGGGCTGAGGTTTAGAGATTATGTTTTCTTTATATACATGTCATTGTATTCAATAACTTTCATATTCTTTGTATACATTTGTGGGGAGCAGATGGCAGAGTAGCTAAGAATGCCGGTTTCTCCTTCGGGAGACCCGGGTTCGAATCCTTAGTAAGGTGTGGATTTTTTTTCTGTCCGGGGGCAAACAGAAGAAAATCCTAACCTGCACAATTTGAGATACTAACCTTAATTCTTCAAGTTCAAGTCCCCCTCCCCCCCCCCCACACACACACACACACACACTGCAAGGTACTATAAGAAATAGATGACAGTATACATTTGTATTACATGCAATTCTTTATCTACATTTCATTGTATTCAGTAACTTTAATATCTTTATAAACATTTTATTGCATGCAGAGACTTACAAATTCTTTTATATACATTTCATTGCATGCAGTAATATTAATATTCTTTATATACATTTCATTGCATGCTATAACTTTAATATCTTAAACATTTTATTGCATGCAATAACTTAAAAATTCTTTATATACATTTTATTACATGCATAACATTAATTTTTATATACATTTCATTGTGTGCAACAACTTTAATTAATATCCTTTATAGACATTTCATTGCATTCATAAACTTTAATATTCATTTTCTCTCTCTCTCTCTCTCTCTCTCTCTCTCTCTCTCTCTCTCTCTCTCTCTCTCTCTCTCTCTCTCTCTCTCTCTCTCTTTCTCTAACACATAGAGAGAGAGGGAGAGGGAGAGATTGTGTTGAGTAACTTTCCTTATATTTGATTGTTTGCAGTAACTTCTCTATTTTATACATTATTGTTTATACTACCGTGTTTCTCCGAAAATAAAACTAGGTCTTATAATAATTTTAGCTTTAAAAAATGCACTAGGGCTTATTTTCTGGGAATGTCATATATATATATATATATACTAGCTGACCCGGCCCGGCATCGCCCAACTCCTGGTGGGGAGAATCTCATTTAATTCATATAAGTAGTCATATAAGTTCCCGTTCCCGACTGTCTGTCTGTCTGTCTGTCTGTCTGTCTGTCTGTCTGTCTGTCTGTCTGTCTGTCTGTCTGTCTGTCTGTCTGTCTGTCTGTCTGTCTGTCTATCTGTCTGTCTGTCTGTCTGACCCGGCCCAGCCCATGGTGGAGAGCATCTCATTTAAATTATATAAGTAGTCATATAAGATCCCGTTCCCGACTATCTGTCTGACTGTCTGTCTGTCTTGGGTAAATGGAGGAGGGAGGAGGAAGAGGGAGGTGGAGGAGGGAAGAGGAGGGAGGAGACAGGAGGAGTAGGGAGGAATAGGAGGGAGGAGGAGGGATTAGGAGGAGTAGTGTGGAGGAGGAGGGAGGAGGAAGAGGGAGAAGAAGGGAGGAGGAGAACGCAGGAGGAGAAGGGAGCAGGAGGAGGAGAGGGAGGAGGAGAGAGTAGGAGGATGGAGGAGGCGGAGGGAGAAGGAAGAGGGAGGAGGAAGAGGGAGGGGAGGGAGGAGGAGGAATGTGAAAGAGGGAGGAGGAGGAGGGAGGAAGAGGAAGGAGGAAGAATGTGAAGGGAGGAGGAGGGAGGAGGTAGAGGGAGGAGGTAGAGGGAGGAGGAGGCGGAGAGGGAGGAGGGAGGAGGAGTGATGAGGAGGAGGAAGAGGGAGGAGGAGGTAGAGGGAGGAGGAGGAAGGATGAGAGGGAGGAGGAGGAGGAGGGAGGAAGAAGGAGAAGGAGGGATGAGGAGGAGGAGGAATGTGAAGGGAGGAGGAGGAGGGAGGAGGAGGGATGAGGGAGGAGGAGGAGAGGGAGGAGGGAGGAAGAAGGAGGAGGAGGGAGAAGGAGGGATGAGGAGGAGTTGGAGGGAGGAGGAGGAATGTGAAGGGAGGAGGAGGGGAAGAGGAAGAGGGTAGGAGGAAGAGTGGAGAGGAGGAGGGAGGATGTAGAGGGAGGAAAAGGGAGGAGGAGAGAGGAGGTAGGAGGAGGAGGAAGAGGGAGGAGGAGGAAGAAGGAGGAGGAGGATGGAGGAGGGAGAGGGAGGAGGAGGAGGAAGAGGGAGGAGGGAAAGAGGAAGAGGGTAGGAGGAGGAGGAGGGGAGAGGAGGAGGAGGAGGAGGGAGAAGAAGGAAGGAGGGAGAGGAAGGAGGGAGAATGAGGAGGGGAGGAAGGAAAGGGAGGTGGAAGAGGAGGAGGAGGGAGGAGGAAAGAGGTAGGGGGAGGAGGAGGTAGAGGGAGGAGGAGGAGGAAGGAAAGGGAGGAGGAGGAGGAGGGTGGAGGGAGGAGGAGGAGGTAGAGGGAGGAGGAAGAGGGAAGAGGGAGAAGGATGAGGGAGGATGATGAGGGAGAAGGAGGCAGGAGGAGGAGGGAGGAGGATGGAGGAGGGGAGAGGAAGAGGGAGAAGAAAGAGGGAGAAGGAGGAGGGAGTCAGGAGAGGGATGAGAGGGAGGAAGAAGAGGAGAGTTCGCCATTCCGAATTCATACTCGTCTAGTTCTTCCCTTCTACACGACTGTAGATAACTTCCTTACACATAAAAAGATGAATTGTTATTGATATTGCCGTGGCATGGAGGAATATCAGCAGCAGAGTTGATCCAAAAAACCAAAGACTGAGATCTACGGAGAGCCATGAACGCCTACGCCAGCCGGCACGGCACTTGATGATGATGATTGCCGTGTGACGATTCTGTGTAGTCACGTCATTTTCTTCCCTTTCCCTAGCGTTTTGGTTCGGGGATTCTTTCATCATCATCATCATATATTTACGTACGTATTTTGGGAGGGGAGGAGGGAGGAGGAGGAAGAAGAAAAAAAAACTATGACAGTTGACAGCTCTGGAATGAAAGGAAGGTGTGTAGAAAATTTCTTCTCAATCGGATGGGCCGTTCGCGAACAAATAAAGGACATACATATTTACATATTTACATACATACACTTTGTTTTATAGATATATATATATATATATATATATATATATATATATATATATATATATATATATATATATATATATATATAATTAATTAATTTTTTCCAGACACAAAAATCTACATTTATTCATGTACAAAATTCTACATTTAATTAAAAACAGTCATGCCATCTTCTTCTGGAATATCATCATAACTCTTCAAATCCCGAATTCCGGCCTGAATTTCTTGCGGCTCCATTTCCTGTAGAACCATTTGTCCCAGTCTCTCATATCCAGCAATAAAGCTTTCCTTAAATGAGCATTTCTTGTCCACGTAGCCTGCTTGTAGTGCATTGGTAACTTTATTTCACATGAGTGACGTATTGAATTATGAACCACATCCGTTCAATATCACGTGCACCAGTGGCGTCTGTACTCTGACTGGCCATTTGGCAACAAGTCTCATTCTAGCTGACGATCTTAAATACAACTTATTTTAGGGGTAGGTCTTATATTAAAAGCATCCGGAAGAATCGTGCTAAGGCTTATTATAGGGGTAGGTCTTATTTTCGGGGGAAAATAGTAGTTTTAACTCTTTCATGACATTTTTTACTGTAAATCTCTCTAAAGATGCAGTTGTCACTTCTAGTTGTCATGCTTGGATATGGAGGAGTTTTGCTATCGCCTTTAAGGAACAAATTAAGCTGTGGTGGCTGATCTACGATAAGATAGATTAGTGTAAATACAAGCTGGTAAACACAGAATTGAGAAATATATTTCACATGTCCGGTAAACAATTAGGAACTTGGCTGAGGGGGTAATGAAGCGCAGTTTCTAAATTCCCTGACATGCTTGCTTGCTTGTGTTCGCTGGCTGTGATCTCCAGCGTGAAGTCCTGTATGTCGGATGAAGACATCCTGTTGTCCAACATCAGTGTGATGTCATACAGGATCTGAGGTTCGCGTGAGTATCCGTTGTCCCATGTCTGACTTATTGGTGTGCAGACTGGTGGTTCCTCGCCGTGCAGGCAGAAACTCTCCTACTTCAGAGGAATCAACAATCCTACTGACTTCAGCCAGGACCCTGAAGGGACCTGTTGCCCAGGACGCTCGGCGAGGACGCATCAATAGGTCTTAGCCAGTATAGAACCCAGCCCTGGTGCCTTGGAAACACCTCTGCATCCCATTCCCTGACATACCGAGTTGAGGGTTTGAAATTAGCTGCAGGTGATTTAGAAGCAGATAAATTTGCATTGATTTTGAGAGTATGAGGTGTCGGCCGTTTAGAAAGCCATGGCAAACTGCTGAATATAAAATAGCCTGGTTAATAACAAACAGCCAATATATGCTGGGGTTGATTGTAATGTCCTGTAAGGGACATATAACTAACATAAGTAAATAATAAACATGTGTATTGTGGTAGCAAATTAGTTCATATTCTTTATATTATTGTTAATATTGTTCATATCATTGTTAATGTTGTTTATAGCATTGTTAATATTCTTTTTATCATTGTTAATATTGTTCACATCATTGTTAATATTGTTTATGTCATTGTTAATATAGTTTATATCATTGTTAATATTGCTCATATCATTGTTAATGTTGTTTATATCATTGTTAATATTCTTAATATCATTGTTAATATTGTTTATATCATTGTTATGATTGTTAATATTGTTCATATCATTGGTAATATTGTTTATGTCATTGTTAATATAGTTTATATCGTTGTTAGTATTGTTTATGTCATTGTTAATATTGTTTATATCATTGTTAGTATTGTTTATATCATTGTTAATATTGTTTATATCATTGTTAATATTATTTATATCATTGTTAATATTAGAAACTTGAAAAGATTAGAAAAAGAATCGGCATGGAAAAATTAGCCTTTTCAACAAGGAAAAAATACACACCAACAAAGAGCTATCAATTGCCGTGAGATAGAGTGTTAAATGCTAAACATAACCCATACTGTTCTAAGCCTGTGAAACATGGACAATGAGCAGACACGTCTTTATTTTAGTTCTCTCATGGTTATTCCTGCAGCTCTTCCAATGCATCTCATCTCTGTTGTTATGATTTTGCTCAGATTAATTGCATTAAGTGTCCGTGTTTGACACTGGTAGAATAATGTTGGTCAAAACATATTTTTATGAGATTTGCTTTAGTACTTATACCGGCTGTGTGGTGAAGGGGTTGCCGACACAATTCGTAATCCCAAACACTACATTCAAAACACAGCAGTGGGCGATTTGGAAGCAGACAGTCTTGTGTTGGTTTCTATACAGTGGTATGAGTGCCGGTCATTCAGAAAGCAATGGCAAACTACTGAAAGTAAACTTGCCCAGGAATCACAAACAGCCAACAAATGCTAGAGTTGATGGCTACATCCTGTAAAGGATATGCAACAAACTGTTTAAGTACTTATAGGTATCTTTCCATGTGACAGAAGTGATGCTGGTTGTCCCACTACTTGGTTTTGTTTTTCTTCGCTAAACTCAACTAATAGTTAATTTCATTTCATTTTGAATGCAACATGAAGAGTGTTAACTAATTTATGATGTTTCTGTCAATGAAAGGTCACTGCTTTGGAGGATGCTGTTAGGAATTTGCAAGCAGTAAGTACTGTCGTGACAGAATCACAATTCTCATAATGTGCCCTGCTGACTTATATAGTTATTCATGGATCTGCACAGATATGTACCTGGCGCGCTGGATCAATTATATTGATGACATTCCAACACACCAACCTCCCACTCCATCAAGCATTATTTCTCTGGGTCTGCCCCTGCCTCTTTACCATCGATTTTTCCTGAGTTCAGTGTTTTCCTCTACCTCTCTTCACATGCCGGTTCCGTGGGGTTACAGACGCAATTCGTAATCGCACACTTCGTGTTCAAAACACTGCTGCGGGCAGTTTGGAAGCAGACTGCCTTGCATTGGTTTTCCATACAAAGGTATGAGTGCCGGTCTTTCAGAAAGCCGTGGCAAACTACTTAATGTAAACTTGCCAAGAAATCACAGAAAGCAAGAAAATGCTAGGGTTGACTGTGACATCTGGGAAAGAATATGCAGCGAACTTTTAACTCGTCACATGACATGACCAGAGACTACTTTCTCATGTTTGTATACATACGAGTGTAAGTTAATAAGTCAGTCACGAATGGCTGTAGAAAAATAACTAATTATGATAACAACTTGAAACCAGTTTATTTTTATACACACGTTGTCCCTTTATTTCTCAACATAATTTCCACCAACATTGATGCACTTATCCCATCATTTCATCAGTCCTCCCAAACTGGCTGCATAGAACTGCGTGCTTTGTTTTCATTTACCTGCCATCCCACAGAACTGTGTGACTTACTTATTGACTCGCCCTCGTAACTTTTTCTACCCAGCTATGCATCGCTTTACGGGATAAACATTTGTCAGCATAAACACTGAAAACCCACCTAGGCGGGAGACATTTCATGAATGACACCGAAGTTGAATGTGTAGTGAAAACGTGGTTTAAAAAATAGAGCACGCAGTTCTATGCTGCCAGTTTGGGAGGACTGATAAAACGATGGGATAAGTGCATCAATGTTGGTGGAAATTATGTTGAGAAATAAAGGGACAATGTGTTTGTAAACATAAACTGGTTTCAAGTTGTTATCGTATTTAGTTATTTTTCTACAGCCATTTGTGACTTACTTATTAACTTACCCTTGTACTACTTTCATGAGCCTGATCCAGGCACTCGTTACATTCTCTGGCCGTGTGACTTAATAAAAACGATCAATAGCTCATCATCATATAACAAGTCTGTTGTAGATCATCACTCTCATCAAATCCCCACCAGATAGAATCTGGGTCATTCACGAGTTCCTCTGTCTCATCTGAGAACCCGTGTGTGGAGAGAATTATATGGTTGGGGTTTGGCAGGGGTTCTGGACTAATCTCAAAACTGAGAGGGAAGAACAGAACTTTAAATCAGATGGCAGTTGGAACAATTAGCAGTATGACTCTTCACTGGCTGTTAAACAAGGTGATGGAGCTCTTGTGGGAATGTCCTGAGTGCAGTGATGTCGGTTCTTAGCTCATCATCATCATCTATTTTATGCATTGGTGTCATTAATCTTCTGTATTTGTCAAGTTGGTCATCTCATCTGTTCTTCCCACAACCATGTCTTCCACCACTGTTCTTTCTAGATCTCTCTGACAGTTAAGATGGCCAGAGTATGTCAGCTGACCAGACACGACTCTGTTTATAAGTCAGTTGTTTTTGTTGTGGAGTGTCAGTATTTTTCTTCTTCTTGATTGACCATATTCTTAGAAGTTTTCTGCAACATTTAAATTCGAAGCCTCCATTTTTTTCTGTATTGTTTGTGAAATGGCCCATGATGATTGCATACAAGCACACACTTTGACATCCATGTATTGCTGTCTATAAATTCGATGCATGCTGTATTGTCTGTCACATTTTGGATACTGTTGTTTCACATTTAATAGAGTATAAAGCATTTACAAAATACAAAAAGATCCTGTAGCGTGCGCTTGCTGTGGGGATGTTAACTGTGAGGACTTATATTTTGTCGGCCCGAGTGCATAGAGGAATAAGTGGTTACTTTTTCCCTTCCTCCCAAACCATTACATCAATGATAAGGCATTCAGAAGAATATGTCTATTTCATGGAAACAAAAACAGTTACATACAAGAAAAAAATCAAATTCTAGAAAAAGCTGGTAATAAAGTTTATGAAAGAAATAAAAAAGAGGCAAGTGAAATATTTCGGCCACATTAAATGACATAACACTCTTTAAAAAAAACCAGTCTGCAGAGTAGGGTTGAAGGCAAGCAAGCTAGAGGTAGACAGCGATACAAGTGGGAAGATAACATCAAGAGTTGGACTAACAGCAGCCTAATAGAACATACAGTTAGGGTGAGAGACAGTGTTCGAGATCCATTGCAGTCAACCTTCATTGTGGAGATGGCACATGATTGATTGATTCACCACTGTTTAACATTGTTTAGATAAGTTTGTCTTACCAATAAAGCTGTTTTATTACCTATTGCTACTGCAACCACCACATTTCATCATCATCATCATCATCATCATCATCATCACTATCCTTATAATCACCATCATAGTTATCATTATTATCATAATATAATCATCTTCATCATTGTAGCTATTGAATGACACCCTGCTGTCTTGACAGATGATAGTTTATGAAATGTAGTTATACCTATCCAAAACACAAAGCCTGGGCTGAATTTAGACCAAGTGTTGCCCATGCAGCATGATCCCTGTCTTAGCCTGCTTAGTTTACGCCAGAGGAAAGGTAACACTAGTATGTATGGAACAAGACAAGCTGCAGAAGCTACTGGATCAGCAAAGAAATACTACACCTGTCCGATTATATCCATTATCAACAGTATTATCACTCATGTATTCAAACTGTCCACAGCTTCTGACAACCAATGAGTGCCAGAGTAACCCGTGCCTCAACGGTGGTTCCTGCGTGGATATGTATAATGGCTATATGTGTAGATGTCCTCCAAACTGGCAGGTAATCGTACATGACAACTATTTCCTTTTCATATTATATATATATATATATATATATATGTTACATATAGGGTCCTTGCATTTCAAAGGTTATGGGCTAAAATCTGGACTCTAATATTTGGTTCATGAGTGCAATTTTCTCGGAAACTCTTGGGGGTTGTTGCTAGAGTTAGTGCTTTGCGCGATGCTTTCAGCAGGTCGCCCTGCGGAAAAAGATCGAGATACATGGGATAAAACCCGGTGACAGGTGCTACACAGTACTGAAGATGTGAATGATATAATTTGTCCCACTGGAAGGTTAACCCAGTCAACAAATACATGAAGAAGTCGGATGATAACCGAAAGGCACAAATATCGCAGCTCTGGTATAAACAGGCACAACACAGTTACTTCTAAACCAAACATTTCAGATGAAATGGCCGTGGTTGCGGCCTTGTTGGAGCATGTGCACACCTTGGAGGAGCAAATGGATCACCATGGTCTGGCAAGAATGAGGCAGCGAGGAGTTCTGGCCAACGCTCAAGAGGAAAGGCGAGACGGACTTATAATCAGATTACTACTGGTACTATTGGTGTTGGAAATCTTCGCTGGCTGCTGAGGATGGGGACGGAGCGCTTATGGGAATGTCCCGAATGTTGTGATGTCGGTTCTTAAATCAATCAATCAAACATTTCAGATGAATAAAGAAAAAGACGAATATATAATTTATCCCTGACTGGTCCCATGCTGTACTGAAGATGTCAATGATATAATTTATCCCTGACTGGTCCCATGTTGTACTGAAGATGTCAATGATATAATTTATCTCTGACTGGTCCCATGCTGTACTGAAGATGTCAATGATATAATTTATCTCTGACTGGTCCCATGCTGTACTGAAGATGTCAATGATATAATTTATCCCTAACAGGTTCCACACTGTACTGAAGATGTCAATGATATATTTTATCCCTGACAGGGCCCATGCTGTACTGAAGATGTCAATGATATAATTTATTCCTGACAGGGCCCATGCTGTACTGAAGATGTCAGTGATATAATTTATTCCTGAGACGAATGTTGCAAATACCTTGGACTGCCAAAGTAACTAACAACGATTGCCTGAAAGAGTCTAATGAAACTAGAACATTATATACAACCATAAGATAGAGGCAAATAGCCTTTTTTGGTCATGTGATGACAAGAGAGGCATTGGAGAACATCGTGACAACTAGAAAGATCGAGGGGAAGAGATGCAGAGGCAGACCAAGAGAAATGATGCTGGATGGATTGCGATCATGGCATGGAGGAATATCATCAGCAGAGCTGATCCAGAAAACCAAAGACCGAGATCTGTGGAGAGTCATGAACGCCTACGCCAATTGGCATGGCACTTTATGATAATGACAGGGCCCACGCTTTACTGAAGATGTCAATGATATAATTTATTCCTGACAGGGCCCACGCTGTACTGAAGATGTGAATGAATGTGCTGTGTATGCAGGAACTGACTTGGGCTGTCAGAATGGAGCCACTTGCATCAACGCTTATGGGGGTTTCAGGTATTGTCTTGTAGACTTCTTCTTGTTGTCTACCTGGGTGGAATGTAGATACATTGGTTGTATGTTTTTTTTAAAATATTTGCAGCCACTGAGTTTTTCATTTTATTTTGTTAGCCCAGTTTTGATTTTTTAAATGATATTTGTGATAAGTTGTCCTTTGCAACTTAGCTTCCTTCAAAATGTCCAAATGACTAATTTTCGCTGTCCAAGGCGTTTTCAGCATTCTTCTATAAAACCACATCTCCAAGGCTTCTAGTGAATTTTTGTTTGCTTACTGTTTGTCCAGCATTCACAACAATATGTTAAAACTGGTTGCAAATAATGCACAAGAATTCTTTTTCTGTCATTTGATAGAATGCAGTTTTTGCTTGTCCTATTCTGTTCTTTATTTCTGTAATGCATCTTCCATCTTGTGGTTCCTGAGATGATTGTTGCGAATTCCATGGACTGCCAGATGTGATGAGAAGAGAGGCATTGGAGAACCTCGTGATGACTGGAAAGATCACGGGGAAGGGAGGCAGAGGCAGATCAAGAGAAATGATGCTGGATGGACTGAGACGGTGGCATGGAAGAATATCATCAGCAGAGTTGATCCAGAACACCAAAGATCGAGATCTGTGGAGAGACATGAACAGAGAAACAGCTGGCAGGGCACTTGATGATGATGATCTTCCGTCTGATGTTACTGGTGTGCCTACAAATTTAAATTTCTGCAGTAAAAAAATTATGCTTTCCAACTAAAAAGAATAAAAGAATTGATTCGGAATTTCAATAGGTGGTGCCATTGTCTGTAAGTATATTTACAATTAAGCATATATGTACAATAATAAGCGTATATTTACAGTTAAGCATAAATGTGCTTTTCTTGATTCCATACGTCCCAGTTGTGCATGTACATCAAACTGGTATGGAATTCACTGTAGTGAGCAACATAATGATTGTACTGGGGCCTCACACCGGGAGCTGTGTGACCATGGGACTTGCGTGAATGAGGACAGGGTCCTGCCTGGACAGGTAACTATCAGAATTAAAATATTCTCTCTCCCAGTCTTGTTCTCTCTCTCTACCTCTTTCTGTCTCTGTCTCTCTCTGCTTTTCTTTTGTTTTCTCTTTCTCTCATTCTGTCTGTCTTCCTCTCATTCTGTCTGTCTTCCTCTCATTCTGAATCTTTTTTTCTCTCTATCATTCTCTCTCTCACTCTCATTGTTTCTCTTTCTCTTGTTGTGTCTCTTATTCTTTCGCTCATTCTCTCTTTCTCTCCCTTGTTCTCTCTTGTTGTCTCTCTTCTTCTGTCTCTCAGGCTAAGGTGTACCCTCTTCTTAAATCTGGTTCATTGGACAATAGTCTTCCAAACAATTACAGACCCATTTCCTTATTATCTTCACTATCTAAACCACTAGAAAAACACATCCATAAATTAACATTACAGTATTTAGTTCGCAACAAGCTTATTGTTGACAGTCAGTTGGGATTTCGCCCAAAATATTCTTGCCATACAGCCCTAACAAACATGATAGAAAATTGGCACCAGAATATAAACAACAACAGTCTATGTGGTGCTGTGTTTATCGATTTCAGGAAAGCATTTGATATGATAGACCATGTTATTTTAATTAAAAACTAGAGACAATGAAAATTGGCCCTAATGTAGTCACTCTAATAACATCTTTTCTATCAAACAGAAAGCAAGTAGTATCACACAATAAATCTCTGTCTCAAACCACTACCTTCAATAGAGTACGGCAAGGCTCTATTCTTGGCCCTCTATTATTTGCCATCTATATTAACGATCTACATTTGCATCTTTCAACATCATGCGATCTATTTGCAGATGACTCTACAGTGTATACAAACGCTGAAAGCTGTAATTTGCTGGAGTTGTCTTTGCAACAAGAATTAAATAAAGTAGTTAGGTGGAGCTGTGCGAACCGTATGCAAATTAACATCACTAAAACAAAATCAATGTTATTAATAACCAGACAAAGACTTCAAACTCTAAATTCACACACATCACTTCATCTTCACATCGTCAACATGCCAGTAAAAAGTGTAATTGAACACAAAATATTAGGCCTAATCATTGATAGAAACCTAACCTCTAATTTCCACATTCTCGTTTTTCGTTAAACAAACAGCGAAAAAAGTCTACCAACTTGCCAAAATTAAAAATTTCCTTGATGAGGACACAAGGAAAATATTATATACTTCTCACATACAGACACATTTTGACTACTGCTCTACAATCTGGGATGGTTGTTCCAATTCAAGCACCAAGCGATTTTATTCACTCCAGAAACGGGCCATGAGTTTAATTTATAGCAATCATTTATCTGACAATCCTAGCCTGCATGAACGCCTTCTGTTACTACCACACCGCAAATGCCTGCTTTTCAATAAGGCCAAACTAATTCACAAAATCCTACATCGGAATGCCCCAAATTACCTTTGGCCATTGTTTAAATATAATGCTAGACGCAGTAAACGATTAAATATACTACACATTCTGAAGCCTAGGATTGACTTATACAAAACCAGCTTAACGTACTCTGCAGCTCAGCTGTGGAACAATCTTCCACAAGAAATCAAAGACATCGCCAATCCATATACATATAATCACAAATTGTTTGAACACTATCTCAGTACGGATTACCTTCCCCCTTAATAATAGAAATAATAATAATAAAACCCTAGCATAACAGCCAGCCCCCTTTTGGTAGACCAGTATATTCCAAATAGCTAAATTCCTCTCTTTCTCCTTCGTGCTACACCATTATTTAATATTACTGAGTCGTGTAGTATTGATGTTTGCCTTTATAATGCATATATTTTATATTGTTGCTGTTCTCGGTTAGCCTTGAATGATGTGTGAATGAAATAATGTATGAAAGAGAGTGATACAAGGGCTGTTAGACGGGCCTGCGTGCCCAATTCTTAACCCTTTGAAAATAAAGTATGTTCGTTCGTTCTTTCGTTCTCATTCTCTCTCTTATTCTCTCGCCCACTCACTCAGTTTGTTCTCTTTCTCATTCTCACTTGCTCTCTTTCATTTCTCTCTCTTGTTCTTTCTCTCTTCTCTTTCTTTCAATCTTTTATTATCTTGTTTGTTTGTTCTCTCATTCTTTCTCGCATTCTTCTCTCTTGTTTTGTCTCTCATTTTCTCTCTTTCTTGTTTGTTCTCTCTGTATTGTTCTCTCTCTCATTCTCTTGCTCTTGTTCAGTCTCTAATTCTCTCATTCTTGTTTTCTCTCTCATTCTCTCTGTTATGTTCTCTCTCTCTCTCATTCTCCTCTCTCTCTCCCTCTCTCTCTCTCTCTCTCTCTCTCTCTCTCTCTCTCTCTCTCTCTCTCTCTCTCTCTCTCTCTCTCTCTCTCTCTCTCTCTCTCTCTCTTAAACAAATGTCTGTTCCCTTAAATAAGTTTTTGCAATTGTTTTCTTCTTCTTCTTTCGTTCGCTTGAAATATGTCTATATCTGCAATGTCGTCTCTTGCATGAATTGAACTGTTTTTTTCAGTTCACACAGTGGTCCATAGAGTTTATCATCCATTGTCGTCTCTCTAGGCCAGAAGGTTTGCCTAGATATGTTATATTTTGGGCAGTCTTGGAGTATGTGCTCTGCTGTCTGCGACGCCAATCCACATGTGCACATGGCTGTTTCACCAATCTTGAATTTTGTATACATGTGGTTGCGTAATCTATTGTGTCCTGTTCTGAGGCGCAGAATAATGACTTGTTCTGGTCTGTCCATAATGTGGTAGTCATCTTGAGCAGGTTTTGGTGGCTTTCTGACTGATTTGATCATTCTTTTCTTTTGGTGGTATGTAACGGGCACATCAGGCTGTTCCTCTTAGGCTCCTTCCTTAGCCAATTGATCAGCTCTGTCGTTTCCGTGTACTCCACAGTGGGATGGTATCCACTGTATGGTGACTTTATGCTGACTGCTAAGTTCAGAAAGTAGTGTCCTTAGTACTGGCAATTTCCCAGAGAGGAGCGCCTTGAGTACTGATTTTGCATCTGTTAGTAGCACCACAGGTTGTGTACCATTGCTGTTATTTAGTAATTTCTCTGTTGCTATCTTGATTGCCTCAATTTCGGCATCATAGTTATGGCAGTACTTTCCTGTCGGTACTCTGGCTGTGTCCCTAGTATTATTTGGGTATTCTATGTACACTCCCGCTCCTCCATTTCGAACAGCATTTTGTGCTGACCCATCTGTGTAGACTCGGATCCAGAGGTCCTGTGGGTATTCTTCATCAAGGAAGCTGAGAGTGGCTGTTCTGCGCTGCACACTGTTCTGTTCTTCCTTGTCAAATATTCCTCTCACTTTTGTCTGGATTTGTAACGATAGTCTATGCTCATCTTTCCATGGAGTTCGCTCTGGAATAGTTGTTAGGGGGATACCAACTGTGGGCAGATCAGTGGTTTCTCTGCAGAGTCGTTTGGCCTGGTGGATAAAACTACTTCTTTTCAACCGCCCCATAGCTAGGTTTTCAAATCTGTTCTTCATAGGGTGGCCTGGCAAGCTGAGGAACTTTTCTGCTTGTATTAGCATTTTCGTATCTCTGCGCTCACTCAGTGCCTGTGTCCTCCCCATCTTCTCCATTTCCACTATAGGGGTTGATCTCATCCCTCCTGTGGTGACTCTAAGTGCTTGATTTTGCACCTTGTCCAGCTCTTGTAGTGTGGTATTTGATGCTGAACACCACGCAGTTGACCCATATTCCAGGTGTGGTCGAATGCTCTGTTGGTAAACTTTGCTAAGTATTTTCGTACTGGCTCCCCATGTGGTTCCACTTAGCTTTCTCAGGATGGCTATTTTCCTTCTGGCTTTTGCTACTGCTTTGTTGATGTGCTTTCTCCATGTCAGCTTGCCATCAAATGTTACTCCAAGGTATGTTGGTTCTTTATCTTCTCTTAGGGGTGTTCCATTTATCTGGATGATCCCTGCCTTTTGTTTTGGAGAGAGGGTAAATAGGGTGGTGCTGCACTTGTCAGTGTTTATGCTGACACACCATCTATTTGCCCATGCAGCAAATGTATCTACAGCTCTTTGTAGCAATCTGGTGGCCACTGATGCATATTCATTTGTGCTCCATAGAACCAGGTCATCGGCGTACATTGCCGCTTTAATTCCATGCGGTAGGTGAGCAACAAGATCATTGATGAAGATTAGAAAAAGTGTGGGGGACAAGACTCCGCCCTGGGGGACACTGTGACGCAGTAGTACTTTCTTGCTCTTGAGTCCGTCTATCTGTACTCGGGCTCTTCTGTTGTGCAAGTATGCTTTCACCCATTTGTACATTCTTCCATTGACTTTGCAGTTTCTCAGTTTCTTCATCAGGCCTTCTTTCCAGACTTTGTCAAAGGCTTTCTTCAGATCTATCCATGCCGCAAGCACCAGCTTCTCTTGGAATGCATCCTCAATTTCTTGAGAGAGGTAGGTTGTCTGATCTTCCGTAGAGTAGCACTGCCTAAAGCCAGCCTGCTGTGGCACAAGGATGTTTTTACTTTCAATGTACCACTGCAGTCTGTGATTGATGATGCGCTCCAGTGTTTTGCAGAGACAGCTGGTGAGGCTAATTGGTCTGTAGCTAGAGGCAATGGAACCATCTTTCCCTGATTTTAGGAGGGGTATCATGATTGCTTCTCTCCAGGCTTGTGGAACACTGCCTAAGGTCCAGCTGTTATTGAAGATCTGCAACAGCTTTGTTTTGGCCTCTGTTCCTAGGTTCCTGATCATTTCATTGGAGATACCATCAGCTCCTGGTGACTTTCTCATTTTCAGTTTTGATATGGCTAGCTCCAGTTCGCTGATTGTGATGGGTGCCTCCAGAACCTCATGTACTATTTCCTTCTGTCCTGTATGTTGTCTTTTCTCTCGAATCTCTTGTTGTTTCTCTGGACTAATTTTGATATTGCTATCTTGTGCGAACGAGTCCGCAAAATGGTCAGCTGCTTGCTTTCTTGTTAAGATTTTTCCATCTTTATGTAGTGCAATTTTTGAGTTTCTCCCTGTGCCCTCGTCATTAAGCTGTTTTATTAGCTTCCACAATTTCCTTGTGTCTCTTTCAAAGTTCAGAGACTCCGTTTTCTCCTGCCAGCTTTTCCGTCTAGCCTGCAGCTTGGCCCTTTGAAATTTGGCTTTTGCATGCTGGAATTTATTGTGGTGCTCTTGGCTGGGTGTGGCCTCTGCTTGCTTTCTACACACTTCAACATCATTATGCAACTGTTCCAGTTCACTACTCCAGTAGGGTTTATATTGTTTACGGGCTCCTCTTGGTACTGTTTCTCGCGCTGCCTGTAGTATGCATTTCCCAAACTCTTCAACTGCTTTATTTATGTCTTTCTCAGTGTTCAGGTTTCTAACCAGTATGCTGGTGCGATGCTTGTACATTGCCCAGTCTGCTTTCTTGTAGTTCCACCTCGAGAGGGTGCTGCTTTCACTTACAAGCTCATTTTCTACGGTTAGAAAGACTGGCCGATGGTCACTGCCACCAAGTTGTTTCCCAACAATTCGTGTAATGTTCCACTCCAGGTCTGGTGAATGAAAAGCCAGGTCAGGTGTAGTTGTAGAGTGCCATGATCTCGAGTAGAAAGTATGTGGGTCGGACGGCTTGTTAATCAACATGAATCTATTCTCATCCTGCCAGTCTTCCAGTCTCTCTCCTCTCTGGTCCATGTGATCATAGCCCCAGCTCTGCGAGTGGCTGTTGAAATCGCCACACACAATAATTTTTTCTTTTAGTGGTAGAGTGTCCAGTGTCTGTGGGCGGTCACTTGGACAGTAGTAATTGATCAGATGTAGATCTGTATTACCTGTCTTAAGTTTAAGTGTCTGATACTCAGCCCCTTCCATGTAGACTTTGATTTGGGAAGCCATGATGTTATTTCTTACAAGGGTCAGTATCCCACCTTTTCGCCTGTCCTTTCGGTCAGATCGGTAACACTGGTAGCCTCTGATTTTGAAGGCTATATTTTCATTGAGGTGAGTTTCTTGCAAGCAACATATGCTTACTTTTTCTTGGTCCAAGATTTTTTCTAATTCTATTTTTTTGTTGCTGACTCCCTCCGCATTCCAGTGCATTATTGTAAGTCTTCGTTTAGTATGGCCAGTCGTCCTATTCTCATGTCCCCTGGCTCCACAGGACATCTGAAAAGGACCTCCAGTAGTTGGGGTTGGACCCTTTCGAGACATAGGGCCCGGCACTGCACCTGCCTGGGGGTCCAGAGCAGGGCAAGCACCATAACGATTAGCAGTAGTCGACATATTCCATTTTGCGTGATTGCGTGGCATCCTGATTTCTGTGGTGCGCCTCTTGGCTGGTTGCCTCCGTCTTCAGCACCTTTCTTTGCTAGAGCAGACTGTGGTCTCACTCGAGTGTAGATGTGTACGCACGCACACGCCTGTCTGCGCATGCATGTACGTGCATACACATCTAGAGCATACTGGTTATTTTCCGGCGCCAGAGACTCGCCGTCGCCCCTTCTCCTGTTAGTTTAAACGGGCCCGCCACGTGAAGGCCAGGAGTTGGACTTTTGCTGCATAGGTTATGTATTCACGAGCCATTGAGGTATTTGAGCAATGTTGGGCGCTCACCCCAACACCGCGCCTCGGCTACATACAGCAACATTTGGAACCCTGCAATTGTTTTTATTCTTGCTGTCTTCTGTTAATTGCATGTCTTGCTGTGTCCCTCTCTGTCTGTTCCTTCTTTCTGTTCCTACCTGTTGCTTAAATTATTATCTATTTCTCTTTATTTTTGTCTTTTTTCATACACCTTCCTTCCTTCCTTCCTTCCTTCCTTCCTTCCTTCCTTCCTTCCTTCCTTCCTTCCTTCCTTCCTTCCTCCCTCCCTCCCTCCCTCCCTCCCTTCCTTCCTTCCTTCCTTCCTTCCTTCCTTCCTTCCTTCCTTCCTCCCTCCCTCCCTTCCTTCCTTCCTCCCTTCCTCCTTCCCTCCCTCCCTCCCTTCCTTCCTTCCTTCCTTCCTTCCTTCCTTCCTTCCTTCCTTCCTTTCTTCCTTTCTTCCTATTTTATTATTTATCATCAAGTCACTATGACCCTATATATACAAATCGTCAGCACTACGGTAAAACAAGTCCCAGAGTTCAAACAGCTAGGCATCACTTGTGCACAGAACGACGATCACATAGAGAGATAGAAACAAGTTGCAAACAACCTGGGTCTTGCTTCCATCTTAATTCTCATCAACTGTGGCCTTTTCTTTCAGAAACCACACCTCCCATCATTGTTCTCTTTTCAAACCGCTGTGGCATTTAATTGATTCAGTTAAAAAAGCTAGGTGCATATCCTTTACAAGACGTTGCAGTCAACACCAGAATTTTGTTTTGCTGTTGTGATCTCTTGGCAAGTTTACCGTTCAGTAATTTGCCATTGCTTTCTGAACGGCCGGCACCCATACCATTTCATAAAAAACCAAAAAACAATGCTAGTCTGTCTGCTGCCAAATCACACGTGGGTATGCGGGATTACGAACTACGTCATAACCCCATCAACATGGAGACCGACAACTGATTCAGTGCCGAAGGATAATATATCGCCAAATGGGACGTGCCATTTGGACAGAAGGACGATATATCGCCATACTAGTGGCATCGTGTTATGTGTTTTGTTTCAGGGTATCTTCCACAATTTAATTGCTCAGTGAACAGAAATTGACATTATAATATTTGTACATTTGATTGTGCACCATGCTTGGTCCAAACCAACTTTTTGTGTGGCACTGAATCAGTTAATGTGGTCAAAGTATTAAGTATCCATAACATGGTGGTCTTTATGAGCCAGTGTGCTCAAATGTTCAGATCAAATTGAATGTCAATATCTTTCTTCTTATTCCATGAGATTCTAAGAAATTGTCCATACCATTAAAGTTCAAAAACTAGATATACATTGTAATTCTGGTTATGTCCTCACCAACCTGTGACATCCCTACAGCCCAGATATAGATGTATCTGTGAGACAGGCTGGACTCGATCCTCTTCAGGCCCAGCCTGCACAGTGGACGTTGATGAATGCGCAACTGGGACACACTGCTCAACAAACCCGCTGGTTCAGTGTTTCAACACACAGGGCTCATTTTTCTGCGGCTCCTGCCCACCAGGTAATCTCCCTTCTTTGTTTGTTTGTCTTGTTGCGTTCCATCTTGTATTCATTATAACTTTCTCTTGCCCAGGCTTTGTGCTATGGAGAGGTATAACTCCATACCTGGTCTTAACTGCCATATTGTAGTTAATATGATTTATTTTGAAACAGTGTAACAAACTATCATCTGTCAAGATGGCCAGTGAGTGAGTGATATCTTTCTCAATCAAGATGAAAATGATTGTTTTTAGGAGCTATTTCTAGTTAATCATGATGTAAGGAGGTACATCGTGGACAATCAACTGATTAGTTAGGAATTGCATGGAAGGTGCAGAGATATGGTTTTATAGAGGAGTGATGAGAACATCAGTGAGAGATTAAAAGCATTGTGTAAACATATTTTGAAAGAAGTTAACATTTTGTATTTTTAATTTTTCTATCTTTAACTTGAGCATAGTCTACCCATGTTCAGCTACTACTAGTAAGTGCACTGGACTGCTTTTTGTGTGAGACTTAGCTTTCCCTATTACCAGTGTCCGCTGCCATCAGGTGAACCCTCCCAAACTTCTGAGGTACATGTAATTTAAACCAAGGATGAGAGGAGAAATGGTTACTGGCATAAGAAGACAATCCACGTTCACTGGGTATGGCATGAGAAGTAGAACATTAGAGTACATCACGAAGCCGGAAAATTGGAGGAGAAGAGAGGCAAAGGGAGACTGAGAGAGGAGACACTACTCAGTTTGGTATCATGGCATGGAGGAACAGTTGTTAGAAATGACTGGCAGTACACGAGAGAGAAGGCTGTGCAAGGATCTAATGACCAACACCCCACAGGCATGGTCTATAAGAAGAAGTTCTGTCCTACTGCTTGATACTTATCGGTTGCGGTTATGTTACTTTTATCATTGTACAACACACATTGTTTTTATTACGGACTCACGGAGTATATATACTTAGTAAGGTGGGGAAAGGAATGTTTTGTGTAGAATGGCTTTCCTCACTCTCGAGGTCATAGATTGTGAGAATTGGTTGGATTTTCTGCCGTAGTCATGCGGGTTGATTGTACAGGCTGATAGACTGGCATGGAATGCACCTTTCAGTGGTAGATTACCTATAAATAAGGGAGAGGTGGTAGGGCACCTGTAGGATCATGTGGAGAAAGATTAAACTAGAATATATTGATTTTTCTTCTCACATGTGCTTAAAAGTAGCAATATATTGTTATTTCTCCACCCATGCTTCTATATTAAACTATCCATTAGTGTTATTTCTCTGCACTTGTTTCTATATTAAACTAACCATGTATTTTTATTTCTGCATACATGTTTCTATATTAAACTATCCATTAGTGTTATTTCTCTGCACTTGTTTCTATATTCAGCTAGCCATGTACTGTTATTTCTTCACACATGTTTCTATAGTAAACTAACCATGTATTTTTATTTCTGCATACATGTTTCTATAGTAAACTAACTATGTATTGTTATTTCTGCATACATGTTTCTATAGTAAACTAACTATGTATTGTTATTTCTTCACACATGTTTCTATAGTAAACTAACTATGTATTGTTATTTCTGCATACATGTTTCTATAGTAAACTATGTATTTTTATTTCTGCATACATGTTTCTATAGTAAACTATGTATTTTTATTTCTGCATACATGTTTCTATAGTAAACTAACTATGTATTGTTATTTCTGCATACATGTTTCTATAGTAAACTATGTATTTTTATTTCTGCATACATGTTTCTATAGTAAACTAACTATGTATTGTTATTTCTGCATACATGTTTCTATAGTAAACTATGTATTGTTATTTCTGCATACATGTTTCTATAGTAAACTAACTATGTATTGTTATTTCTGCACACATGTTTCTATAGTAAACTATGTATTTTTATTTCTGCATACATGTTTCTATAGTAAACTAACTATGTATTGTTATTTCTGCATACATGTTTCTATAGTAAACTATGTATTGTTATTTCTGCATACATGTTTCTATAGTAAACTAACTATGTATTGTTATTTCTGCATACATGTTTCTATAGTAAACTATGTATTTTTATTTCTGCATACATGTTTCTATAGTAAACTAACTATGTATTGTTATTTCTGCATACGTTTCTATAGTAAACTAACTATGTATTGTTATTTCTGCATACATGTTTCTATAGTAAACTAACTATGTATTTTTATTTCTGCATACGTTTCTATAGTAAACTAACTATGTATTGTTATTTCTGCATACATGTTTCTATAGTAAACTAACTATGTATTGTTATTTCTGCATACGTTTCTATAGTAAACTAACTATGTATTGTTATTTCTGCATACATGTTTCTATATTAATCTAACCATGCATTGTTATTTCTCCACCCATGTTCTCTAGGCTACACTGGTAATGGTTACACCTGTAACGACATTAATGAATGCAACACTAACAATGGTGGATGTTCCATTTCTCCACGTGTGGATTGTATTAATACCATAGGGTCCAGAACCTGTGGACCGTGTCCGGCTGGTATGTCTGTTATAAATATTGACTAATGTTTTAATTACGTGCATACGGGCCAACCTGAGGAACTGAGATAGTGCAAGGGGCCTGCACTCTTGTTTGAGATAGTGCAAGGGGCTATCACTCTTGTCTGAGATAGTGCAGGGGCCAGCACTCTTGTCTGAGATAGTGCAGGGGCCAGTACTATTGTCTGCCGCCCAGAGGGGATGAGTTTGAATCCCCTTTGAGGCGGGCAATACTTTTCATTGACCAGGTTACCCAGCCTAAAATGGGTTGCAGAAAATGTTTTGGGCAGTAAAGGTGACTGATGTGATATTGAGCACATCACCGATCAGGTACTGGTTAACCCTTTACAGGGCAGACGCTTGTCTGTTTTTTAGCCCTGAACGGGCAAGATTTTTTCAGGTTCTGTAAAATTTCAGGTTGCGTTAGTAAAAACATCACAAATAAGGTGTTAGTCAACCGATTTTAGTTAAATAAACAACACAATGAAGGGAAAAGCATGCAGAATATGTTACTCACGTGATTGTTGTCGGTAATCCATATATGAACACAAATATTTACGAAATACAGCATATTGTTTGTGATTTTCCGTCATCTATACGGCAATTTACAAACACATTTTCAGAATCATAATCACTTTCTTTAAAGTCCGACTGACGACTGCAAATGCAAAGTAACGCTTTTCACTTATATCTAGCTGCGATTAATATTCAACTTCGTGCACTTTAATGTCACTTAAATTGAACCTAGCGAAATCTCGGCTATCACTTGAAGAATTGCCGAAATCCATTTGGAAAAACTAAGCGTAAAAATCCCAAAAACTATCAACAAAAGTCCGTAAAAGTCAGTTCAAATTCATAGTAGGCGCTTACAAATGGCGGCCACGTTGTCAAACTATCTGCGAAAGCGAAAGTAGCCGTCGGAAGTGTCGGAAAGCCGAGAGGTCGCGTTTTTACAATGCATAATAGTATCGGCCGGTTTCAGACGATCTGCTCGTTTAAGCTATCGGCCGCAAATGGACGTTTTGCCTTGTAAAGGGTTAAACAATGTGAGGCTATCACCATGTACCAAATATTCCTCACTGCATAAATGGAGTCATTTACTTACATATGCAACTTGTGTCATCAGCACTGTCACTGTCGAAACTGTCATCTACTGCCTGTAATACCCTGTGATGTATGACGGGGTGGGGGGGACTATAGTACCCTGCAGTGTAGGACGGGGAGTAATAAACCTGAGGAATTAAGGCCACCTGGCCAGTGCAACCACCACAAACTGCAGGTTGGGGTTTTCTTTTTGCTCCCGACAAAAAAACATCCACACCTTACCGAGGATTCAAACACGGGTCTCCTAATGGAGAACCTGGCATTCTTGGCCACTCGGCCAGCCGCTCCTCTCCATCAGTGCTCTCTTGTAGAATACACAGATCTAGCCACATGTGGCTAGTGTGAGAAAAGACAACATCTTCCACTCTGAATGCTGCACATGATTTTCGGCATCTCTTTGGAAGGACAAGGCAACAGATGCTGGAGTTCCTCTAATATGCTGCTCAGATAACCTTGTTCACGCTGAAAAGATAAGGAAAACAGCGATGGCTTAGCATGCATAACATATGCCATATAGATCTCTTGCACAGAGCATTCTCTATAGGCAGGCGGTTAACTAATTAAGTGCTAAAGGATAATATATCGCTAAATGTGACCTCCCATTTAGACAGAAGGATGATGTATCGTTGTACTAGGGCCATCATGTTATGTTTTGTTTTGTGGTCTCTTCTTCAATTTTATAGCTCAGTGTTTTTAAATTTACATAATAATATGTTCATTTGGTTGTGTACCATGTTAGGTTCAAACCTACTGTTTGTTTGGTACTGAATTAGTGGCACTGAATAACTGAATGTAAGAGAGTGCTGAAGTGCTATATAGAACCTGTTTTGTTTGGCACTGAATGTAAGAGAGTGCTGAAGTGCTATATAGAACCTGTTTTGTTTGGCACTGAATTAGTGGCACTGAATAACTGAATGTAAGAGAGTGCTGAAGTGCTATATAGAACCTGTTTTGTTTGGCACTGAATAACTGAGTGTAAGAGAGTGCTGAAGTGCTATATAGAACCTGTTTTGTTTGGCACTGAATGTAAGAGAGTGCTGAAGTGCTATATAGAACCTGTTTTGTTTGGCACTGAATTAGTGGCACTGAATAACTGAGTGTAAGAGAGTGCTGAAATGCTATATAGAACCTGTTTTGTTTGGCACTGAATAACTGAGTGTAAGAGAGTGCTGAAGTGCTATATAGAACCTGTTTTGTTTGGCACTGAATGTAAGAGAGTGCTGAAGTGCTATATAGAACCTGTTTTGTTTGGCACTGAATTAGTGGCACTGAATAACTGAATGTAAGAGAGTGCTGAAGTGCTATATAGAACCTGTTTTGTTTGGCATTGAATAACTGAATGTAAGAGAGTGCTGAAGTGCTATATAGAACCTGTTTTGTTTGGCACTGAATGTAAGAGAGTGCTGAAGTGCTATATAGAACCTGTTTTGTTTGGCACTGAATTAGTGGCACTGAATAACTGAATGTAAGAGAGTGCTGAAGTGCTATATAGAACCTGTTTTGCTGTATGGCAGTGAATCTTGGAATATAAATGAACAAATTAGGAAGAACTTGGAAGCAACAGAGATGTGGTTCCTAAGACGAATGTTGCAAATTCCTTGGACTGCCAGAGTAACTAACAACGATTGCCTGAAAGAGGCTAATGAAACTAGAACATCATATACAACAATAAGAAAGAGACAAACAGCTTTATTTGGTCATGTGATGAGAATAAAGGCATTGGGGAGCATCGTGATGACAGGAAAGATCAAAGGTAAAAGAGGCAGAGGCAGACCAAGAGAAATGATGCTGGACGGATTGAGACGGTGGCATGGAGGAATATCAGCGGCAGAGGTGATCCAGAACACCAAAGACCGAGATCTGTGGAGAGACATAAAGGCCTGTGCCAGCTGGCATGGCACTTGATAATGACTGAATCAGATGATGGTAGTACAAAGATTGGACTCCAACAGTTATGGTTCAGAGATGCAACTAAATACTTGTATATGTAAGCGAGACATCTATATCATCATCATCAGATGACTGGCATGGGTGATCTTGCTTCTCCACAAATTGGCATCTACGACGACACAGAGCAATTCATGTGTGGCCTCCCTTCTGTATCATAGCACAAGACTGTCAAGAATTTTCTCTCGCTGTCTTCCTTTATCTCTCTTTCCACAAATATTTCCAGTTGTTACATGTTCCAATTTGTGTCTTCTCATAATGTGGCCAAGAAATGAAGACTGCCACTTTGTGATGTTTGTGATAAGTTGTCTTGGGAACTTAGCCTCCCTCAAAATGTCCAGTTTGCTCATTTTGGCTGTCCAAGGAATTGTAAGCATTCTTCTGTAAAACCACATGTCCAAAGTTTCTTTGGATTTGTTTGCTTGTTTACTAATCGCAAAATCCAAACAATCAGAAGTCTACAAAAGGCCTGGCATGAGTTGGCTGAGGGCTTGAGTTCCATTAGCAGATCAAATCATCTACACGGATGGCTGTGTGCTAAGAGCTAAAGAAGTGCCTGAGCGTTCATAGTGAAGGTTAATGGATGGCGTGTTGTGTAGGAGAGCCTGGCATATGATACCATGCTATCTAGTCTGAGAATGGAGGTGGAGGGAGTCACAGCAGCGTTCTGCTAGCTGAAGGACAAACAAACAGCACACACATGTTGTGATTGTAATGGACATAACAGCATGCTTCGTGCAGAGTGGCATAATTTAATTAAGTTGGATGTTTTCCCTGGGACATGCTGCATGATGGGAAACAAGCAGGAGGACAGATTGGCTGGGTCTGCACCGTTGGGTGGTATATTGATGCATGACAAGGCTGAAGTGGTGAGGGCCCTGTGGGAATCATGTGGATAGTGTGGAGGAACATATTAATCATTATAACCTGGAGAGAGTGGTGTGGCAGGGAGAAACCAGAAGGTTGACCAACAATCACTACTCCAAGGACAGGCCAGACAGACACATATTCAGACTGGACCTGGGACACAGAGGTGTTTCCAAGGCACCATGGCTGGGTTCTACACTGGCCAAGACCTATTGACGCGTCCTCGCCGAGCGTCCTGGGCAACAGGTCTCTTTGGGGTCCTGGCTAAAGTCAGTAGGATCGTTGATTCCTCCGAAGTCGGAGAGTGTCTGCCTGCATGGCGAGGAACCACCAGTCTGCACACCAAAAAATCAGACATGGGACAATGGATACTCACGCAAACATCAGGTCCTGTATGACATCACATTGATGTTGGCAAGCAAGCAGACTGGAACTGGTGCTGTTAGTATTGGTAGTCTTTGCTGGCTGTTGCCGATGAGGCCAAGCATATATGGGAATGTCCTGGGTGCGGTGATGTCAGTTCTTGATGCAAATCAACTGTAGAGAGCAAAATCCAGAAGAAGAATAATGGCAATGGCAAGGATAATTTGGTCCACAGCATTAAAACAAACCTATAGAGAACAAAATCTAGAAGAAGAATAATAGCCAGGATAATTTGGTCCACAGCATTAAAACAAACCTATAGAGAACAAAATCTAGAAGAAGAATAATGGCCAGGATAATTTGGTCCACAGCATTAAAACAAACCTGTAGAGAACAAAATCCAGAAGAAGAATAATGGCCAGGATAATTTGGTTCACAGCATTAAAACAAACCTGTAGAGAACAAAATCCAGAAGAAGAATAATGGCCAGGATAATTTGGTCCACAGCATTAAAACAAACCTGTAGAGAACAAAATCCAGAAGAATAATAATGGCAAGGATAATTTGGTCCACACCATTAAAACAAACCTGTAGAGAACAAAATCCAGAAGAAGAATAATGGCAAGGATAATTTGGTCCACAGCATTAAAACAAACCTGTAGAGAACAAAATCCAGAAGAATAATGGCAAGGATAATTTGGTCCACGGCATTAAAACAAAATAAGGGGTATGAAAGGCAAGCAGATCTACTTCATTGTGCCTGGTTTTACCCCCCATGGCTTGGTCTCCTTCCAGAGGGCGGCCTGCGGAAAGCGTTGCACGCTGCCCAAACTCTATAGATTGTCATAGCCTTTGGAGCACGAGGCGGACAGAGCAGTACTTTGGTAAGTGATGAGATTGTATCATCTCATCTCATTTTATTCCTCTTGTACCTTGCGGTGTCGAGGTGAAGTATAAACAGCGGGAGAGTGCCCACTTATGGACTTCATGTATCGAGATTCCCATGGCCTCTGCTAGTCCCTCTGTCCATCGTTTACATGGTTGGCTTCTTGTTCTGCTACCATCTGTTCTGTAAATCATTGCTTGTTGTGGTATACTGTTAGTTTGTAACCTAGATACATGGCCAAACCATTTGACTTGCTACCTTCTAATAAAATCTAGCGCTGCTATACTTTAGTCTTGATTTCTTCATTTCTGATTTTCTCGCTTCTTCATATATTAATGTTTCATTTCTCTTTTTCTGTCATTGTCCAGGTTTGGAACTGGTTGCATAGTGTTGGTAGGAAGATTGTGTTGTAGAGTGCTTTCTTAGTAACTACTGATACATATTTGTTCTTTAGTATTGGTACCATTTGTCCAATGAGTTGGTTTGCCTTATTGCATCTATTTTCGATCTCGTCTTCTCATTTGCCATTTGATTATATTATACTTCCTAAGTACTTAAAGCTCTTTACTTGTTTCAGGAGGTGTTTTTTTTAGATGAATCTTTGTTGTTTTTTCTTCTTTGGTTATTGTCATTACCTGTGTTTTACCACTGCTAATGTTCATGTTATGTTCCTTGCACACTTCATTTAGACTATTCATGTGGTCTTGTAATTCTGCTTCTGATTTGCTTTTAGTGCTTGATCATCTGCAAATAGGAGTTCTTCAGTAGTGTAATTGATGAGATTGTCATTGTGACCAATGGGAATCAACTTTGTTTTGCTTCCAGGTTACCAGGGTAATGGGGTCACCTGTACGTATGTTGGATTTTGTTCGGTCAACAATGGTGGTTGTCATCCGCTTGCTACATGTTCTGGAGGTATGAGTATGATCATCACCATTGTCACCATCATCACCACCATCATTCTCATCACCATTGTCACAATCATCATCATCATAATGATCTCATCTGATGTTTTTGACATATGTTTACAAAATACCAAATAATTCCTGGATTTGTCACAGTGAACCCCACTCCCTGTGTATACAAACACTGGAAGACATGCGGGTGTGGTGCAGGTGGACTGGCTGACTGGGTCTGCATTGTAATGTGGTGTATTAGTGCATGATGAGGCAGACGTGTGCTGGGCCCTTCAGGATCATGTGTCTGGCAGAGATGAACAGATAAATCATCATATCTAAGAGAGAATGGAGTGCAGGGAGTGATCAAAGATCTAGCTGACAATCTGTACTCAGAGGAAAGGTCAGATGGATATATCATTAGACTACAACTGATACCTTGAGTATTGGGACTCCTCACTGGCTGTTGAATATAGTTCTGTACTAATTTACTTCAGTTTTTCTGAGAAAAATGCAAAGAACATCATGGCCAGACAGAAAAACCAGTGAGGAAATCCTATAAGAAGCAGATGAAAACCGTAACTGATTAGAGAAATTAGACGTTGACAGTCAAAATTTTTTGGGCAGGTTATGCGAAGACATAAACTAGAGAACTTGGTGATAACTGGCAAGATAGAGGGGAAAAGAACAAGGGGAAGGCAGAGAAGGAAATACCTGGATGGCTTGGCCACATTACATGGTCAAGACAAGTACACAAAGCTGATCCACAACTCTGGCGATCGTGTAAGATGGCGAAATGTGACCGGCAACGCTTATCGGAATGGCACATGATGATGATGATACTTCAGTTTCCTAGACATGATACTGTTTATATCAACTATCATTTGATCATACAAGGGGCTGTCAGGTAGGAATTTCACCTGAATTTCTTCGCTGGCTGTTGAACGAGGGAACGGAGCACATATGGGAATGTCCTGAGTGCAGTGATGTCGGTTCTGAACTCAACTCAACAACTGAACTTATTTTTCCGCAACCAGTGTTTCTGTTACAATTTGCTGTTTGAAATGCAAGTTGTTCACACATATCATTTTAACGGATTACTGTAGTTCTTGTGATTGTCCAATTGTGATGCAGTTTCATACAAACAATAGAGATATTCCAGATTTCAAGTGTGCACAATTTCATGTTTCTGTCTTTATTATTCGCTGAGGCATAAAAGTGTGGTGTATTACTGTCTGACCGACCCTTGTATATTAGGCAAATTCAAAATCTGGTGCCTCCAATTCTTATTCCGAAACTTCTGTGGCCACTGCTGATATATGATATTGGCACGTACAATGTGAGCACAATGGAGGGGAAAATAAGCAGGTATACACAAAAGTAGCTTGGAGTACCAATATGCCTCACGACTGTTGCATTGTATTGCAAGCAGGGTAAGCTCGTCCTCCCATTCCCATCCCTCGTGGAAGAGTTCAAAGCTGGAAAAACCAGACTCGTGATGATGCTGCATGAGTCTCCAGATATAATGGTTAGTGCCTCAGTTCCCGCCCTGAAAACAGGAAGGAAGTGGCAAGTTGTCAGCGCAATCGAAGCAGCCCAGGCAACACTCCAGCTGAAGGAGGTCATAGGTCACACCAAATTTGACAAGAAAGGGTTCGGCTTCCAAAGCAATGATCCAATGTGGTCCCAGGTGACGACCAAGGAACACAGGGATCTGGTGGTTAAGGAGATCCGCAAGGGGGAATATGATGAAAGAGTCCAAAAGGCTGCCCAACAGGCGCAGCAGGCACAATGGATGCCATAGGAAGCAGTTGTGCAGAGATCTCTTACCTGGAATGAGATCTGGCGCATGGCACCACTGCTCGTAAGTTTCATTGTCCGATCCCTCTACGATGTCCTGCCATAAGCTGCCAACTTGGTTAAGTGGGGTAAAACCACCAACCTGTTCTGTCCCCTCTGTACAAAAGTCCAGACAGCGGAACACGTACTGTCAGGATGTAAGGTTGCCCTGACCCAAGGCCGATTTACGTGGCGGCATAACAAAGTCCTTACTGAGTTGGCTGCCATAGTGGATGTAGCTAGAATGAGAGCGAACAAAGAGGGGCACAGGCCGAGGCCGATGGAGATTTCCTTCGTCCGAGAAGGGCGCAAAGGAGGTAAAGCTGACGACTTGCCGCTTGCTACCGTCTTCGATGGAGTGAGGGACTGGGAACTGACCATAGATCTAAAGGGCCATGGCAGATACTCTGAGGTGATCCGAAGGTTTGGCTTGCGACTTGACAGCGTACTTAGCTCCTTGTCAGCCAAGCAGCTAAAGCTGATTGAGCTGACTGTCCCGTACAAGTCCAATATTGAGGAGCAACATGTGTACAAGTTAGATATTCCAGATTTTAAGTGTGCACAATTTCATGTTTCTGACGCAAGCCTTAAGCAGGAGGAGTACACCTTCAGGCTTATTTGCCGTTGAGGTGGCTGGCAGAGGTCTGGTCTCCCACTCCGTGTTTGATGTGCTTACACGAAAAGGCCTCGTGCTGGCTATGGAACTGTCGGAACCTAGAGTGTAATGAGTCTCGGAACTAGTGTGGTTAGAAGCGGTAACTGCAGTACCAACAATCTCTCAATCAAGACCACAAACTTACAATGTCTCGTGTCAGCTCTGTAGCCTTTCCTCTGAGCGTGAGTGATGAGTCCGAGCGCAGTCAAACCATGTAAATGTCGGCCGAAGTCCAGCCTCCATAATTTAGCGATAATCGACCGTAGATTGTACTCAGTCAGCTGCAGAGACCAAGAGGTGGGAACCGGCTTCCTAGGAGAGTGTGGCGCCATGAATGGGGCACAAGGAAGGAACACGGCGACGGAGACGAATGGAGGTGGCAGAGGCCGTGACAGGGGATGAAGCTGGTTCCCCACGACCACACGTGCTAAGGGGCAAGCACAGGCTGCACGGGCTCTCCTCACCGAGGGAGGGAGGACTTGAGAGTGGACATGGTAACAGCGAAGGGACAAGCGTAACAACAGGGATAACTAATGTGACCAAACATCTCTACGGCAGGGGAAAGATGCCCGGATTCATGACCCGGACGGGACCGCCCCCAGAGAGTATTAAGAGGTTAAAGGGCTGGAATACTTGGGGAAGGGGGTACTCTTCTGACAATCAGAAACCCCCTGCCATGTTTGCTATGCGGTAAAGTGTGTACGATTAACAGTCATATTGTGTTAGTTAAAATATTCATAATGTATAACATTTGTCACATGAAATTAACATCGGACTTATAATGTTTAACTCCAGTGTTAAATTTGACTACTGTATGGGTCAGAAACATGAACTACTAAAATAATTACTAATAGACTATAAACATGAACTAATTGGTGTCTGCACAGAACAGTGGGAATGAAATGGTATGACTGAAACACCAATGTAGAGCTCATGGAGAGAACTAAGCAAATGTTAGAATCACCAATGTAGAGCTCATGGAGAGAACTAAGCAAATGTTAGAATCACCAATGTAGAGCTCATGGAGAGAACTAAGCAAATGTTAGAATCACCAATATAGAGCTCATGTAGAGAACTAAGCAAATGTTAGAATCACCAATGTAGAGCTCATGGAGAGAACTAAGCAAATGTTAGAATCACCAATGTAGAGCTCATGGAGAGAACTAAGCAAATGTTAGAATCACCAATGTAGAGCTCATGGAGAGAACTAAGCAAATGTTAGAATCACCAATGTAGAGCTCATGGAGAGAACTAAGCAAATGTTAGAATCACCAATGTAGAGCTCATGGAGAGAACTAAGCAAATGTTAGAATCACCAATGTAGAGCTCATGGAGAGAACTAAGCAAATGTTAGAATCACCAATGTAGAGCTCATGGAGAGAACTAAGCAAATGTTAGAATCACCAATGTAGAGCTCATGGAGAGAACTAAGCAAATGTTAGAATCACCAATGTAGAGCTCATGGAGAGAACTAAGCAAATGTTAGAATCACCAATGTAGAGCTCATGGAGAGAACTAAGCAAATGTTAGAATCACCAATGTAGAGCTCATGGAGAGAACTAAGCAAATGTTAGAATCACCAATGTAGAGCTCATGGAGAGAACTAAGCAAATGTTAGAATCACCAATGTAGAGCTCATGGAGAGAACTAAGCAAATGTTAGAATCACCAATGTAGAGCTCATGTAGAGAACTAAGCAAATGTTAGAATCACCAATATAGAGCTCATGGAGAGAACTAAGCAAATGTTAGAATCACCAATATAGAGCTCATGGAGAGAGCTGGACAAATTCCAGTGAACCAAGAGGTGAAGAAAAGATGCTGGAACTAGATAGGAGACACATTGAGAACACCTGAGGACAATATAACTAGACATTCTCTTGTCTGGAACCTACAAGATAGGAGACACACTGAGAACACCTGAGGACAATATAACTAGACATTCTCTTGTCTGGAACCTACAAGATAGGAGACACACTGAGAACACCTGAGGACAATATAACTAGACATTCTCTTGTCTGGAACCTACAAGATAGGAGACACACTGAGAACACCTGAGGACAATATAACTAGACATTCTCTTGTCTGGAACCTACAAGATAGGAGACACACTGAGAACACCTGAGGACAATATAACTAGACATTCTCTTGTCTGGAACCTACAAGATAGGAGACACACTGAGAACACCTGAGGACAATATAACTAGACATTCTCTTGTCTGGAACCTACAAGATAGGAGACACACTGAGAACACCTGAGGACAATATAACTAGACATTCTCTTGTCTGGAACCTACAAGATAGGAGACACACTGAGAACACCTGAGGACAATATAACTAGACATTCTCTTGTCTGGAACCTACAAGATAGGAGACACACTGAGAACACCTGAGGACAATATAACTAGACATTCTCTTGTCTGGAACCTACAAGATAGGAGACACACTGAGAACACCTGAGGACAATATAACTAGACATTCTCTTGTCTGGAACCTACAAGATAGGAGACACACTGAGAACACCTGAGGACAATATAACTAGACATTCTCTTGTCTGGAACCTACAAGATAGGAGACACACTGAGAAAACCTGAGGACAATATAACTAGACATTCTCTTGTCTGGAACCTACAAGATAGGAGACACACTGAGAACACCTGAGGACAATATAACTAGACATTCTCTTGTCTGGAACCTACAAGATAGGAGACACACTGAGAACACCTGAGGACAATATAACTAGACATTCTCTTGTCTGGAACCTACAAGATAGGAGACACACTGAGAAAACCTGAGGACAATATAACTAGACATTCTCTTGTCTGGAACCTACAAGATAGGAGACACACTGAGAAAACCTGAGGACAATATAACTAGACATTCTCTTGTCTGGAACCTACAAGATAGGAGACACACTGAGAACACCTGAGGACAATATAACTAGACATTCTCTTGTCTGGAACCTACAAGATAGGAGACACACTGAGAACACCTGAGGACAATATAACTAGACATTCTCTTGTCTGGAACCTACAAGATAGGAGACACACTGAGAACACCTGAGGACAATATAACTAGACATTCTCTTGTCTGGAACCTACAAGATAGGAGACACACTGAGAAAACCTGAGGACAATATAACTAGACATTCTCTTGTCTGGAACCTACAAGATAGGAGACACACTGAGAAAACCTGAGGACAATATAACTAGACATTCTCTTGTCTGGAACCTACAAGATAGGAGACACACTGAGAACACCTGAGGACAATATAACTAGACATTCTCTTGTCTGGAACCTACAAGATAGGAGACACACTGAGAAAACCTGAGGACAATATAACTAGACATTCTCTTGTCTGGAACCTACAAGATAGGAGACACACTGAGAAAACCTGAGGACAATATAACTAGACATTCTCTTGTCTGGAACCTACAAGATAGGAGACACACTGAGAAAACCTGAGGACAATATAACTAGACATTCTCTTGTCTGGAACCTACAAGATAGGAGACACACTGAGAAAACCTGAGGACAATATAACTAGACATTCTCTTGTCTGGAACCTACAAGATAGGAGACACACTGAGAAAACCTGAGGACAATATAACTAGACATTCTCTTGTCTGGAACCTACAAGATAGGAGACACACTGAGAACACCTGAGGACAATATAACTAGACATTCTCTTGTCTGGAACCTACAAGATAGGAGACACACTGAGAACACCTGAGGACAATATAACTAGACATTCTCTTGTCTGGAACCTACAAGATAGGAGACACACTGAGAACACCTGAGGACAATATAACTAGACATTCTCTTGTCTGGAACCTACAAGATAGGAGACACACTGAGAAAACCTGAGGACAATATAACTAGACATTCTCTTGTCTGGAACCTACAAGATAGGAGACACACTGAGAACACCTGAGGACAATATAACTAGACATTCTCTTGTCTGGAACCTACAAGATAGGAGACACACTGAGAACACCTGAGGACAATATAACTAGACATTCTCTTGTCTGGAACCTACAAGATAGGAGACACACTGAGAAAACCTGAGGACAATATAACTAGACATTCTCTTGTCTGGAACCTACAAGATAGGAGACACACTGAGAAAACCTGAGGACAATATAACTAGACATTCTCTTGTCTGGAACCTACAAGATAGGAGACACACTGAGAAAACCTGAGGACAATATAACTAGACATTCTCTTGTCTGGAACCTACAAGATAGGAGACACACTGAGAACACCTGAGGACAATATAACTAGACATTCTCTTGTCTGGAACCTACAAGATAGGAGACACACTGAGAACACCTGAGGACAATATAACTAGACATTCTCTTGTCTGGAACCTACAAGATAGGAGACACACTGAGAAAACCTGAGGACAATATAACTAGACATTCTCTTGTCTGGAACCTACAAGATAGGAGACACACTGAGAAAACCTGAGGACAATATAACTAGACATTCTCTTGTCTGGAACCTACAAGATAGGAGACACACTGAGAACACCTGAGGACAATATAACTAGACATTCTCTTGTCTGGAACCTACAAGATAGGAGACACACTGAGAAAACCTGAGGACAATATAACTAGACATTCTCTTGTCTGGAACCTACAAGATAGGAGACACACTGAGAAAACCTGAGGACAATATAACTAGACATTCTCTTGTCTGGAACCTACAAGATAGGAGACACACTGAGAAAACCTGAGGACAATATAACTAGACATTCTCTTGTCTGGAATCTACAAGGCAAATGAAATTGCAGGAGACCTAAAAACACATGGAGAAGAGAATTACAGATAGAGATTAATAATATTGGGAGGACAGAGAGAGAGAGAGAGAGAGAATCTGTCCAAAAAAAAAACTCATTTACTGCCAATATAGTACTTTGCGGTGTATAGCAGGGGGGTCTTGAGCCTGAGGAATTAAGGCCGCCTGGCTAGTGCAGTCACCGTGAACTGTGCAGTTTAGAGTTTTCTTTTTGCCCTCAACAGAAAAAAAACTGCACACCTTACCGAGGATTTGAACCCGGGTCTATTCCGGCATTCTAGCCACTCGGCCAGCCGCTCCTCAGAGAGAGAATCAGAAGTGATAAAATTAGGACTAAAGTGGGGGGGTAATAGCAGAGCTAGATGTTTTAGAAAACAAGTGAATGGGTTCATCCATATGACTAGGCTACCATCTGACAGTATACCACAACCAGCAAATACCACAACCAGCAATGATGTACAAACCACAAGAAGAGGCCGACCATATAAGCGATGGACAGAAACAATAATTCCATGGGAATCTTCATATATGAAACCCATAAACGGGCACTCCCCTGCTGTTTATGCTTCATTTTGACACTACAAGATACAAGAGAGGAGAGAGATGATGAAGTAGAGGGAACTGCAGGAGGTTGCAATAGATCGGCTTGGCGTGGGTTGCTTGCAGACATGCTCCAATGGGGGGATAAAGCGCAGAAGAAGAAAACAATTGCACTCACCAGTAAGTGTGCCATGTAAGTTTGGTCCAATTTCTTTCAGATACGTATGGCCCACGCTGCTCATGCCCTACTGGCTACATTGGGTCAGGAGTGGGTCCCAGTGGGTGCCAGCTGCAGTCACAAGCTGGTGGATGTGCTTCAAACCCATGCCAGAATGGGGCTGTGTGCACAGTAAGTTTTGATCTCATTACAGCTGTAACATTATTGTTATCATCCGTGTTTAACACTTCCTCTTCTTCATTGCCAGCAATACTACTACTTCTTTCCAGCGGAGCAGTCAGACTTGTGCAGAGTTATAATCACATTAAGCCGGGAGTGCAGGGAGTGGCCAGTAGGGGCCACGGAAGTGGAAATCCAGCAACTAATTCAGGATAATGCTCGCCCGGGTGATGTGATTATCTACACAGATGGTTCAGTGTCAAGAGGTGAGAGAAGTGGCTGGGGGTTCATAGCCAAAGCTAATGGCCGATGTTTGGGGCAGGAGAGCCTGGCATATGATACCACAACATCCAGCTTAAGAATGGAAATGGAGGCAGTCACTGTGGCTCTCCGCTGGATGGAGAATACGACACACACACACATCGTGATTGTAACTGACTCAGAAAGCATGCTGACGAGGGTGAGGACGGCCAGACTTCGTGCGGAGTGGCTTGCTTCGCTTCGGAGGTCATGGGTGACAAGCATCACCTGGATCTTTTCTCCGGGGCATGCCGGTGTGCTGGGAAATGAACAGGCGGACAGATTGGCTGGCTCTGCAGAACTTGGTGGAGTATTGATACATGACAAGGCAGACGTGGTTGCGGCCTTGTGGGAGCACGTGCACACCTCGGAGGAGCAAATGGATTACCATGGTCTGGCAAGAATGAGACAACGAGGAGTGACGAAGGGATCTGGCCGACACTCAACGCTCAAAGGAAAGGCGAGATGGACTTATAATCAGATTTCTACTGGTACTATTAGTGTTGGAACTCTTTGCTGGCTGCTGAGGATGGGGACGGAGCTCTTATGGGAATGCCCCGAATGCTGTGATGTCGATTCCTAAATCAATCAATCAATCAATCAATCTTCTTCTTTGCCCTCTATCCCCTATTGGGACATAGGTCCTCAACCCTCTCACTCCAAGCCTCTGTATCTGTAGCTGTCCCAAGCAGCTCTGTCCATGTCCTTCTCATACTGACCACTTCTGTTTCTACTTCTCTTCTCCATGTCTCTTTATGTCTTCCTCTAGTTCATTCGCCTTGTGGGTTCCAGACTAAAGCTTTTCTAGTTATACAGGGTGTTTGTAAAATCTCACTACACTTTCTTTGTAGAACAAATTTGAAAAATGAAGTACATGACCTCATCAAAAAATTTTCTAAATATTAATTACATTAGTTACAATAGTTACTGCTATGGTCTAACGCTGTTTTGGGGAAGCTGGAAAGTACCAATGAAGTATTCATTATAACAGTGTTGGAAATATCCACCATAGTCTTCCAGGCATGACTGCACACATCTCTTCATATTGTCAGATACATTCTGCAATGTGTCTGTTGTTATTTCTGTGTGTATCAACCGCCATTTTGAGACACTTATTTAACCAAAAACATCTTTACTTCATTGATAACATCATTATGTTTAGAGTGCAAAGAATTACCCCAGTAGACGACAGCCATTCGCTGCATATTACTTCACAATGGACCAAAAGCACATTTTTTGATGACACCATGTACTTCATTTTTCAGATTTGTTCTACAACAGTCTACAGATTTGTTCTTTTCTTCATCTCTTGGTTCATTGGTATTTGTTCAGTTCTGTCCATGAGCTCCACATTGATGATTCTGTTATACTATTTCATTCCTTTCTATTTTTCGCAGCCTCCAGTTAGCAAATGTTTGTCGTTTATTTATTTTCATTTTTACTCTCCCTGTTTCTCCCTGTTTCCTGTAATACTAATTTAGTATTAGAATTGACTAACATCATCACAATCATCACAGCTACCACAACCATCACCACTGCCACCATAAAAACTGCTAGCATCTTCATCACTACAACTTCTGTTATCGTTATAATACTCAGTACTATTTTTTATCATCATCACATAAAGAGCCATCTTTGCATTGAAGGTAGGCTGTAATAAGCCTAGCACCAACCGTCTTGTCTCTTTCATCATCATTGCTACACTACTACCGCAAGCAATATCTTTATCATCATCATCAATACAATTATCATGGGCTTCTGTACAATCATCCTCATCATCTATACAATCATCCTCATAGTATATACAATCACCCTCATTATCTCTACAATTATCATCATTTATACAATCATTATCTATACAATCATCCACACCAACTATATGTCTGCCTTATCATCAGTAGAATCATCCTTATCTATACAATCAACCTCATCTTGTATTTATTATCCTTATCATCTGTACAATCATCCTCATCTATACATCCTCCTACTTGACTTTCTGACTATGAACCACAGGATCAAGATCTGGAGGGTTTGTTCATACTTGAAAATAAGAGCAGACAAGCAGCACCCTCTGCATCAGGTTACATTCAGAGAAAAGGGTGACAGGCTAAAGAGAGGCAAATCATGGATGGGTCGTGCAGAAGACGTCAGGCAGGTCTGCAGTCTTACAAGTATCAACCCCAGCAGGGAATGGGTGCCTGTGCCTCCAGGTCTTAATGGCACTTTCACTTGCATTGTCACGCTTGACAGAGGGTGCAGGGAGTAGTATCCTGCTGCTGTCAATGCAGAGGTCAACGCGCTCATCAGTGAACATTCAGATGTTTCAGACTGGCTCATCTATACAGATAGATCTGTTATGCAGTAACAGAAAAGTGCTTGGTCATTCACGGCACGTTCAGCGGGCCGAACTGTTCAAGAAGCCATTGGTGCCCACTCTATGACCACCAGCAGCATGATGATGGAGGTGATGGCAGTAACACAGGCTTTTTTATAGCTAAAATCACAGCATTATACCAACTTTTGTTATAAGTGATTCTTCTTCTTCTTCGTTCATCCGGAGTGTTTTTTTTCGGATGTGATTGCGTTGTGCCTGTTTACAGCAGAGCTGCGTTCTTGCGCCGTTAGGCCGACACATCCGACTTCTGCGGGCATTTGTTGACCGGGTTAACCTTCCCGGATAAGTGATTCAATAAGCCTGATACAAAAGGTCAAGGCGGGTTCGGTATGTAGACAGTGGACAGAATCTCTACAGAGGTCTGTTGTCCATAGAGTCACCTTTATCTTCGTTCCAGGACATCGGGAGTTAAGGGAAATGACTGTCAGAAGTCGGGGTGCCCCACCGGCTAGATGAATGTATTATTCACTGGCGAGCAACCCCAGATAGTCAGAAACTGACTAGGGACAAAATCTATATGGCTGAACTACAGATTAAGCCCTTGAATATCCAACGTACAGTTCCTAGTGGCTCGTTACAAAATTGAAATGAACTGTGCTGAATATTCGCCAAGGATCAGGAAAGAGAAGTTTAGCTGAGATAGATGTTTAAGTCTAAATATATGAATATAGACGACTATTCTCAGTACAGGTTTTTCTCCCTGACTGCTCCCTTCCTTGGTGTGTAAGTGAACCCCCACCAATGTACACACACAACACGTATGCACAATTGGAATTAAAAGATAACGACAGAACTATGAGTTACAATACTACAACATTTATTTACTAATCATGATCATAGACATCTGATGGTTCAAGATGAGGATGATGAAATCATATAACATATTGTGATGAGAAACATTACGTAACTTTACTTGTTACTTCATCTATCTGGAACTGTGGTCCAGATCCCCACTCTCCAGTAGACTCAACAAAAGAAAAAGAACAGCTTGCCGGTATTCTGAGATCCTGTCAGTCCTGACACTCCTAGTCAGTAGTCTCTAGTCTTGAGATCTATAACATAGGGCTCCTTGTGAGAGCTTGAAAGAAAGTCAAGAATGTGTTATATCAGTTCTACATCAGCGCAATCCTAATTAAAACATATCATAACACAAACATATACAATGACCAGTCTGGCCAAGTTTATCTTCCAGCTCTACGGTGTTCACCATCCTCCTTCTCCCTACTGTCTTTAGTCTGGGACGGGCTTTTCAATTGTCTCACACGCCTGTAATGATTACATTTCTGCCGCCCCATGTCCATGTCGCTAATGCAGAAATTCTGTGTCGTACAGCCGCTCCGTCCAATGTTAGTTTAGCAGCTCACAGGGTCGGTAAGTGTATTATACCAATGCCAGGTCATCCGGGCTTACAAGCCGTGACCAATAGCTGTGCCAGGTTTCCATGCATTACCGTGGACGCACGCCCACAATACACTGAGAAAGTTTAGCACCATATACCCCATGACCTTTGTGGGTAATGTCTGTACCATTACACCTCTGCTACAAATGCAATCGATGGTTAGTGTGCCAATGCGCACACCATAATATAACACGTCATATTGATAGGCTAGCATATGACAATCAATATACCAAACATGAAATACACATAAAACATTAATTAAACTAGACATATTATGATACTTTAACATAATAGCATAATGCACTAGTTAGTTTGTGAAATTACACATACATACATCCAACATATCCGTAAACATTATGTTACTTCAAGATGGACATATGATGATACTCACATAATAGCATCAGGCATTATTAATGAGTACTAATATTGTATAGCTACCAAATGAGATATACAACAAGTCTAATTGAAGTTACCACACAGACCAGCTATATTTGCTGAGCTGCCCGGTTTAATCACCTGCTGTTGTAAGAATTAAATAAATAGTCAGTTGACTATATTCTGTACAACAAATGCACACACCAAAAAAGCAACTAGTCTAGTTTAGAAAGAGATGGCAAGCATCTGCTACGACACCTCAAGTATATCTAGACAAGACCTGCCTTCCATAAGTTTCTACTTCTCAGAAGAATAACACTTTAAAGCAATATGATATTGAACGCAGAACTTAGAAAGAACACTCAAGTAATCTATGACAATGATAGTTCTTGCAATAACCTAGATCAGATATAGACTGAAAATCGGTCCATCCATCTAAGAAACTAAGAGAATTACTAAGGGACTAGTTACTAAGAAATAATTCCTAGAAGCCAACAAAAAAAATCATGCATATGACTACAGACATTGAGATAGTTCCTACCTGTTCTGAAGTCACACTTAATCTAACATAAAACAGGCTAGGGACCCTTATTTAAGCTGAGTCAAGCAGACAGTATTACCTCCTTGGCATTCCCGTCATAAATTCTTCTTATCTCCTCCTGACAGTAATTGCCCTTATCATTGCAATTAACTCCAAGTCTGTCCAGTCATAAAAATTCTTTTAACCACTAACCCTCACCATAGTGTCACACCTGGATGGTTTTGCGTTGCCAGCCCCAGATCAGTTTCACAGTCTTATCAGTGATTTCACACCTTGCAGAGTCTGCCAGTCCGAGTGGACCGGGCTTGTGTACCGCCCTGGGGCCATTATCTCTCCCTGTGTCAATGTTGTTCACGCCTGGGTGGTTTCCTACCTGTGCTTATCAGGTGTCAGCCTGGTCAGTTTTAATTACACAGTCCATGGCCCCTTCATTGTTGATTCAGCATGTCTGGGTCAGCAGTTTCCCAAGGTGTATACTAATTATCTAGTTGCCATTTTACTTGCCATCTGCAAGCTTACGTCATGGCTAGAGGCTTTTTGTGAATAATCTTACCTCACGACTAGATAATTTTGGAGTAGTGTGATTAATTCATTCTTTCTCAATTTGGCCTCTCAAATTTGGAGACCGAGAAAAATATTCTGGGATGTTAAGGCGGCCAATTCGTGACAGAGCTTTCCCCTTAAAAAAAAAGTTTCTGCCAGAAATCTTTTGTCAAAGCACGCCGTACATCCCAGAATAATGCCTAAGCACTCTCCGTTCTGTATCTGCCTAAAGGTTTCCAATATTCCTTGTGGCAATGGGTTGTCCTGCATCTGCATAAAGACGTTCCATTTCCATACTCCCATGATACTTTGGATAGGTCCTTGTACCTGGTTTTCGGCCGGGATTCCATGCAATAGCTTGGTAAAATCCGGTAATTGTCAGGAGGTTGTAATTTTACCCCTCTGGGAAAGATCACAATCAACGGGATTCTTCTACGCCTCTGGGCAGCAATTGTTTTACACCATTCACTCACGTGATTTACTCCTTTCAGCCGAGGATGTACCCGTAGTGAGGTCTTGCATAAGCTGGCCACAGCAAAGCTTGTCTCCGTGATATTCCTCCATCCTTTATAGATCCTTAACAGATTCATCAATATCTTCCTTTTGAAAGGAATAATGTTACACATCATGGTCCCATGATATAAATTCAACTGGCGCTTTCCTCCTTCAAAGTCGGGAGTAACAATCGTCCCTCCTCGGTGTCGCGGTTTCTTCCCCTGATAATCAGTTAATGGGCTGAGTTTCTCTGCATTAGAGTTTCGTGTGAAAACCGTGCTAGAAAATGGAATTTTAGTGTGCCAAGTTGTCCTGCCTTGAGAAATAACATAGTTACTCCAGGGCGATAAAGTGGTGTTACTTTTGAATAAAGTATCCACAAATAGCTGATCTACTCCTATCAAATCGACCTGACTGAAGGGTAGATTGAGTCCTAAGAGTGTTGATTCCAAACCACTCTTGACTTCTGTTACTTCAGGTTCCTGTTGCTGGAATTCCCTGATAACTTCAGCTAATGAGATGATAGGCGTTTCTTCCTCCATCTTGTGCAAAGAATTTTCTTCTTTAGCAACTACAGACAATGGTGTCTGCACAATATCAGAGTCCATATTCTGGCTCCTGGCAATTCCTTGTGTTTCCTGAGTCTCCGAACTGGTATACTGTGAGATAACAACTGGAAATGTTTCCTGATCTGGATGTTCCTCTCTGGTCATGCTTTCATGGGCTAAGTCCAGTTGAGGTAAATCCTGTGATGGGCTGTCTAAGCAATCCATCACAATAGGTAAATGATTTGAACTGAAATCTAGTGTCTTGTCCTGAGCTGCAGCCTCAAAGATCACAAGGGGTTCCGGGTCATCCTTCATCCCACTGTCAGTCAAATTTAATCCCACTTCTTCCTCGTCTGGGCTGAAGGGAATAATAAAGTCGGTTACCTTTCGATCTCCGACCTCCTTAAAAGATGTCCTCAGGTCATCTTCCTCTTGAGTTTCACCTCTCGTTGAAGTAAAATGAGATTCCTGGGAGTCTTGTACTGGCAAACCGTAGTGCAAACAGTTGTCCTCTGGGTAACTGTTACTAGGTAAATTATCTGAACTGATAATTAGTGACTCTTCCCGCGTTGCAGCAGTGAAATTCACCTGGGATTCTGTTCCTTCCTTCCTCCCTATTTCAGTCAGATGTAATTCCACTTCGTGATTCTGTGACCAGAAGGGAATGTGAGAATCGGCTAGGTCTCCGCCTGCGACCTCATTAAAGGTTGTCTTCAGTTCCTCTTTCTCTCGAGATTCATTTCTCATAGAAGTCAAGTGGTTTTCCTGAAGGTCCTGTACTGTTAAACCACCATTGCCGTGGTACAAACAGTTATCACGTTTGTGACTGTTTGAAGTGCCCTTGGCACGTTTTTTCTTCCCTCTTTTCCGTTTAGGACTGGGTCGAATGAGAACCTGTAGTTCCCGGTCCACTAACTCTGATTCCGCGGTGGTTGGCAACGATGTCCCTTCCTTCCTGGTTGGGTGAACATCCGTATCTCCTACCTTATGTTCCGCTAGAAAGGTTAGCTTCTCCACATTGACTGTTTCCATATGCTGTTTATTAATCTCTGCTTCTTCAGTTTTGCTACGCTCTTGTGCTCCAAAGAACTCATCATTTTCTTTAAACATAATTTCTTCTTCTTGGTCCCACCATTCTAACTCAGCTGTGATATACATTTCTAGTTGCTCCCCCTTTAAGCCTTTTCTTATGCCCCACCCTTTCGCGGACTCTGAGAAATCTGCGCGCGCCTTCATGTCCTCTTCGGGATTCCGGTAACGTAAGGCCATAATTGCAAAGGACTATATTCAGGTAAGCTCCTATGTATATATCAAAACTCAGATCTAAGCTAGAACGACAAGAGTTAACTACTGACAGTCTACGCTATCCAATGTGTATAGTTTAGCCTCAGCAGTGAAAGACAACTGAAAATAATATTCAAGTAGTACCTGGCGACAGCAGTGAAGTAAGTGTGAGAGATATACTACACAGTAATCAACAGTAATATTTATCTAAATAAACATTAAAATGCACTGCATACATGTCAAAATGAACATGGAATATATTAGCATAAAATTGCAAATCAGTCAAGCAGTTAAATCATCAAACACATCAATGTAAATATGATTAAAGTGTTCAATTATCAATAAATGATTAATGGTAACACTAATTGATAATAGTTACAAACAGTTATCAATAAATGATAGATGATGGTAGTTTTCTCATAAGTTCTTATCTGTTATACTTTTGAAAAGTTATATATGTACTCTGAAACTTCCTCAACTAAAAGTAGCTACACTTGATGATAGTCTATTTTGATGACTGAAGATTACAAGAGTTAACTTTGAAAAATCGTTTGTCTAGGGTCTAGTAGAATCACTATGATTACTAGAATCCTGGTTCAGGATCGCGGACTGGACCCCAAATCTGTCAGAAGTCGGGGTGCCCCACCGGCTAGATGAATGTATTATTCACTGGCGAGCAACCCCAGATAGTCAGAAACTGACTAGGGACAAAATCTATATGGCTGAACTACAGATTAAGCCCTTGAATATCCAACGTACAGTTCCTAGTGGCTCGTTACAAAATTGAAATGAACTGTGCTGAATATTCGCCAAGGATCAGGAAAGAGAAGTTTAGCTGAGATAGATGTTTAAGTCTAAATATATGAATATAGACGACTATTCTCAGTACAGGTTTTTCTCCCTGACTGCTCCCTTCCTTGGTGTGTAAGTGAACCCCCACCAATGTACACACACAACACGTATGCACAATTGGAATTAAAAGATAACGACAGAACTATGAGTTACAATACTACAACATTTATTTACTAATCATGATCATAGACATCTGATGGTTCAAGATGAGGATGATGAAATCATATAACATATTGTGATGAGAAACATTACGTAACTTTACTTGTTACTTCATCTATCTGGAACTGTGGTCCAGATCCCCACTCTCCAGTAGACTCAACAAAAGAAAAAGAACAGCTTGCCGGTATTCTGAGATCCTGTCAGTCCTGACACTCCTAGTCAGTAGTCTCTAGTCTTGAGATCTATAACATAGGGCTCCTTGTGAGAGCTTGAAAGAAAGTCAAAAATGTGTTATATCAGTTCTACATCAGCGCAATCCTAATTAAAACATATCATAACACAAACATATACAATGACCAGTCTGGCCAAGTTTATCTTCCAGCTCTACGGTGTTCACCATCCTCCTTCTCCCTACTGTCTTTAGTCTGGGACGGGCTTTTCAATTGTCTCACACGCCTGTAATGATTACATTTCTGCCGCCCCATGTCCATGTCGCTAATGCAGAAATTCTGTGTCGTACAGCCGCTCCGTCCAATGTTAGTTTAGCAGCTCACAGGGTCGGTAAGTGTATTATACCAATGCCAGGTCATCCGGGCTTACAAGCCATGACCAATAGCTGTGCCAGGTTTCCATGCATTACCGTGGACGCACGCCCACAATACACTGAGAAAGTTTAGCACCATATACCCCATGACCTTTGTGGGTAATGTCTGTACCATTACACCTCTGCTACAAATGCAATCGATGGTTAGTGTGCCAATGCGCACACCATAATATAACACGTCATATTGATAGGCTAGCATATGACAATCAATATACCAAACATGAAATACACATAAAACATTAATTAAACTAGACATATTATGATACTTTAACATAATAGCATAATGCACTAGTTAGTTTGTGAAATTACACATACATACATCCAACATATCCGTAAACATTATGTTACTTCAAGATGGACATATGATGATACTCACATAATAGCATCAGGCATTATTAATGAGTACTAATATTGTATAGCTACCAAATGAGATATACAACAAGTCTAATTGAAGTTACCACACAGACCAGCTATATTTGCTGAGCTGCCCGGTTTAATCACCTGCTGTTGTAAGAATTAAATAAATAGTCAGTTGACTATATTCTGTACAACAAATGCACACACCAAAAAAGCAACTAGTCTAGTTTAGAAAGAGATGGCAAGCATCTGCTACGACACCTCAAGTATATCTAGACAAGACCTGCCTTCCATAAGTTTCTACTTCTCAGAAGAATAACACTTTAAAGCAATATGATATTGAACGCAGAACTTAGAAAGAACACTCAAGTAATCTATGACAATGATAGTTCTTGCAATAACCTAGATCAGATATAGACTGAAAATCGGTCCATCCATCTAAGAAACTAAGAGAATTACTAAGGGACTAGTTACTAAGAAATAATTCCTAGAAGCCAACAAAAAAAATCATGCATATGACTACAGACATTGAGATAGTTCCTACCTGTTCTGAAGTCACACTTAATCTAACATAAAACAGGCTAGGGACCCTTATTTAAGCTGAGTCAAGCAGACAGTATTACCTCCTTGGCATTCCCGTCATAAATTCTTCTTATCTCCTCCTGACAGTAATTGCCCTTATCATTGCAATTAACTCCAAGTCTGTCCAGTCATAAAAATTCTTTTAACCACTAACCCTCACCATAGTGTCACACCTGGATGGTTTTGCGTTGCCAGCCCCAGATCAGTTTCACAGTCTTATCAGTGATTTCACACCTTGCAGAGTCTGCCAGTCCGAATGGACCGGGCTTGTGTACCGCCCTGGGGCCATTATCTCTCCCTGTGTCAATGTTGTTCACGCCTGGGTGGTTTCCTACCTGTGCTTATCAGGTGTCAGCCTGGTCAGTTTTAATTACACAGTCCATGGCCCCTTCATTGTTGATTCAGCATGTCTGGGTCAGCAGTTTCCCAAGGTGTATACTAATTATCTAGTTGCCATTTTACTTGCCATCTGCAAGCTTACGTCATGGCTAGAGGCTTTTTGTGAATAATCTTACCTCACGACTAGATAATTTTGGAGTAGTGTGATTAATTCATTCTTTCTCAATTTGGCCTCTCAAATTTGGAGACCGAGAAAAATATTCTGGGATGTTAAGGCGGCCAATTCGTGACAATGACGAGCTGATCAACATGCTGGCTGTGCATCCCCAGCAGGCGGCTGCCCATGGATTGTGCCGATGTTATTAACACCCTTAGAGAGATTTTGAGAGCGGAGGACTTTGATGAAAGTGAATCCACATCGTTGTCCAGAATGAGAGACTCGGGAGTAAAAAATTAGCATGGCCAGACACAAGAGGCACATCGGAGGAACGAGGGGTCTCTTCAACCAGCATAGAGCTGGCATTATCAGTAGCCGGACGCTGATGTATATGTTGGGGGGAGGATCTGAGCACTTATGGGCTTGTCTGGAGTGCAAGGATGATACCCCAACATAACAGATCACCATCTTTATAATCATAACCATTTATACAATTATCAGCTATACAGTCATTATTGACATCATCATCATCATCATCATCATCATTTACGCAGTCACCATCATCTGTCCTATCCTCATCATCTGTACAATACTCATCATTTTCACAATCATCCTTATCTATGCAATCAATTTCTGTAAGTAAACCTAATCATCATAAGTCAGCATCTAAACTAAGAAAGAAGGGAAGCAAATAGAAAGGTGGCAAGGAAGGAAGACATTGACAGAAAGTAAAAGCTAAGAGGTTAAACGACGTTGTTTGTAATCCCGTATATCCACGTGGGGAAAACAGCAGCTGTGAGAATCGGTAGCGGTTCACGCTGCGCTAGTAACTTACGGGGGTATGTGAGCCGGTCATTCAGAAAGCAATGGCAAACTACTGAACATAAAACTTGCCTAGTACATCAACAGCAGCTGAAAGATGCTGTTGTTGACTGCAACGTCCTGTAAGGGATATGCAACATTAAAAAAAAATTTTAAACAAAACAAAAGGAAGGAAGGAAAGAGTTTAGGAAGTTAGGAACACAGGAAGAAAATAAATAAGAAAATTGAATTTTGGTCAGCATGACTGAGAGGTTTGACACACGTAAAATTTGCCTGCTGACCGTGGTGGAATGGGTTTATTTCACACACCGCTCATCTTAGACTTAAATGTTGACTTTCCATCCTTGACTTGGGGTCATAAACTGCAAGTACCTCAGAAGTCTGAAAGGGGTCGCCTGATGGCAAGGAACACTGGTAATAGGAAAAGCTAACTCTCATGCAGAAATCAGCCCAGTACACTCATTACTAGTCTCAAGTGTATGGGCAATGTTTGAGTCCAATGCCAGGAAACGGGGAAAAAAGCGATTAGGAAGAAAGAAAGGCAGGACAGGAATGAAGACATGAGGATAGGAGGCAGGAACGAACGAACAAACAAACTTTATTTTCAAAGGGTCACAAATTGGGCACGCAGGCCCGTCTTACATTTGGTCCTGTCAGTCACTCATCTTTCGTACATCAGTTATCTATTGTGCATGCTACATTCACATAGACAAACAAACATTGTCAAATTAATGTTGTAAACATAAACGGAAGGAATTTACAAGTAGAGAAAAAGGAAGGAGTAATAGTAGTTGTATTAGTAGTCGTATGGTTTCAACTTCACATCAACAGGTCACTCCATAATTGTTCCGTTTCTGTGACTGAAAAACCACACAAAATGTCCCGCATTTGTCCCATGTGAACCTGTGAAGGAAACGGTAACTTCCACATGTCCAAATAACCAGAGCACCGACAACAGGCCATCCTTCACGTGAATGCAGTTCGTTGTCAAAGGAGACAGCTGTTTGACCAACAACCAAGCAGCTTGCACATGCATTATCGCATAAGGTGTCCATCAAGATTGCTGGAAAGCAAGCCATCAGCCATTTTGTGAATTTGCATTTCACCACACAGTCGCTGATGACAACATTCTGAGTGAAATTCACAGCTCACAGTGTCGCACAGAGATACTCAGTAACTGAGTAATATTCAGTAACTGGGTGACTTAACTGTGTCCTTCAAGACAAAACATAGGACAAGTGCACGGTGTCCAGAAATTATTCGATCTCCAAGGTTTTAACGCCCACTTGTCTACCTGACATGTTGGCCAGGTATTCCAAGGGAAGGAAGGAAGGAAACAAGTTGAAAAGACAGAAAGAAAGATTTAGCATACAATTTATCATGTAAACTTTAATTCAGCCATATGAAAATAGCAGATTGTGACACAAATTTTGTGTGTGTCTCTCAACCCACAGCCTGTGGGAAGCACAGGGTTTTCCTGCGCATGCCGTCCAGGTTTTTTAGGACCCACATGTTCCGTTGTTGTCGATGCCTGTTTGAGCAACCCCTGTCAGCATGGTGGAACGTGTGTCTCCCAGACTCAAGCACCTTTCTATAATTGTCAGTGTCCTACAGATTTTACCGGCACTAATTGCCAGCAGACGCAGGAAGGTTAGTTCTTTGTTTTGATAATTTTCCAGGTAAAAGGTAACTTTTAACCCTTCCTGTTATTATAAGAGTGATAGGCCATGTTATAGGGCAGTGCTTCCCAAAGTGGTGGTCTGCGAGCCCTTCTTTGCCGCTCTGCAACGAGAGTTTAAAAAAGTAAGAAAAAAGTTAAATATTTTCTCCTGTAAGGATTGGTCAGAACATTTTAAAAACAAGATTGTCCTTTTCTCTAAACATGATATCTGCACCCTTTTTATGGTGATTAAATTTTAAAGTAAATTGAGCCTGCAGCCGTATAGCCCAAGGAGTATTTATTTTTAAGGAGAAGTGAATCATTGGTTCAATGGGAAAGTTAAAAATAGTAACCAGCTGAGACCGTACTACCGTTGATGACGTGCATTTCTTTTGTTTCCTATGTCATGAAAAGTTAGAAAGGTGCACATTATAATTTGCTGATTGTCATAAGATGCAGAACATACATAATTTTCGTTGTACGATTATAATGCATTTTGCCCACATCTGAGCGAGTGAAGGTGTTAGATACATCTGCAAAGTATTTTTCATTACAGCTGGACAAAAGCACGGATTTACCGATTCTGATGGTTATGTGAGACATCGATACAAAGACAACTTGAAATAAGAGTATATTTTTTTTTCAATGAGCATTATTAAGACAAAATACAGAAACAGTATAGAAATTTGTTCTCCTTTGCGGGTAGTGCTGTCTACAATCGAGCCACGATTTGATAAACTTGTAAATAATAAACAGACCCACCCCCCGCATTAAATCCTTACTGTTAACAGCTGACCATTAAATCATTTTTATTACAACATACTGTAATTTAGTCAGCTTGTTTAAAATCTGATTTGGTATTGTTTTCCAAGATATATTTTATTTTTATTTTATATTGTGTTCATTACTGTTAGTGTATACGAGCATAAACACTTTTACAAGATGACCTAAATGTAGTTTTGACATTTGACAAATTTTTTGATTTGTAAATCTCTACAATAAAATTTTTACTCATGAAAATGGGACCACCATTAAATAAATCACCGTCATCCAATAATATTATGGAGCAGTATTTAACGCACCGGGACAACACCCACAATTACGTTAAATCTAATATTTATATTAAAATGTATATTGAGGTCATATACAATTCCAGATTACAAGGAGACAAATTTTGTTAAACGGCACCGGTTCCTGGTGCAAAAGGAAAATTGTATGTCAGTCCGCGAAAATGAAAAGTTTGGGAAGCACTGTTATAGAGAGAGTAGATGTGAATGTTGTGGATGATATTCTGTTTAACACGGTTTGTATTTCATTAGTGAGACATGCAATTAAGTGGGCTACAGATAATCAATATTCTTTTTTTGCACCCGCTCGCTTTGAACTCAAGCGTAGTTCATACACACTATTTCTAGTAGTGCTGGACTGAATTTTGCATGTGGATTAGCTTTCCCTATTAAAAGTGCCCCTTGCCATCAAGTGAATCCACTCTGACTTCAGAAGTACTTGTAATGTAAATCCCAAAGTCAAGGACGATAGGCCAACATTTTAGTCCAACTGTCCGGTGTAGGGGTTGAACCCCTTACCTCGGCATGCAATTAAGTGGGCTACAGATAATCAATATTCATTTTTTGCACCCGCCCGCTTTGAACTCAAGCGTAGTTCATACACACTATTTCTAGTAGTGCTGGACTGAATTTTGCATGTGGATTAGCTTTCCCTATTAAAAGTGTCCCTTGCCATCAAGTGAATCCACTCTGACTTCAGAAGTACTTGTAATGTAAATCCCAAAGTCAAGGACGATAGGCCAACATTTTAGTCCAACTGTCCGGTGTAGGGGTTGAACCCCTTACCTCGGCATCAGCACACCAGATGTTTAAGAACACGCGTTATTATCCATTCAGCCATGCTGACCTAGGTAAAGCAATTCGTCTTCTTCTTCTTCCTCCGCCGCTGCCTCCTCCTCCTCCTCCTCCTCCTGCTCCTCCTCCTCCTCCTCCTCCTCGTCCTCCTCCTCCTCCTCCTCCTCCTCCGCTGCCTCCTCCTCCTCCTCCTCCTCCTCCTCCTCCTCCTCCTCCTCCTCCGCTGCCTCCTCCTCCTCCTCCTCCTCCTCCTCCTCCTCCTCCTCCTCCTCCTCCTCCTCCTCCTCAACCAGCTCATGGCAAGCCCTATGTAGATGCTGGAGGGGGATTCATCATAAGCGAGGGTGGTCACATTTCGCCGTCTGATACGATCACCAGTCGTGGATCAGCTCCATGTTCTTGCCTCTACCATGCCATGTGGCCAAGCCATCCAGATATTTACTTCTCTGCCTTCCCCTTGTTCTTTTCCCCTCAATCTTGCCAGTTGTCACCAAGTTCTCTAGTTTATTTCTATTCATAGTCATGTAATAGAGAATCAGAGAAATGGCATAAATGGTGCTCCATAGGAGCAGCTTGGCCCATTAGGCATAGTCAAGTGCACCAGGAGACTCCAGACCATCAGCAAGTGTCTGAGTGCAAAAAATTAACATTTAAAATTGGCGGGGGATTAGTGTAGTAGGTAAGGAGCTCATCATCATCATCAAGTGCCGTGCCGGCTGGCGTAGGCGTTCATGGCTCTCCATAGATCTCGGTCTTTGGTTCTCTGGATCAACTCTGCTGCTGATATTCCTCCATGCCACCGTCTCAATCCATCCAGCATCACTTCTCTTGGTCTACCTCTGCCTCTCTTCCCCTCGATCTTTCCAGTTGTTACGATGTTCTCCAATGCCTCTCTTCTCATCACGTGACCGAAGAAAGATGTTTGTCTCTGTCTTATTGTTGTATATAATGTTCTAGTTTCATTAGCCTGTTTCAGGCAGTCGTCGTTAGTTACTCTGGCAGTCCAAGGAATTCGCAACATTCGTTTCAGGAACCACATCTCTGTTGCTTCTAATTTCTTCTTACTTTGTTTATTTACATTCCAAGATTCATTGCCATACAGCAAAACTGGTTCTACATAGCATTTCAGCACTCTCTTTCTTACATTCAGTGACAGTGACTTATTGCATAAGATACTCTTCATTTTCTGAAATGCGGCTTTTGCCTGCCCTATTCTGCTCCTAATCTCTGTTGTACATCTTCCATCTGATGTTATAAATGCCCCTAGGTATCTAAAATTATCAACTTGGTTAAGGATTTTCCCTTCTATTTCTATGTCACATTTTGGTGTCACCATTTTCTTTGATATTACCATTGTTACTGTTTTCTTGATATTCAAGTTGAGTCCTTTCCTTGCACTCTCTGTTACTACAACGTCTAATAATTGTTGTAGGTCTGTTGAATTATCCGCCACCAATACTGTGTCATCTGCATAGCGTATATTATTTATATTATAACCTCCAACTAGTATTCCTGGCATCTCTTTGATCTCTCTCATTATTACTTCGCTATACAGGGAGAAAAGATCTGGTGACAAGACACACCCTTGTCGTACTCCTAGCTTTATCTGTTCGCAACTACCCTCTTTATTTCCCATTTTAATTGCTGCTACTTGGTTCCAGTAAATATTCTTTATTATTCTTAAATCTTTTCCATCAGTGTTGATATCTTCCAACATTTTAATCAGTTCATCATGTTTTACTTTATCAAATGCCTTAGTATAATCTATGAAGCACAAATATATGTCCCTCTGTTTCTCTATTGACCTTTCTATTAGTGTCCGCAATGTATAAATTGCATTGTTTGTGCCCTTTCCTTCCACAAATCCATACTGTTCTTCACTAATTTCCATTTTTATTTTCTTTTTGGTTCTTCTCATTATGATTCTGAGTAGAAGCTTAGTGATATGGTTTATAAGGTTAATTGTACGAAAATCTTCACAATCAATTGCTCCTGGTCTTTTTGGTATAGCTATAAATAAAGATTTCAGCATATCACTGGGTAAATATCCACTGCTGTAAATATCATTCAACATTTTGGTTAATATATCTACTCCAAATTCTCCCAATACTTCTAATTCTTCTATTGTGATTTCATCTGGCCCAGCTGTTTTTCCTTTCTTCATACGTTTCATAGCGTCAGCGACTTCTTCTTTCAGAATAGGTGGACCTTCTAAGTTACTATCTTCTGTTAATTCTGCCCTTTCTCCTTCATATAATTCTCTTATATACTCATTCCACCTCTTCATTATAGCATCTTCCTCTAATATTATCTTTCCTGTTTTTGATTTCAAACACCCTGTATTTATTCTTATTTTTTTTCCTGTAAGCTCACTGATTTGTCTGTGCATATTTTTTGTATCTTTAATGGAATTTAATTCAATTTTTTTGCATTGCTCGTTTAACCAACTTTCTTTAGCCTTCCCACATTTATCTTTTATTTCTTTATTTATCTTAGCGTATTCTTGTTTGTCATTTTTATACTGTTTTCTTTTGTCCATCAGGTTTAAGATATCTTCATTCATCCATTTTTTCTTAGCTATTTTGCCTCTCTCTGGTAATACTTCTTTGCTAGTTTGATGAATGGAGTCCCTTAACATTTCCCATTGTTCATCTATACTCTGTATTTTAGTTATTGCATTGTACCTATTTTTCACAGTCACTCTGTATTGTTCTTGCATTTCGTTATCTATTTTTAGAACCTCTTTATTAAGTCTCATGTTCTTAACCATTTTTTTCCCTCTCTTTAATCTTACTTTTATTTGTCCACATAGTGGTACATGATCACTATTACAGTCAGCACCAGGCATTGTCTTTACATTAATTAAAGCATTTCTAAATCTTTTATTAATTAGTATGTAGTCAATTTGGTTGCATATTTTCTTATCAGGGCTTATCCATGTGTACAGTCGTCTTTTATGGTGCTTAAACCATGTGTTTCCAATTATCATATCATTGATATTTGCCCATTCTATTAGCTTTTCCCGTCTTTCATTTCTTGTACCTAAACCATAATTCCCCACTACATCCTCCATTTTTCCCTTTCCTATTTTTGCGTTAAAATCACCAAGTATTATCTTTATTTCTTGTGATCCAATTTGAGCCATCGCCATTTCTATTTCGTCGTAAAAGTGTTGTATTTCTTCCTCACTACTGCTTGCTGTTGGTGCATATACTTGTATAATATTTATGTCTATTGGTTTGCCTTTGATTTTTACCATAATAACTCTATCTGAAATACACCAGTATCCATTAATTGACTTGGCTGTTTTTTCATCTAATATTATTCCTACCCCTTTCTCATGTGTCTCCCCTCCAGAATAAATTATTGTGTGATTTTCAGCTATAATTTTGCCCGATCCCTTCCATCTCATCTCACTAACGCCTAGTATATTCATTTTCATGCTATCCATCTCTCTTAGAACATTAGTCAACTTTCCTAGCTCATTTAATGTCCTAACATTCCATGTTCCTACTCTAAATTTATTTATTTTAGTTAAGATTTTGCCATCAGTAGCTGGATGACAGTGGTAAGGAGCTACGCTAATAATATCATGAAGAGTTGGGTGAGGGTTTGATGCCTGCACTCATTGTCTCACTAAGTGAGGGGGAGACTGTGCCACCCTTCTCTCCCTGTATTACAAAGTGTAATGGCGCCATCACATTGCAGGCCTTTAGCAGGAAACTGCCTCAGGACAATTAAAACAAAATAAGTGTCATAGGTCATGTTAATTGAATGAATGAGCAAAGAAACTGTATGTTCAGAGGGTGACAAACTGTCACGCAGGCCCATCTTATATTTGGCCCTTCCAACCACTTTTGCACATCAATTATATGTTATGTAGTGTGCATGTTACATTCATGTAGTTTACAGTAATACATGGGCCAGTCGTACACTTTATCCAATCCAATCCAATTTTTGAGAAAAGATGTTTCAGCCCTGCTCCACCATTGTTTTTTCAGTCAGTTATAATTTGGGCCCTTATGGTGTATCTTGTACTTCTTCTTGCGTAGATAGGGCTGCGATTTCACTTCCTGGATACACTTTATGAGAAGACTATTGCTTATATCACTGACTGCTACTGAGACTGGCTACCGCCTTTGTGCTGCCACTGGGCTGGCAGGCAAGCATGCTAGCCACTTCACCACCGTGGCTCCAAAACTCTTAGTAAAACAATATGAAATGCCAAATTATGACTCAGTATAGCTCTTAAGAGCTCTTTTCCCTGTCACATTTGACAAGGACGAACTGCAGAGAATCTTATCTTGTAAAATGCTGCCTTTTCTTGGGCTATTTTACATTTAACCCATATCTACATTTAACCCATGTAAGATTTATACTGGAAATAGAAGGGGAAATGTTTAACCAAGTGGCTAATTTTAAATACCTTGGGGCATTTATAACATCAAATTGAAGGTGCACAACAGAGATTAAAAACAGAATAGGGTAAGCAAAAGTTGCATTTCAGAAAATGAAAAGTATCTTATGCAATAAGTCACTATCATTGAATGTAAGAAAGAGAGTGCCAAAGTGCTATATAGACCCTGAATAAAATTCGGTGGAACTGCGGTAAAGCTGTGGAAATGTAAACAATATAAAATAACATGCTGATGAAGGCTAGTCGCCGCAACGTCCTGTATGTGTCGTAATTCTGTTATGTAAAGCTACATTACTTTGCGTTATTTTATATTTATATAGAACTTGTTTTGCTGTATGGCAGCGAGTCTTGGAATGTAAATGAACAAATTAGGAAGAACATGGAGGCAACAGAGATATGGTTCCTAAGACGAATGGTGCGAATTCCTTGGATTTTCAGAGTAACTAACGACAATTGCCTGAAAGAGGCTAATGAAATTAGAACATTATATACAACAATAAGAAAGAGACAAACAGCTTCCTTAGGCATGTGATGAGATGAGAGGCATTGGAGAACTTTGTGATGACTGGAAAGATCAAGGGGAAGTGATGCAGAGGCAGATCAAGGGGAAGAGAGGCAGAGGCCAGCCAAGAGAAATGATGCTGGACGGATTGAGACGGTGGCACAGAGGAATATCATCAGCAGAGTTGATCCAGAACACCAAAGACTGAGATACGTGGAGAGGCATGAACGCCTATGCCAGCTGACAGGGCACTTGATGATGATGAAGATTTCTACACCTGTTTGTGCTGGCTTCTCCGTGAGATATTATCAAACCTTCTTGACTGATTGATTCTTTGATTGATTGATCGCATGATTGAATGATTGATTTTTTGATTAATTGCATTGTTGATTACATGATTGTTTGATTATTGCATGATTGATTGTTGCGTGATTGATTGGTTGATTGATTTACTGATTTATTCCTTGCTTGCTTGATTCTTGCTTTATTTATTCCTTGATTGATTGATTGCATTATTGATTGGTTGAATGATTCCTTGATGGATTTATTGATTCCTTGCATGATTGATTGATAAATTTATTGATCACATGATTGATTGATTGATTGATCTCTCCCCTAGAATGTGGAGGATTACTTCGTGGGCAGACAGGGTCCTTCAGGTTTCCAAGATTACCTGGAGGTTCTTATTCTCACAGAATGAGTTGTGCTTGGGTGATTTCAACCAGTGCAGATAAGGTAAGTCTTGATAGCTGTGAGGTTCTTGTATCATTGAGAGCTAAGCTCAATTATTCACCTACTTTATCAATGAGAGCTGAGCTCAACTTTTTATTTATTGACTATCACTGAGAACTGAGCTCAACTTTTTATTTACTGACTGTATCACTGAGAGCTGAACTAAACTTTTAATCCTCTGACTGTATCACTGATAAATGAGCTCAATTTTTAATCTGCAGACTATCACTGAGACGGTGAGCTCAACATTTTTGCCTGCCTGTTGTATCACTAAGAGCTGAGCACAGCTTTTTTTTCTACTGTCTGTATCACTGAGAGCTGAGCTCAGTTTGTTTCCATACTGACTGTATCACTGAGAGCTGAGCTCAACTTTTTATCAATTGACCATCATATATCTCTCAATATTTTTGGCTGCCTGTTGTATCACAGAAAGGTGACCGTAACTTTGTTTCCAACTTACTCTACCACTGAGAGCTGAGTTGAACTTCTTTGTCTACTTACTGTATCACTGAGGGCCAAGCTCAACATTTTCCACATTGTCAAAAATCACCTCAGCCTTTCTTTATTGAAATAGGGTGTTTATTACACTATTTAGATCTGCTTCCTATTCTAACAAGTTATTTCATCCACATTTTTCCATATATAAAACAGCTTCACTGGAATCAAGTTACTTCATCCACATTTTCCCAAATATAAAACAGCTTCTCTGAAATCAAGTTATGTCATCCACATTTTCCCATATATAACACAGCTTCACTGGAAACACAAGTTATTTCATCTACATTTTTCCATATATAAAACAGCTTCACTGGAATCAAGTTATTTCATCTACATTTCCCCATATATAACACAGCTTCACTGGAAACACAAGTTATTTCATCTACATTTTCCCATATATAAAACAGCTTCACTGAAATCAATTTATTTCATCTACATTTTTTCCAGATATAAAACAACTTCAGTGAAAACAAGTTATTTCATCCAAATGTCCCATATATAAAACAGCTTAAGTGAAAACAAGTTATTTCATACTTATTTCCCCATATATAAAACAGCTTCAGTGACAGCACAAGTTATTTCATCCACATTTTCCCATATATAATACAGCTCCAGTGAAAACACGTTATTTCATCTTTATTTCCCCATATATAAAACAGCTTCAGTGAAAACACAAGTTATTTCATCCTTATTTCTCCATATATAAAACAGCTTCAGTGAAAACACAAGTAATTTCATCCTTATTTCCCCATATATAAAACAGCTTCAGTGAAAACACAAGTTATTTCATCCTTATTTCTCCATATATAAAACAGCTTCAGTGAAAACACAAGTTCCGCTCCTTTCATGCACCTATTCTTGAGGAAGAGCATGGAGGCAGCAGGGATGTGGTTTCTGAGGCGAGTGTTGCGAATACCATGTACTGACACAGAAACTGATGATTTTCTGGAAAAGACCCATGAAATTGAAATGGACAAACAAATCATACTTTGGCTGAAATATTAAGTTGATATTTGATATACAACTCCACAGTATGCATCTGACAAGATGCAGTGAAATATACCAGGCAAGAAATTGTGCAACATTTTGTTTATGTCGTCTGTGTTTAAATTCACTAAGGAATTATTTTGTTTTGGTCAGCAGTCTGACAGAGTAAAATCAAGGCGAGACAGACAGTGTTGGAGATCCATTGCAGCCAGCCTTCATTGTGGAGATGCACCTGATTGATTGATTGATATTTATAATAAAAATGTGACTTTAATCCATTTTTACGATATTTCAGATTCTCAGTGTAACGTTTCCAGTTTTCAATTTGGAACCCCACCCAGAGTGCAACTTTGACTTCCTGCAAATACATGATGGTCCGAGTCCATCTTCACACATGATAGGAAAATACTGTGGCACTAACCCACCCAATGGTGGCTCTCTCAATAGCACTCACAACCAGTTGTATTTCTGGTTCAAATCTGACGCATCTATAGGCCATGATGGATTTGAAGTTCAGTGGACATCTTTACCACCAAGTATGTTTCTGTGTTGTTATCTGACAGTTCATTGGGCATCTCACCAAGTATATTTCTGTGTTGTTATCTGACAGTTCATTGTACATCTCACCAAGTATATTTCTGTGTTATTATCTGACAGTTCATTGGACATCTCACCAAGTATATTTCTGTGTTGTTATCTGACAGTTCATTGGACATCTCACCAAGTATATTTCTGTGTTGTTATCTGACAGTTCATTGGACATCTCACCAAGTATATTTCTGTGTTATTATCTGACAGTTCATTGGACATCTCACCAAGTATATTTCTGTGTTGTTATCTGACAGTTCATTGGACATCTCACCCACGAACCTAGTCTGCTGAAGAAAGTTTTATCAACTATATTGCAAATGCCAAGAAACATAAAGATGCACTTACATCTGTTAGAATTTTCTTGGTCATTGTTTATTGTAGTTGTCATTAAGTACTTCTGATGTGTAATCCCCTGGATAGGTGGATAACTAAGCAGAACAGGACACACACTTTGTCCTGAGAGTTGGAAATTGCTGTCAAAGGCAGAGGTAACTTAACTCTTTGTGGATGTGAAAGGCAAGGGGAAACCACCCTCCTCTCTTCCAAAGTATTCCACGTAAACACATTTCAGAGAAAATGTTAAAGGCCATCTTGGTACATCCTCATCCTGTAGGTAGTGTCATAGGTAGAGGCAGACAAAGAGAAATGATGATGGATGGTCACTGACAGTTGCATGGAATGATAACAGCAATAGAATTATTTAGTCTTGTTTCCAACTTCACTGCACTGGGTTCACCCCATAATTGCTTTATTCCTGTGCCAGCAAAGACCACACAAAATGCCCCTCACTGTCCCATGTAAACAATGAAACGGCATTCCTGACAAAACCAACAGCTTGCACACGGATGCATGCATAAGGCCACTGCCAGAATACCAACAACACAATCACTGGAACTACAGTTCGTTGTTGATAGAAACAGAAATCACTAGAAAACCAGTAGTTGCACTTGCATTATTGCGTAATGCAAGCCAGCTAGTTCAGCATCAGACCACCCACCATTTTTCTAACATGCAGTTCACAACACAAACCACTGCGGATAGATTAAATAGCATTCCACATGAAATCCACAGCTCACAGTGTTGCATCAAGCACTCAAGTCATTAACTGGGCGATGGAACCTTGCACTACAGGTCCAAATGAGGAAATTGCAACAGCAAACCATGGCCAGAAGCAAATAACACTCCAAGGCCTAAACGAATCACCCGCCTATCTGCCATATTGGAGTGGAATTGATCCAGAACACCAGGCACTGAGATCGATGGAGATATATGAATGCCTGTGCCATTTGGCAGGACACGTAATGTGCACACAATGCTGCCCTTTATGATCAGAATGAAACAATTGAAGCAGTATGATGTATAGTCCAGATTTGTTTTCTGGTATGGTTTTTGTCCATCAAGAATCGTGATGACAATTCATTTCATCCAGTGGGGTTTAGATGAAAAATGACTTGTGCGATGAATTGGATTAAAGTGAGGAAGAGTTGTGCAATTCGTCGACCATACTATTTCACCTGAGTCCATCTGAGTCCAGTGGAAAGACGACTGGAGACGAATACAGGTGCAGTGGATGACCAGGGTGCTCTACATGCCTTGCTGTGCTCATTACGTTCTACAATACTTTGCAAGTAAATGCCGTCTTGCCCTTTGCATCATCAATGATATCTTCCTCGCAGTCTGCCGAATCCTGTCTTCCATGCTGGGTAGGCATACCCTAGTTTACCAATTGGTTTGATGCCAAATTGATAACCCTTGCCTGTCACAGCCGTTGTCCAGGCAGTAGCCGCTGTCGCATGCTGACAACTACTAGGAGCCACAGGCGTGAGCTGGATGTCAGGCTTGGACCAGTGAGGAATGGGCCCTGAAAAGGGTGTGACAGTCATCCTTGCCAAAGCTTTGTCGCTACATGTGTAAGGGAAGAGTCTTGATTATGATCATCATCCGAGGTCAGCCTGGCCCATTGGATTAGAGCACTTGTTCTGAAACATCCGGTGTGCTGATGCTGAGGTAGAGGGTTCAACCTCTACACTGGTCAGTTGAACTAAAATGTTGACTTCTCACCCTTGACTTTGGGATGTAAATTACAAGTACCTCTGAAGCTGGAGTGGAGAGGGACACTGGTAATAGGGAAAGCTAATGCACAAGTAAAAATCAGTCCAGTTCACTAGAAGTAGTAGCACGTGTATGGACTACACCTGAGTGCAGTTGCTAGCATGATTTTCTGCCCACCCGGTGATCTTGTGTTTGAATCCATTACAAGGCGAGGATTTGTTTAAAAGTTCATTGGGCTCTCAGGCCAACCCAGACTAAAATCGGTACCAAGAAATACTGTGGAAAGTAAAAACTGCTGGAGTGATATCTGCCACATTACCTGTGAAATTCTGATTGGGCTATAGAATTGCTGGCCCAGCACCATATACCCAATATTCTACAAGGCATGGAAGAGGGCTGTGTACATGACTTTTACTTAGATGTACTAAAGATGTGATGATTCCATCGCCCTGCTACCAAATTGAATGCGGGGAGTGACACTGTGAGCTGTGGATTTCATGTGGAGTGCTTTTACATCTGTCCGCAGTTGTTCGTGTCATGAACTGCTTGTTCAGAAAAAATGGCAGCCACTGGTTGCTGAACTAAGTGGGTTTGCCTTATGGGTGTAATGGGTGGCTGCTGGTTTTCTAGTGACTGCTGCTTCCATTGACGATGAACTGTATTTTTCGTGGTGGACTTTTGCTTGGCATTCTGGCAGTCACATTATGCATAATATACCTGTGCAGGCTGTTGTTTTGTCTAGACTCCTGTCTGTTCCACTTTTCATATGGGGCAGTGAAGAGCATTTTGTGTGAAATTCACTGGCACAGGAATGGAGCATTATGGTGCATCCCTTTGCCGTGAAGTGGGAACCACGACTAACTAACTAACTAACTAACTAACAATAGATATGACTTGACAGCTGTACAATTCACATTCTTTGTATAGTTTTCTGGCTCTAAGCTGGAGCAGTACTGTAGTCCATTGTTTCATACATCTGTGTATTGGGGCATGAAAGGCAATGAGTACTCTGATCGATTTGCGGATATGATGATCAAGTTTGGAAGTGCAATGAATGTGCCAGACATCATCAGCGCTATAAGAGATGCTGGATGAACAGATGACTTCAAGGAGACCTGGGAATCTGCTCCTTGTTCAGAGGGAGAGAGATGGGAGTGAAGCGGAGAGCCACCAGACAAGGTCATTTTGTCAAGGGACAAGACATTTGATTCACCAACACAGAACTAGTACCAACAGTTGATATACGCTGATGGAGATGAGCAGTTCAGGAGGAGACTGGGGCATCTATGGACATGTCTGGAATGTGATGATGATGATCCTTCCTAATCACTAATTGATTCAACAATCAATCAATCAGGCATCTCCACAATGAATGGATCTCCAACACTGTCTGTCTCTCGCCCTGATCGTACATTCTGTCAGATTGCAGTTCGTCCATCTCTTGTTGTTATCTTCCCATTTGTATCGTTGTCCACCTCTTGCTCGCTTGCCTTCAGCCTGGTAAGGTTTTTATGTGTGTTATGTATTTTAATGTGACCAAAATATTTCACTTGCCTCTTGTTTATTTCTTTCGTCAACTGTCTTTTAATTCCCAGGTTTTGTTCCCATGGAATAAATTGTTTCACACATAATTGTTCCATACGTTTGTCCTATTCCAGCTTGCGGTGGCTACCTTGTCGGCCAAGACCATGGCACCATCAACAGTCCAGGTTACCCCGGCAGATACCCACACAACCGAGACTGTGCATGGACTATTGCTGTCTCCCCTGGCAGCAACATCCTGTTCACGTTTGCCCATCTGGCACTGGAGCACCATCAGAACTGTAGTTTTGATTACTTAGAGGTGATGTCTCTGAATGTAGCTCTATTTCCATAATTTACTACACACATCGAAATAGCTTTTCAGAAAGAGAGTACTGGAATGTTATATAGAACCAGTAATATGGATTAATCAAACACCAAGAATCATGTCATAGAACTGTCTGTAACACCACAAATAACTTATTTTGACTGTAATACCACAAATAATTTATTTGGACTCTATAACACCACAATGTGTTTGGATTATCCGTAACACCAGGAACCATGTCCTAGGACTATTTGCCAACACCAGAATCCATGTCCTCGTACTGTGTGTAAACAAACCGTGTCCTATGACTGTCTGTTAACAAACTATATCCTAGGACTGTCTGTAAACAACAAACCATGTCCTATGACTGTCTGTAAACAACAAACCATGTCCTATGACTGTCTGTAAACAACAAACCATGTCCTATGACTGTCTGTAAACAACAAACTATATCCTAGGACTGTCTGTAAACAACAAACCATGTTCTATGACTGTCTGTAAAAAACAAACCATGTCCTAGGACTGTCTGTAAACAACAAACCATGTCCTAGGACTGTCTGTAAACAACAAACCATGTCCTAGGACTGTCTGTAAACAACAAACCATGTCCTATGACTGTCTGTAAACAACAAACCATGTCCTAGGACTGTCTGTAAACAACAAACCATGTCCTAGGACTGTCTGTAAACAACAAACCATGTCCTATGACTGTCTGTAAACAACAAACCATGTCCTAGGACTGTCTGTAAACAACAAACCATGTCCTAGGACTGTAAACAACAAACCATGTCCTAGGACTGTCTGTAAACAACAAACCATGTCCTATGACTGTCTGTAAATAACAAACCATGTCCTATGACTGTCTGTAAACAACAAACCATGTCCTAGGACTGTCTGTAAACAACAAACCATGTCCTAGGACTGTCTGTAAACAACAAACCATGTCCTATGACTGTCTGTAAACAACAAACCATGTCCTATGACTGTCTGTAAACAACAAACCATGTCCTAGGACTGTCTGTAAACAACATACCATGTCTTATGACTGTCTGTAAACAACAAACCATGTCCTATGACTGTCTGTAAACAACAAACCATATCCTATGACTGTCTGTAAACAACAAACCATGTCCTAGGACTGTCTGTAAACAACAAACCATGTCCTAGGACTGTCTGTAAACAACAAACCATGTCCTATGACTGTCTGTAAACAACAAACCTGTAAACAACAAACCATGTCCTAGGACTGTCTGTAAACAACAAACCATGTCCTAGGACTGTCTGTAAACAACAAACCATGTCCTATGACTGTCTGTAAACAACAAACCATGTCCTAGGATGTCTGTAAACAACAAACCATGTCCTATGACTGTCTGTAAACAACAAACCATGTCCTAGGACTGTCTGTAAACAACAAACCATGTCCTAGGACTGTCTGTAAACAACAAACCATGTTCTAAGACTGTCTGTAAACAACAAACCATGTCCTATGACTGTCTGTAAACAACAAACCATGTCCTATGACTGTCTGTTAACAAACTATATCCTATGACTGTCTGTAAACAACAAACCATGTCCTAGGACTGTCTGTAAACAACAAACTATGTCCTATGACTGTCTGTAAACAACAAACCATGTCCTATGACTGTCTGTAAACAACAAACCATGTCCTATGACTGTCTGTAAACAACAAACCATGTCCTAGGACTGTCTGTAAACAACAAACCATGTCCTATGACTGTCTGTAAACAACAAACCATGTCCTATGACTGTCTGTAAACAACAAACCATGTCCTATGACTGTCTGTAAACAACAAACCATGTCCTAGGACTGTCTGTAAACAACAAACCATGTCCTATGACTGTAAACAACAAACCATGTCCTAGGACTGTCTGTAAACAACAAACCATGTCCTATGACTGCCTGTAAACAACAAACCATGTCCTATGACTGTCTGTAAACAACAAACCATGTCCTATGATTCTCTTTTAGCAATAAACCATGTTCTAGGACAATGGTTCTCAACCTTTTTTGGCCCATGCACCCCTTCACCATATATTCAGAATGCCATTCCCCCCTTTCGTATTTCATCCTTATAAATCCCCCCCCCCCCCCCCCCCCCCCCCCACCCCCCTTCCCTATATAGTATACATAAAAATGGAGGCTAAATTTAATAAATAACACATACTAGAACAAGTCTAGACGTCTACATAAAACGGGATTTGCGGGTCTACTTATGTTATAAAACAAATTTTAGAAGGGCGAGAAGTACACAACTAAAGTATGGAGGAAAAAACAATATCAAGTAATCAGTTCTTGTATTAACACAATCTTGGAATAATCTTATAATAATCCCTGGAAACCCTAAAATTGGGGGGGGGGGGGGTCCCCACCGGTTGAGAACCACCGTTTAGGACTATCTGTAAACACCATAATCCATCTCCTAGGACTATATGTAAACAATAGACTGTGTCCTAGGACTATCTGTAAACACCATAATCCGTGTCACAGGACTATCTGGAAACAATATAATCCATGTCATATTAGCAAGGAAGAAGTGGAGAAATTCTGCAACATCCAGCCTATTGTCCTGATTTGTCACCATGTGATTTTCATTTGTTCGGACCTCTAAAAAAAAGCTGTCAAGGGGCAACGATTTCACACAGATGTAGGCGTAATGAACGCTGTAAATACTTGGTTCAGTGAGCAACCACAATCCTTTTTTTTGTGGACGGCATTCACCGCCTACCTAAGCAATGGGATGCTTGCCTGAATGCCTACGGCGACTTCTTCTGACCAACCCGTGGTGCATAATTCATTCAACATGAATGCTTTGTTTAATTCTACCACACCTGTTAATGTTTCTTTCATGCTTTTGTAATAAAGCAATTGAAACAGGTTTCAAATGAATGCCCCTAATATTTGATCCTGAAAGGGTTATCTAAGTCGTATAAATATGCAGTTTCCACACAGCAGATACTGCCAATGGGGTGTCACTTGCTAGACCTTCACTTATTCTAGGCCAGGAAATATGTAGTGAGGTGGCCACTTCCTTTCCTCATCACTCCCCCTGGGAATTCCCAGAAAAATGTGAAAATGGTCTAGTACTCATTATTATGAAGCTGAGTGGACCCCAGAGTTGTACTGGGAGGACAGAAATAATCCTCTTCTGGGATTGAACCTGTCTGTCTGTCTGTCTGTCTGTCTGTCTGTCTGTCTGTCTGTCTCTCTCTCTCTCTCTCTCTCTCTCTCTCTCTCTCTCTCTCTCTCTCTCTCTCTCTCTCTCTCTCCCTACCTCTCTCTCTCTCTCTCTCTCTCTCTCTCTCTCTCTCTCTCTCTCTCTCTGTATCTCTTTCTCTTTCTCTCTGTGCCTTTCTGTCTCTCTCTCCCTGTGTGTCTCTTTCTCCCTGTGTGTGTCTCTCTCTCTCCATATGTGTCTCTCTGTCTCTCTTTATCTCACTTTCTCTCTGTCTCTGCGTGTCTCTCTGTCTCTCTCTCCCACACTCTGTCTGAGGGTCTCTCACTCTGTCTGTCTGTCTGTCACACTCTGTCTCTCTCACTCTGTCTCTCTCATTCTGTCTCTCTCGGTAGGCAATTGTACAAACCCTGATAACACCACGTCACTATGTATCAGAAGTAACAAATAAAGCAACACAGTGAACCATTTGATGTGAGGGGAGTCCAAATATTGTTTACATTGTGTTAATTCCCTATCCCTGGAGCAGATCAGAGATGGGGAGCTGGACGATGCTCCCCTCATACAGCGTTTCTGCACAGGTGGTGAATTACCAGCTCCCGTCCAGACCACCGGCCCGTACGCTTACGTCCGATTCCACAGTGATTACAGTCTGAGTGACACAGGTTTCCAAATAACGTATGCGGCACTTACAGGTGGGTGTACGTAGTTGGTTATGTGGTGGGTGATAGGGACACATTTTGCTTGATGTTAATATTCCAGTTACATGCTTTTTTTATCTTAACGTATGGAGGAGTCGGCCCATGTTATGGCCTACGGGCAGTGAATACATTTCACAACTCCCCTATATGCCAAGTCGAAGGTTCAAAATCAGATTTGGAAACAGGCCGGCTTGCAGTGATTTTGATGCTATGGACGTCGAATGTTCAGAAAGCAATGGCAAACTACTGAAAATAAAAATTGCCTAGTAAATCATATAACAGCCAATAGATGCTGGGGTTGGTTCCAATGTCCTGTAAATGGCATGCAGCTAACTATGGAGAAGTCACAGAGTACGTGTGGGCCATTGTACTGTAATAGTTAGTTAGGTCTATGGTCAGTTATAATTTACCAGTTGACACGTTTTGTAGTCAAAAGTAATTTCATAGTCAATGTTTAACCAACTCCTTAGTTAATTGTAATGTAACAGTTAACCAGTTTTTCTGTTAGTCATAATTTAGCATTTTTGTTTTAGTTAATAATAATTTAACAGTTAACCAGTTCATTAGTTAATAATAATTTAACAGTTAACCAGTTCATTAGTTAAGTATATTTTAACAATCACTTCCTTAGTTAAGTATAATTGAACAGTTAAATATATCTGCATTAATTATAATTTAACAGTTAACCAGTTCCTTAGTTAATTACAATTTAACAGTTAACCAGTTCCGTAGTAAATTATAATTTAATAGTTGACCAGTTCCGTTGCTGGTTTATAATTTAATAGTTAATCATTTCTATAGTCATCAGATATCAGGTTCTATTGTCAATAGCTAACCTGTTCTGTAGGTAATTATATGTTAGCAGTTAGCCAATTCTGTGGGTAATTAATGTTATCAGTTAGTCGATTCTGTACGTAATTATATGTGAACAGTTAACCGGTTCTGTAGGTAATTATGTGTTAACAGTCAGTTCTGTAGGTAATTATATGTGAACAGTCAGTTCTGTAGGTGATTATATGTGAACAGTCAGTTCTGTAGGTAATTATATGTGAACAGTCAGTTCTGTAGGTAATTATATGTGAACAGTCAGTTCTGTAGGTAATTATATGTGAACAGTCAGTTCTGTAGGTAATTATATGTGAACAGTCAGTTCTGTAGGTAATTATATGTGAACAGTCAGTTCTGTAGGTAATTATGTGTGAACAGTCAGTTCTGTAGGTAATTATATGTGAACAGTCAGTTCTGTAGGTAATTATATGTGAACAGTCAGTTCTGTAGGTAATTATGTGTGAACAGTCAGTTCTGTAGGTAATTATATGTGAACAGTCAGTTCTGTAGGTAATTATGTGTGAACAGTCAGTTCTGTAGGTAATTATGTGTTAACAGTCAGTTCTGTAGGTAATTATATGTTAACAGTCAGTTCTGTAGGTAATTATGTGTTAACAGTCAGTTCTGTAGGTAATTATATGTGAACAGTCAGTTCTGTAGGTAATTATGTGTTAACAGTCAGTTCTGTAGGTAATTATGTGTTAACAGTCAGTTCTGTAGGTAATTATGTGTTAACAGTCAGTTCTGTAGGTAATTATATGTGAACAGTCAGTTCTGTAGGTAATTATATGTGAACAGTCAGTTCTGTAGGTAATTATATGTGAAAAGTCAGTTCTGTAGGTAATTATATGTGAACAGTCAGTTCTGTAGGTAATTATATATGAACAGTCAGTTCTGTAGGTAATTATATGTGAACAGTCAGTTCTGTAGGTAATTATATGTGAACAGTCAGTTCTGTAGGTAATTATGTGTTAACAGTCAGTTCTGTAGGTAATTATATGTGAACAGTCAGTTCTGTAGGTAATTATATGTGAACAGTCAGTTCTGTAGGTAATTATATGTGAACAGTCAGTTCTGTAGGTAATTATGTGTTAACAGTCAGTTCTGTAGGTAATTATATGTGAACAGTCACAATTGGAAAGTTGGAGGAGAGGTCAGGCAGAGGGAGACCAGGAGTGAAGATCCTGGACAGTTTGTTGTCATGGCATGGGGAAACATCAGTGTCATAATGATTGACAGAACACGAGACAGAAAGCTTTGGACAGACATGATCACCAACGCCACACGGTATGGACTGTAAGAAGATTGGCAGAACATGAGACAGAAAGCTTTGGAAAGACATGATCACCAACACAACATGGCATGGACTATAAGAAGATTGGCAGAACATGAGACAGAAAGCTTTGGAAAGACATGATCACCAACACCACATGGCATGGACTATAAGAAGATTGGCAGTACATGAGACAGAAGGCTGTGGACAGACATGATCACCAACACCACATGGCATGGACTATAAGAAGATTGGCAGAACACAAGACAGAAGGCTGTGGAAAGACATGATCACCAACGCCACATGGCATGGACTATAAGAAGATTGGCAGTACATGAGACAGAAGGCTGTGGACAGACATGATCACCAACGCCACATGGCATGGACTATAAGAAGATTGGCAGTACATGAGACAGAAGGCTGTGGATAGACATGATCACCAACACCACATGGCATGGACTATAAGAAGATTGGCAGTACATGAGACAGAAGGCTGTGGACAGACATGATCACCAACACCACATGGCATGGACTATAAGAAGATTGGCAGTACATGAGACAGAAGGCTGTGGACAGACATGATCACCAACACCACATGGCATGGACTATAAGAAGATTGGCAGTACAGGAGACAGAAGGCTGTGGAAAGACATGATCACCAACGCCACATGGCATGGACTTTGTACATGTTTGTTATAAAAATGTCCTTGAATTTTTTACACACACACCCACACACCCACACACACTCTATCTCTCTCCCTCCCTCTCTCTCTCTCTCTCTTTCTCTCTCTCTCTCTCTCTCTCTCTCTCTCTCTCTCTCTCTCTTTCTCTCTCTCTCTTTCTCTCTCTCTCTTTCTCCCCCCCCCCCTCCTCAATGTGCCCTCCTGTACTAACTTTAGAATATCTTCATGATTTGACCAAGAAATGAGAGTTTTTGCTTATTGATTACTTTAAGAAGTCTTGATTGTTCTGATTTGATTACTTTAAGAAGTCTTGATTGTTCTATTTTGCAGAGCTCACTCATTTGTCAATTGTTATTTTTGATGATGATGTACATTTGCTTCCAGTGAACAGGCAAGGCTGTGGCGGTGCACTGTCTGGGTCAGAAGGTGAGGTGATGTCACCTGGGTATCCACTGCCGTACCAACATGAAATTAATTGTGTGTGGGTCATCACAGTGGCACCTGGCAGTTCTGTCCAGCTGACGTTCCTGGACTTTGATATGGAGTCATCAACTTCCTGTTCTTATGATTATCTCGCTGTTAGTATTCATTTATTTATTTATTGGTCATATTCTTCATCTTGTAGTCCATGCCGTGTGGCATTGGTGATCATGTCTGTCCATAGTCTTCTATTTCATATACTGCCACCATCTTATAGTCCATGCCGTGTGGCATTGGTGATCATGTCTGTCCATAGTCTTCTATTTCATATACTGCCACCATCTTATAGTCCATGCCGTGTGGCATTGGTGATCATGTCTGTCCATAGTCTTCTATTTCATTTACTGCCACCATCTTATAGTCCATGCCGTGTGGCATTGGTGATCATGTCTGTCCATAGTCTTCTATTTCATATACTGCCACCATCTTATAGTCCATGTCGTGTGGCATTGGTGATCATGTCTGTCCATAGTCTTCTATTTCATGTACTGCCACCATCTTATAGTCCATGTCGTGTGGCATTGGTGATCATGTCTGCCCATAGTCTTCTATTTCATATACTGCCACCATCTTATAGTCCATGCCGTGTGGCATTGGTGATCATGTCTGTCCATAGTCTTCTATTTCATGTACTGCCACCATCTTATAGTCCATGCCGTGTGGCATTGGTGATCATGTCTGTCCATAGTCTTCTATTTCATGTACTGCCACCATCTTATAGTCCATGCCGTGTGGCATTGGTGATCATGTCTGTCCATAGTCTTCTATTTCATATACTGCCACCATCTTATAGTCCATGCCGTGTGGCATTGGTGATCATGTCTGTCCATAGTCTTCTATTTCATATACTGCCACCATCTTATAGTCCATGCCGTGTGGCATTGGTGATCATGTCTGTCCATAGTCTTCTATTTCATATACTGCCACCATCTTATAGTCCATGCCGTGTGGCATTGGTGATCATGTCTGTCCAGTCTTCTATTTCACATACTGCCACCATCTTATAGTCCATGCCGTGTGGCATTGGTGATCATGTCTGTCCACATCCTTCTGTCTCGTCTACTGCCAATCTTTTTATAGTCCATGCCATGTGGCATTGGTGATCATGTCTGTCCACAGCTTTCTGACTCGTGTGCTGCAATTTTATAGTCCATGCCGTATGTCGTCGGTGATCATCTCTGTCCACATCCTTCTGTCTTGTGTTCTGCCAATAATTTCTGATACTGATGTTCCTCCATACCATGATGTCAGACTATCCAGCATCTTCTCTCTTGGTCTTTCCATGCCTCTCCTCCCCTCCAACTTTCCTTTTGTGATGATGTAATCTAGTTGTCTAGATTCACACTCATTAGGTGCAAAAAATTGTGTGTACAAAACTAACATCCATCAGCAGAAGTAAATTGATTAATGTGTACAAACTATCCATTAGGTACAAGAATTTGATTCTTGAGAACAAAACTTAACATTTATTAGATGCAAAAAATTTATTCTTGAGAACAAAACTAACATTTGTTAGATGCAACAAATTGATACTTGAGAACAAAACTAACATTTGTTAGATGCAACAAATTGATACTTGAGAACAAAACTAACATTTGTTAGATGCAACAAATTCATTCTTGAGAACAAAACTAACACTTGTTAGGTGCAACAAATTGATACTTTAGAACAAAACTAACATTTGTTAGATGCAACAAATTGATACTTGAGAACAAAACTAACATTTATTAGATGCAACAAATTGATTCTTGACAACAAAACTAACATTTGCTTGATGCAAGAATTTGATTCTTGTGAACGAAACTAACATTTGTTAGATGCAACAAATTGATACTTTAGAACAAAACTAACATTTGTTAGATGCAATAAATTGATACTTGAGAGCAAAACTAACATTTGTTGGGTGCAACAAATAGATTAACAAAACCAACATTTGCTAGATGCAACAAATTGATACTTGACAACAAAACTAACATTTGTTAGGTGCAATAAAATAATTTATATGTACAGAATTAACGTCCGCTAGGTTCAATAAATTAATTTGTGTGTCCAACATTTTCTGCACAGATTAGAGATGGCTCCGACCAGATGGCATCCACAATTAGCACATTTTGTGGCACTGATCTTCCAGCTGTGGTTACCAGCACAGGCAACATCATGAGCCTTGAATTCCACACAGATGTCTCTCAATCTGGACGAGGTTTCAAGGCCGAGTGGACCACAGGTAATACCCCATCTCCTGACGCTTGCATGAGTTGAATGGGCAAACAAGAACTCACACTTTGTGTTTGCTTGATTATCTGTTATCTGTTGGGGTATCATCTTTCCTCTCTGGACAAGTCCATCAGTGCTTAGATCCTTTCCTCCCGACTTATGCATCAGCATCCTGTGGCTAATAGTGCCAGTTCTCTGTTGGTTGATGAGTCCCCTTGTTCTTCACATGTGCCTCTCGTGTCTGGCCATACCATTTCTTACTCCCAAGCTTCTCATTTTAGACAATGATGTGGATTCACTAATGTGAAAGTTCACCACTGTAGATATCTCTTTAACTCTTTACAGGGCATAGCGGCCATTACCGGCCGATCGCTTAAACGAGCGTAGCGGCCGATTGCGCCCGATACTATTATGCATTGTAAAAACGCGATCTCTCGGCTTTCCGACACTTCCGACGGCTACTTTCACTTTCGCCGATAGCTTGACAACGTGGCCGCCATTTGTAAACGCGCTACAATGAATCTGAACGGACTTTTTTTTTGATAGTTTTCGGGATTTTTACGCTGTTTTTCAAAATGGATTTCGTGATAGCCGAGATTTCGCTCTGTTCAATTTAAATGACATTAAAGGGCACGAAGTTGATTATTAATCGGAGCTAGATATCAGTGCAAAGCGTTACTTTGCATTAGCAGTCGTGAGTCGGAATTTAAAGAAAGTGATTATGATTCTGAAAATGTGTTTGTAAATTGCCGTATAGGTGACGGAAAATCACAAACAACATGTCATATTTCGTAAATATTTGTGTTCATATATGGATTACCGGCAACAATCACGTGAGTAACATATTCTGCATGCTTTTCCCTTCATTGTGTTGTTTATTTAACTAAAATCGGTTGACTAACACCTTATTTGTGATGTTTTTACTAATGCGACCCGAAATTTTACAGAACCTGAAAAAATCTTGCCCGTTCAGGGCTACAAAACAGACAAGCGTCTGCACTGTAAAGGGTTAAGAAAGGGGGATTTTGATGTTTAATTAAGTTGAATGTCCCCAACAGTTAATGTTTAAGTAAGTTGATTGTTTGTGTGGACATACAGTAATGTCCCTAACAGATAATGTTTAAGTAAGTTGATTGTTTGTGTGGACATACAGTAATGTCCCTAACAGATAATGTTTAAGTAAGTTGATTGTTTGTGTGGACATACAGTAATGTCCCTAACAGATAATGTTTAAGTAAGTTGATTGTTTGTGTGGACATACAGTGATGCTCCTGACAAAGACCACAACAAAATTCAGGGATATGGAATTATAACCATGCAGAATACAATAGGCAAGCTGCTGGAGAAGGTAATTGCCAGGAAAATATCAAGCCAACCAGAGAGGCAAGGTGTTTTCCCACCTACCCTGGGTGGGTACCGTCCAAAAATCCAAAAAGAGAAACCTGGACCAATGCAGCAGTTTTTGCCCATGATGTCTATGAAGGTTTCCACTCAGGCATTGAAACCGTTGCTGCAGCGATTGATCTTGAGGAAGCGTACAACAGAGTACCATTCGATTTTTTAATGTTTCAGCTTCTTGAACTAAACGTAAGTCCATTCTTCCTTAGTTGGATCGCTGCAGCCCTCTTCCAACGGAAAGTAGTTTTTAGATGTGGCAGTTGGACTTCGGAACTGTCACGAATTGGCCGCCTTAACATCCCAGAATATTTTTCTCGGTCTCCAAATTTGAGAGGCCAAATTGAGAAAGAATGAATTAATCACACTACTCCAAAATTATCTAGTCGTGAGGTAAGATTATTCACAAAAAAGCCTCTAGCCATGACGTAAGCTTGCAGATGGCAAGTAAAATGGCAACTAGATAATTAGTATACACCTTGGGAAACTGCTGACCCAGACATGCTGAATCAACAATGAAGGGGCCATGGACTGTGTAATTAAAACTGACCAGGCTGACACCTGATAAGCACAGGTAGGAAACCACCCAGGCGTGAACAACATTGACACAGGGAGAGATAATGGCCCCAGGGCGGTACACAAGCCCGGTCCACTCGGACTGGCAGACTCTGCAAGGTGTGAAATCACTGATAAGACTGTGAAACTGATCTGGGGCTGGCAACGCAAAACCATCCAGGTGTGACACTATGGTGAGGGTTAGTGGTTAAAAGAATTTTTATGACTGGACAGACTTGGAGTTAATTGCAATGATAAGGGCAATTACTGTCAGGAGGAGATAAGAAGAATTTATGACGGGAATGCCAAGGAGATAATATGGTCTGCTTGACTTAGCTTAAATAAGGGTCCCTAGCCTGTTGTATGTTAGATTAAGTTTGACTACAGAACAGGTAGGAACTATCTCAATGTCTGTAGTCATATGCATGAATATTATGTTGGCTGCTAGGAATTATTTCTTAGTAACTAGTCCCTTAGTAAGTCTCTTAGTTTCTTAGATGGATGGACCGATTTTCAGTCTATATCTGATCTAGGTTATTGCAAGAACTATCATTGTCATAGGTTACTTGAGTGTTCTTTCTAAGTTCTGTGTTCAATATCATTGTGCTGTAAGTGCTACTCTTCTGAGAAGTAGAAACTTATGGAAGGCAGGTCTTGTCTAGATATACTTGAGGTGTCGTAGCAGATGCTTGCTATCTCTTTCTAAACTAGACTGGTCTCGCTTTTGGTGTGTGCATTTGTTGTACAGAATATAGTCAACTGACTATTTATTTAATTCTTACAACAGCAGTAACTCGGTGGTGATTAAACCGGGCAGCTCAGCAAATATGGCTGGCCTGTGTGGTAACTTCAATTAGACTTGTTGTATATCTCATTTTGTAGCTATACAATATTAGTACTCATTAATAATGCCTGATGCTATTATGTGAGTATCATTAGATGTCTATCTTGAAGTAATATAATGTTTACGGATATGTTGGATGTATGTATGTGTAATTTCATATGAATATACGATGCTACGAATATGCTTCGTACATATTCTTTTTGTGTATATACATCTCATTTCGTATACCTACAAACTAACTAGTGCATTATGCTATTATGTTAAAGTATCATAATATGTCTAGTTTAATTAATGTTTTATATGTATTTCATGTTTGGTATATTGATTTGTCATATGCTAGCCTATCAATATGACGTGTTATATTATGGTGTGCGCATTGGCACACTAACCATCGATTGCATTTGTAGCAGAGGTGTAATGGTACAGACCTTACCCACAATTGGTATATGGTGCTAAACTTTCTCAGTGTATTGTGGGCGTGCGTCCACGGTAATGCACGGAAACCTGGCACAGCTACTGGTCACGGCTTGCAAGCCCGGATGACCTGGCATTGGTATAATACACTTACCGACCCTGTGAGCTGCTAAACTAACATTGGACGGAGCGGCTGTACGACACAGAATTTCTGTATTAGCGACATGGACATGGGGCGGCAGAAATGTAATCATTACAGGCGTGTGAGACAATTGAAAAGCCCGTCCCAGACTAAAGACAGTAGGGAGAAGGAGGATGGTGAACACAGTAGAGCTGGAAGATAAACTTGGCCAGACTGGTCATTGTATATGTTTGTGTTATGATATGTTTTAATTAGGATTGCGCTGATGTAGAACTGATATAACACATTCTTGACTTTCTTTCAAGCTCTCACAAGGAGCCCTATGTTATAGATCTCAAGACTAGAGACTACTGACTAGGAGTGTCAGGACTGACAGGATCTCAGAATACCGGCAAGCTGTTCTTTTTCTTTTGTTGAGTCTACTGGAGAGTGGGGATCTGGACCACAGTTCCAGATAGATGAAGTAACAAGTAAAGTTACGTAATATTTGTCATCAATATCAATATGTATATGATTTCATCATCCTCATCTTGAACCATCAGATGTCTATGATTATGATTAGTAAATAAATGTTGTAGTATTGTAACTCATAGTTCTGTCGTTATCTTTTAATTCCAATTGTGCATACGTGTTGTGTGTGTACATTGGTGGGGGTTCACTTACACACCAAGGAAAGGAGCAGTCAGGGAGAAAAACCTGTACTGAGAATAGTCGTCTATATTCATATATTTAGACTTAAACATCTATCTCAGCTAAACTTCTCTTTCCTGATCCTTGGCGAATATTCAGCACAGTTCATTTCAATTTTGTAACGAGCCACTAGGAACTGTACGTTGGATATTCAAGGGCTTAATCTGTAGTTCAGCCATATAGATTTTGTCCCTAGTCAGTTTCTGACTATCTGGGGTTGCTCGCCAGTGAATAATACATTCATCTAGCCGGTGGGGCACCCCGACTTCTGACAGATTTGGGGTCCAGTCCGCGATCCTGAACCAGGATTCTAGTAATCATAGTGATTCTACTAGACCCTAGACATACGATTTTAAAAGTTAACTCTTGTAATCTTCAGTCATCAAAATAGACTATCATCAGATGTAGCTAATTTTAGTTGAGGAAGTTACAGAGTATAAATATAACTTTTCAAAAGTTTATAACAGATAAGAACTTATGAGAAAACTACCATCATCTATCATTTATTGATAACTGTTTTTAACTATTATCAATTAGTGTTACCATTAATCATTTATTGATAATTGAACACTTTAATCATATTTACATTGATGTGTTTGATGATTTAACTGCTTGACTAATTTGCAATTTTATGCTAATATATGCCATGTTAATTTTGACATGTATGCAGTGCATTTTAATGTTTATTTAGATAAATATTACTGTTGATTACTGTGTAGCATATCTCTCACACTTACTTCACTGCTGTCGCCAGGTACTACTTGAATATTATTTTCAGTTGTCTTTCACTGCTGAGGCTAAACTATACACATTGGATAGCGTAGACTGTCAGTAGTTAACTCTTGTCTTTCTAGCGTAGATCTGATTTTGATATATACATAGGAGCTTACCGGAATATAGTCCTTTGCAATTATGGCCTTACGTTACCGGAATCCCGAAGAGGACATGAAGGCGCGCGCAGATTTCGCAGAGTCCGCGAAAGGGTGGGGCATAAGAAAAGGTTTAAAGGGGGAGCAACTAGAAATGTATATCACAGCTGAGTTAGAATGGTGGGACCAAGAAGAAGAAATTATGTTTAAAGAAAATGATGAGTTCTTTGGAGCACAAGAGCGTAGCAAAACTGAAGAAGCAGAGATTAATAAACAGCATATGGAAGTAGTCAATGCAGAGAAGCTAACCGTTCTAGCGGAACATAAGGTAGGAGATATGGATGCTCACCAAACCAGGAAGGAAGGGACATCTTTGCCACCCACCGCAGAATCAGAGGTAGTGGACCGGGAACTACAGGTTCTCATTCGACCCAGTCCTAAACGGAAAAGAGGGAAGAAAAAACGTGCCAAGGGCATTTCAAACAGTCACAAACGTGATAACTGTTTGCACCACGGCAATAGTCGTTTGACAGTAGAGGACCTTCAGGAAAACCACTTGACTGCTACGAGAAATGAATCTCGAGAGAAAGAGGAACTGAAGACTACCTTTAATGAGGTCGCAGGCGGAGACCTAGCCGATTCTCACATTCCCTTCTGGTCACAGAATCACGAAGTGGAATTACATCTGACTGAAATAGGGAGGAAGGAAGGAACAGAATCCCAGGTGAATTTCACTGCTGGAACGCGGGAAGAGTCACTAATTATCAGTTCAGATAATTTACCTAGTAACAGTTACCCAGAGGACAACTGTTTGCACTACGGTTTGCCAGTACAAGACTCCCAGGAATCTCATTTTACTTCAACGAGAGGTGAAACTCAAGAGGAAGATGACCTGAGGACATCTTTTAAGGAGGTCGGAGATCGAAAGGTAACCGACTTTATTATTCCCTTCAGCCCAGACGAGGAAGAAGTGGGATTAAATTTGACTGACAGTGGGATGAAGGATGACCCGGAACCCTTTGTGATCTTTGAGGCTGCAGCTCAGGAAAAGACACTAGATATCAGTTCAAATGATTTACGTAGCGTGATGGATTGTGTAGACACCAGCCCATCACAGGAGTTACCTCAACTGGACTTAGCCCATGAAAGCACGACCAGAGAGGAACATCCAGACCAGGAAACATTTCCAGTTGTTATCTCGGAGCATACCAGTTCGGAGACTCAGGAAACACCGGGAATTGTTAGTAGCCAGAATATGGACTCTGATATTGTGCAGACAACATTGTCTGTAGTTGCTAAAGAAGAAAATTCTTTGCACAAGATGGAGGAAGAAACGCCTATCATCTCATTAGCTGAAGTTATCAGGGAATTCCAGCAACAGGAACCTGAAGTAACAGAAGTCAAGAGTGGTTTGGAATCAACACTCTTAGGACTCAATCTACCCTTCAGTCAGGTCGATTTGATAGGAGTAGATCAGCTATTTGTGGATACTTTATTCAAAAGTAACACCACTTTATCGCCCTGGAGTAACTATGTTATTTCTCAAGGCAGGACAACTTGGCACACTAAAATTCCACTTTCTAGCACGGTTTTCACACGAAACTCTAATGCAGAGAAACTCAGCCCATTAACTGATTATCAGGGGAAAAAACCGCGACACCGAGGAGGGACGATTGTTACTCCCGACATTGAAGGAGGAAAGCGCCAGTTGAATTTATATCATGGGACCATGATGTGTAACATTATTCCTTTCAAAAGGAAGATATTGATGAATCTGTTAAGGATCTATAAAGGATGGAGGAATATCACGGAGACAAGCTTTGCTGTGGCCAGCTTATGCAAGACCTCACTACGGGTACATCCTCGGCTGAAAGGAGTAAATCACGTGAGTGAATGGTGTAAAACAATTGCTGCCCAGAGGCGTAGAAGAATCCCGTTGATTGTGATCTTTCCCAGAGGGGTAAAATTACAACCTTCTGACAATTACCGGATTTTACCAAGCTATTGCATGGAATCCCGGCCTAAAACCAGGTACAAGGATCTATCCCGTGTATCTTTGGGTTATGGAAATGGAACGTCTTTATGCAGATGCAGGACAACCCACTGCCACAAGGAATATTGGAAACCTGTAGGCAGAAACAGAACGGAGAGTGCTTAGGCATTATTCTGGGATGTACGGCGTGCTTTGACAAAAGATTTCTGGCAGAAACTTTTTTTTAAGGGGAAAGCTCTGTCACGAATTGGCCGCCTTAACATCCCAGAATATTTTTCTCGGTCTCCAAATTTGAGAGGCCAAATTGAGAAAGAATGAATTAATCACACTACTCCAAAATTATCTAGTCGTGAGGTAAGATTATTCACAAAAAAGCCTCTAGCCATGACGTAAGCTTGCAGATGGCAAGTAAAATGGCAACTAGATAATTAGTATACACCTTGGGAAACTGCTGACCCAGACATGCTGAATCAACAATGAAGGGGCCATGGACTGTGTAATTAAAACTGACCAGGCTGACACCTGATAAGCACAGGTAGGAAACCACCCAGGCGTGAACAACATTGACACAGGGAGAGATAATGGCCCCAGGGCGGTACACAAGCCCGGTCCACTCGGACTGGCAGACTCTGCAAGGTGTGAAATCACTGATAAGACTGTGAAACTGATCTGGGGCTGGCAACGCAAAACCATCCAGGTGTGACACTATGGTGAGGGTTAGTGGTTAAAAGAATTTTTATGACTGGACAGACTTGGAGTTAATTGCAATGATAAGGGCAATTACTGTCAGGAGGAGATAAGAAGAATTTATGACGGGAATGCCAAGGAGATAATATGGTCTGCTTGACTTAGCTTAAATAAGGGTCCCTAGCCTGTTGTATGTTAGATTAAGTTTGACTACAGAACAGGTAGGAACTATCTCAATGTCTGTAGTCATATGCATGAATATTATGTTGGCTGCTAGGAATTATTTCTTAGTAACTAGTCCCTTAGTAAGTCTCTTAGTTTCTTAGATGGATGGACCGATTTTCAGTCTATATCTGATCTAGGTTATTGCAAGAACTATCATTGTCATAGGTTACTTGAGTGTTCTTTCTAAGTTCTGTGTTCAATATCATTGTGCTGTAAGTGCTACTCTTCTGAGAAGTAGAAACTTATGGAAGGCAGGTCTTGTCTAGATATACTTGAGGTGTCGTAGCAGATGCTTGCTATCTCTTTCTAAACTAGACTGGTCTCGCTTTTGGTGTGTGCATTTGTTGTACAGAATATAGTCAACTGACTATTTATTTAATTCTTACAACAGCAGTAACTCGGTGGTGATTAAACCGGGCAGCTCAGCAAATATGGCTGGCCTGTGTGGTAACTTCAATTAGACTTGTTGTATATCTCATTTTGTAGCTATACAATATTAGTACTCATTAATAATGCCTGATGCTATTATGTGAGTATCATTAGATGTCTATCTTGAAGTAATATAATGTTTACGGATATGTTGGATGTATGTATGTGTAATTTCATATGAATATACGATGCTAGGAATATGCTTCGTACATATTCTTTTTGTGTATATACATCTCATTTCGTATACCTACAAACTAACTAGTGCATTATGCTATTATGTTAAAGTATCATAATATGTCTAGTTTAATTAATGTTTTATATGTATTTCATGTTTGGTATATTGATTTGTCATATGCTAGCCTATCAATATGACGTGTTATATTATGGTGTGCGCATTGGCACACTAACCATCGATTGCATTTGTAGCAGAGGTGTAATGGTACAGACCTTACCCACAATTGGTATATGGTGCTAAACTTTCTCAGTGTATTGTGGGCGTGCGTCCACGGTAATGCACGGAAACCTGGCACAGCTACTGGTCACGGCTTGCAAGCCCGGATGACCTGGCATTGGTATAATACACTTACCGACCCTGTGAGCTGCTAAACTAACATTGGACGGAGCGGCTGTACGACACAGAATTTCTGTATTAGCGACATGGACATGGGGCGGCAGAAATGTAATCATTACAGGCGTGTGAGACAATTGAAAAGCCCGTCCCAGACTAAAGACAGTAGGGAGAAGGAGGATGGTGAACACAGTAGAGCTGGAAGATAAACTTGGCCAGACTGGTCATTGTATATGTTTGTGTTATGATATGTTTTAATTAGGATTGCGCTGATGTAGAACTGATATAACACATTCTTGACTTTCTTTCAAGCTCTCACAAGGAGCCCTATGTTATAGATCTCAAGACTAGAGACTACTGACTAGGAGTGTCAGGACTGACAGGATCTCAGAATACCGGCAAGCTGTTCTTTTTCTTTTGTTGAGTCTACTGGAGAGTGGGGATCTGGACCACAGTTCCAGATAGATGAAGTAACAAGTAAAGTTACGTAATATTTGTCATCAATATCAATATGTATATGATTTCATCATCCTCATCTTGAACCATCAGATGTCTATGATTATGATTAGTAAATAAATGTTGTAGTATTGTAACTCATAGTTCTGTCGTTATCTTTTAATTCCAATTGTGCATACGTGTTGTGTGTGTACATTGGTGGGGGTTCACTTACACACCAAGGAAAGGAGCAGTCAGGGAGAAAAACCTGTACTGAGAATAGTCGTCTATATTCATATATTTAGACTTAAACATCTATCTCAGCTAAACTTCTCTTTCCTGATCCTTGGCGAATATTCAGCACAGTTCATTTCAATTTTGTAACGAGCCACTAGGAACTGTACGTTGGATATTCAAGGGCTTAATCTGTAGTTCAGCCATATAGATTTTGTCCCTAGTCAGTTTCTGACTATCTGGGGTTGCTCGCCAGTGAATAATACATTCATCTAGCCGGTGGGGCACCCCGACTTCTGACAGGAACCAACAACAATATATCCTGGCCTACCACAGGGATCACCATTATTTCCGGTACTTTTCAACGCCTACACAGTGAGAATCACCAGTGAGCAGATCACTGGACCTGGCAGGACATTGTCATATGCCGATGATGTTTTAGTGTATCGTCAGGGTAAGGATAGAGAGCAGGTTGCTGTGGAACTACAAACCGAACTCAATCGCATAAGTACTTGGTGTGATGAAGCTGGGGCAATGGTCAACCCAACAAAGGCAACAGTGACTTGGTTCTCGTTGAATAATCATATTGTCAACACTCCAACACCAATTGTAAAGCTGTGTTCAGAGACGGTGGAAAGAACGCAGGCAATGAATTACCTGGGGATACGGTTTGATCGAAGCCTTGCTTATAATGAGCACATAGACCAGGTGATAACAAAGGCCAAGCGGGGTTTGGCTGCGATGCGGGTGATGGCGGCAGCAAACTGTGAGCAGCGCCATATATGTCTTCTATACGAGGGGCTGGTCATGACTGTTTTTGAGTATGCAATGGCAATCCTGACTCTCAGCCGTAAGCAGATAGAAAGGATGGAAAGGATACAGAATGAAGCTATGCGCATTATTCTTGGATGTACAAGAGATACAGCATGCAGGGCGATGCGCTACCTTCTTGATTTTCCAACCATTGAAGACAGTATACAAGTTTGCAGAGCACGCACCTACCTCAGAGTTAACGCAAACACACAATATCCACTGCATAGTGAAATTATGAAGGTGAAGGCCGGCAGGTTAAAAAGAGGACGGTCGTGGATGGGTCAAGCCAAAGACATTCTTCAACAGGTGTGTTCACTTGAGGACTTAGAACCTGGCGAGGAGTGGGTACAAGTGCCAACAGATTTCTGTACATCCTTTTCAGTTTGCATCCAACTAGATAGAAAATGCAGACCAGAAAATCCGGCCTGCTGTGGAAGCTGAAGTACAAGCGTTGATTTTCGAGAATTCGCTAGACGGTGATGCTGTCATCTACACAGATGGGTCGGTCGTCCAACATGTGAGAAGCTCATGGGCCTTTACGGCTCGGGCCGGAGGGAGAATTGTGAAGGAGGACTCTGGTACTTTCACTGAAACCACAAGTAGCCTGACTATGGAAGTCATGGCTGTAAGTAAAGCAATAACATGGCTCGAGACACAGACATTCACTAGGGCATGTTTCCTTAGCGACTTAATGAACATGATCAAGAGGATAGAGGAGGGCTCGATCCGGGAGTACAAGGAAATGAGCGGGCTGACAAGCTCGCAGGTGAGGCTACTGTGGAGGGCATACGCGCCATGGACCAGGCTGACATTCTGAATGCTCTACGAGAAGTAAGACTTTTGCGTGAACCAAGTGATGACTGTGAATCTACAACCATGGCCAGACTGCAAGAACAGCAAATTAAAAGAGGGGTGGCCAAACAAGAACACTACGCAGGAAGCCAAAGAAGATTGATAAACCAACACAGAACTGCCGTCGTTAGCCGCTACACGCTGTTGGATTTGCTGAGGAGGGGATCCGAGCACTTATGGACTGAATGGTTCGATGTGCAATGAGGATGATCTGTCGACTAACTAACTAACTAGTGATGCTCCTAACAGTTAATGTTTAAGTAAGCTGATGGCACGTGAATGATGATGGTGTCCTGTTTTTGTCTGTAAGCTGGGGAAGAACAATGTAGCAGTGAAGCTAACTGGTCACTGCATCTCATATATCTAATGTCTATTGATAGCTAAATAGGGAGAGATGGAGAGATAGAGATTAAGAGGGTGGGGGGGAGGGGGTGTGTGTGTAATGACTGTGAAGACTTCGTTGTCTGTATTTGAGTCATAGTTTCACCTGCTTCACTCCAAACATAGAGACAGGAAAGTTTATTGTAGTTTCAAATGATGCAATGTTTTTTTTTTAAAATGATAATACATGCCCTGTAGATCTCTTAGAGTGGTGGTTCTCAACCGGTGGGGAATTCCCCCCCCCCCCACCCCCTAGGGATGGGGGTTAGGTTTTCCAGGGGGGGGGGGGGGATTAAGATTATTTCAAGATCACGTCAATACAAGAACCGATTACTTGATATTGTTTTTCCCTCCATAATTTACAGTTCTGTATTTATCTAGTGGTCTCGAGGTATGGTGTCCGCCTCAAGTGCTGGAGGATCAGGGTTCAAGCCCCGGGGTGAGGGCCAGGATCTTTTCACATGGACTTCTAGTAACAAAATTTCCCCTGGTCTCTGGGTAGTGAGATCGGACGCCCGTGTGTATTGTTGCGCACGTAAAAATCCCTGGGCAGTTGGACATCGAAAAAGAGTAGCCTAACGGCGCTGCCGGTGCTATGGAGATCGTGCACTGAGCTGAGATTCTCCGGACTCAGGCTTGAGTTACACACATGTGCCATGACGTTGATCTGTTGGCTAAACTAAACTAAACTAAACTCGCCCTTCTGAAATTAGTTTTATAACATAAGTAGACCCGCAGATCACATTTTATGTAGACGTCTAGACTTGTTCTAGTATGTGTTATTAAATTTAGCTTCCTCCCCCGATGTGTCTCCACCTTGACGTGGTGGGGGAGCTTGCGTGTCCCATAGACCCCATTTGCTTGCCGATGGGTGAAAATTACATATCGGACAGCTTATGGGATAGGGACCAGACTAAGAGAGACACAACCTGCTGCTCTGCAGGCATAGACTGAGGATAGCAGTCAAAATTTAAATGAGGTGCACAAAGGCAGAATTTCTTGGTCCGGACAAAACTCTTAAGGCTCCCTGTCGAGGGCTGTGGCTGAACGCCTCTAAGCCAACAAACCCTCGGATCTTAGAGCCAGGCTGATACCCGTCTACCGGAAAATAGAAACATGATACTGAGCAAGCTACATGCTCAGGTCTGATACATGTTCGAAGGCTCCCAGCTGGGGGATATGAGAGTTTCCCGGATGAAGGGGCCTGGCCGTTTCCCGTTCACTGCTGCACGAAGGTAAGGTGCTGAGCCGGCAGCACATGTAGCCTACCTCGTGAGCGAGTACAAAAAAGTCAGAAAAGTGCCCCAGTCGAAGGGTTACGGAAACTGTCTGTATCTAACTCATAGAGAGTGTAGACAAAAGTGGAATAATGTCTCATCAACGCAAAATGGAACGCACGGCGAGCGAACCTATTGCGTGGTCTGAAGTCACAAGCAAAAGCTTACAGAGTGGATGTCACTCGCAGTCTGACCGCTCCTGGTGTGTGATTGAGCGATCAGTGGCAAGTGGGATGCCCAACACATGGAAGTGAGGAACTAAAGCAGCCATGAGCAGGACGTGGAAACTCCTTGGGTGAGCCCAGTCTCAGAGCAATATGTGCCGGCTCTGCAATTATGGAAGCCTCCTTGGATAGCGAGATAATGCCCATGGTCTGCCCCTGCCTTCCCTTGAGGGCAGACCACGATATCGTTGATCGTTCTATCTTGACCAGCTGAGATGTGGGTGACATTACAACAGTCTAACGTGTCTCGAAACCAGAGGAAGGCTAACCTCACTAAAAAATGCCCGCCGGAAGTCGGAAGTGTCGTCCTACGGGTGGCAAACTAAAAATTGACACTACGCATTTACGTCCGAGTGAAATGTCTCGTCCGAATGTCTCCCGTGCTAGGAACAGCTCTGACTACCTAGTTTCCGAATGCCGCTCTTGTTTGGAACAGCTCTGACTAGGTAGTTTTCCGAATGTCCGCCGTGCCTGGAACAGCTCTGATGGGTACAGGGACAAGCACATGTCCGAAAACTCGCTTAGTGGAAACCAACCGCAGAGCTGACTGGTTTGTGCAGGAACGGCCCAGGGCGAGCGAAATGCCCAATATATTGAAGTGAGGAATTAAAACAGCCATGAGCAGGACGTGACGATTCCCTCGGTAAACCCAGCACCAGAGCGTTATGTGCCGGCTCTGCAATTATGGAAGCCACCCAGGATGGCGGAAAATGCTATGGACTGTCCCTGCATTCACTTGAGGGATGACCGTGTAGTCTTCGACTGTTCCAACTAGACCAGCTGAGATGTGGACGGTACCACAAAAGTGAGAGTCTCCCAGGATTGCTAACCTGGTCAAAAATGCACGCTAAAAGTCGGATGTGTTGGCCTGAGGGTTTCGACCCGAGGGTGCCTAACCAGACACACCGCAATCACATCTGAAAAAATCACTCTGGATGAACGCAAAGAAGAAGAAGAAATTTAGCTTCCATTTTTACGTATACTGTTTGAGGGGATGGGGTGGGGAATTTATAGGGAGAAATACAAAAAAAGGGGGGGGAACGACATTCTGAACATATGATGAAGGGGTGCATGGGCCAAAAAAGGTTGAGAACCACTGTCTTAGAGAATAAGATCACATGTCGGCCTTCTCTGATAAGGGCCAAAAACCAGGAGGCTGTTTGCGGTGGCTGCACATGATAAATATCCAAATATGGTTGAAAATTGCAAAGAGTAGGTTGTAAGCTGGTCCGCTACTCTGGTAAAATTGTCAGAGGAACAAATCTGACCCAAGAGTAGATAGAGGCCATTCCTTGGATAAAATCCGTTTAGATGAAGCAGGCTGTAACATAAAGGTATGCCACAATTGTACACACTGATTTCTAAGGAGGTCTTAGCTAGATATAATGCACTCCCCTGAAAAGAGGAATGAAGAAAAGGAAGAAAAAGAGGAAGGAAGAACACAAAGAGGAGGAGGAACAAGATCATGATGATGAAGAACTTGAATGAAAAACAGGAGGAGGAGGAAGAAAAAGATAAGATGATGAAGAATTGGAATAAGAAAGAAGAGGTGGAAGTAAAAGATTATCATGATGATTAAGAATTGGAATAAGAAAGAGGAGGAAAAAGAAAAAGATTATCATGATGATTAAGAATTGGAATAAGAAAGAGGAGGAAAAAGAAAAAGATTATCATGATGATTAAGAATTGGAATAAGTAAGAGGAGGAAAAAGAAAAAGATTATCATGATGATGAAGCATTGGAAGAAGAAAAAGGAGGAGGATGATGAAAAAAATACCATGATAATGAAGAATTGGAATAAGAAAGAGGAGAAGGAAGAAAAAGATTATCATGAAGATGAAGAATTGGAAGAAGACAGAGGAGGAAGATAAAACATTTACTTTATTTATTTTGATGTATATATTCCTGCCCTTTTACGAATACCCTATTCATGTGTTTTGACCTCTTGTCTGCCAGCTTGTGGAGGTGTGTTCTCCGGGCAACAAGGCGTGATCCAGTCACCAAATTGGCCTGAATTCTACCCACACAGTAGGACATGTGACTACCGCATCGAGGTTCCAGACGAACACACCGTCCAGTTTCATTTTAATGCCTTTGGGCTTGAGCCCCATAATGACGACTGCTCGTATGACTACATTGAGGTAGGTAGCAAACACATACTACTCATAACAAACAGTTTTGTGTTGTAGGTTACGAAATCATATTTAACTTTGACTTCAATTAATTCTACAGTAGGATCTTCACCATTGCATTCTGGGCTATCCTTTTGGGCTTTGGGTTGCAATCTGATGACAATGAAATGTCTATTCTCTGGGGTTGGCATCTGTTGACAATGAAATATCTAATCTCTGGGGTTGGTGTATGTTAACAATGAAATATCTAATCTCTGGGGTTGGTGTATGTTAACAATGAAATATCTAATCTCTGGGGTTGGAGTCTGTTAACAATGAAATATCTAATCTCTGGGGTTGGCATCTGTTGACAATGAAATATCTAATCTCTGGGGTTGGAGTCTGTTAACAATGAAATATCTAATCTCTGGGGTTGGAGTCTGTTAACAATGAAATATCTAATCTCTGGGGTTGGAGTCTGTTAACAATGAAATATCTAATCTCTGGGGTTGGTGTATGTTAACAATGAAATACCTAAAAGTTGAGGTTTGAACTATGAGAAGAATACTATATACTTAACAAAAGTGAAGAATGGTTACCACATATGATTTCATTATTCCCATTATGGGAATGCCATATGGATTGCCTGACACATGAATTATATGTCTATCTATATATCTTAAACAGAATGTTGTGAATTATCTGTCTGTCTATATATTATTTTAAATAAAAGTTGTGAATTATCTATCTGTCTGTATTTTTTAAACACACAGTTCTGACTTATCTGTCTGTCTATATATTTTAAGCACAAAGTTGTGAATTATCTGCCCATCTATATATTAGGGACGTTCATTTGAAAGAAACATTAACAGGTGTGGTAGAATTAAACAAAGCATTAATTTTTAATGAATTATGCACCATGTTTTGGTAAGAAGAAGTCTCCGTAGGCATTCAGGCAAGCATCTATTGCTTTGGTAGACGGCGAATGCCATCCGCAGAAAAGGATTGTGTTGCTCACTGAACCAAGTGTTTACTGCGTTCATTACGTCTGCATCTGTGTCAAATTGTTGCCCCTTGAGAGCTTTTTTTTAGAGGTCCGAACAAATGAAAATCACATGGTGACAAATCGGGACTACAGGCTGGATGTTGCAGAATTGTCCACTTCTTCCTTGCAAATGCTTCCTGCACAATCTTTGCGACATGTGGACAAGCATTATCGTGCAACGAAATCATACAGAGAAAGTATGCCGGGTCGTTTATTCTTGATGGCTTTTTGCAGCATGTCTAGTGTTTGCAAGTAGTGGGTAGAGTTGATGTTGGCCGCAGGTTCTTTAAAGTCGGCCAACAGTAGCCCTTCATGGTCAAAAAAATGTGCTCAGGATAACCTTACCAGAGGAAACCTGTAACTTGAATGTTTTGGCTTTTGGTGATCCAGCATGCTTCCATTGCATGCTCTCTCTCTTTTGGTGCTCGGCTCAAAGTGGTGACACCTGATTCATCGCTTTCCACTATGCGGTAGAGTAATGCATCACCCCTCCCCCCCTTACCCCCCCCCCCCCCCCCCACTCTGTAATGCAGCAAGTGGTTCAAACACCATCCCATGTGTTCCTCTTTTTGGTGTTCAGTCAACATCCATGGTACCCACTGTGAACACACCTTCCGATATTGCAGTTTCTTACGAACGACCTTTTGAATTGTCCCAATTGACACATCAAATTCTTTCACTGGTGAATGTATTCTTCGACAAAGGTTCATCTGTACTGCTGCATCGATTTTGGCGATGGTTTTCTCTGTTGCAACAATATGTGCTTGACCCGACTGTCAAAGATCTGGCGTGAACTGACATCCTTTCTGAAACATTCATGCCCAGTGTGTCACTGTTGTCTTCGAGACACATTTGTTACCATACGCTGCCTGCATTCTTCGATGAATGTCCACTGGTCGACATCCTTCAATTCAAAGAAACTGAATCGCCGCTCTTTGAGCTTCTTTGGACAGATTTTGGGTCAACCCGGCCATTTTCTCAATGGTCAGAAACAGAACCTATGCATCATGGGACGATAAGCACATGCTCTTTTATTCATCGGTCAGTACTTATCACATGACTATGACATGATCATGTTCAACGTACGCAATTACCTGCGGTGCGGCACGAACGGATTTCAAATGAACGCCCTTTATATTTTAAACACAAATTGTTAATTATCTGTCTATCTATATTTAAAACACACATTGTTAATTATTTATCTATTTATATACTTTAAACTCAAATTCGTTCATTATCTGTCTATATATTTTAAACACGAATGCTCAGATATTTATTTGTTTTGTATAATTATCTCTCTCCCTGCCTGTCTATCTGCAACATATGTCACCATTTTTCATCACCACCTTGTTTCATTTGTTACATCTTTAGATTTATGACGGATCCAACCAAGAAGCACCAATGATTGGATCTAGACTCTGTGGGGGAGCAACTCCAGCTGATGTCATGTCAACAGGAAGTACACTGTTTGTTCGATTTGTAACCGATTCATCGGTGAATAACCTTGGCTTTCAGGCAACGTTTACTGCTATTGAGGGAGGTAATTATGAGTTGAATGTCTATTGAGCGGGAGATGTTAGCGTGTGTCATTTAATATTACTAAGTCGGTCATCTTCTTCGGCGTGTGCACTAGCGAAGTGGATAGGGAACTGTGCTGGTAATATCATGAGCATGGTCAGATGCTAATTAAATGCCTGGCCTTGTCGCTTGCCAAAGTGAGGAAAAGATTGGCCTCCTTGCTTTCAAGCCTACAAATGTAATGGTGCTACCATATCCCAGACCAATAGCTGCAAACTGCATTGGGAAAATTATTATTTCACTTCAGCGTGACTGAAATACTTAAAACACATCATGACAGGTTTTGTTTGAATGGGGAGCATTTGTTATTTCCATTGTAATCTCAAATTCAAAATGAAGTCTTTCTATTTGCAAAAAACTAGCTGGAAGCACCTAATTGCTAAGGCCTGACTATATTTGAATTAAAGTTAGTAGCATATTCTTTACAGGATATCACATTCAAGCCTAACATTTTTTGGCTGTGATTTCTTGGGAAATTTATGTTCAGTAGTTTGCCATTTCTTTCTCAACAAATATTGTAGCAATTTATTAATTATATATAGTGAGGGCTTAGCAGTTTGGCTAAGAAAGATGACCAACTCATTTGACTGTAGCAACATTGCTATAACGACACAGTTAAAGGCTAGGGGTTAAAAGCAAAAGAACAGACTTCATTGCATCAAGTTCTATTCTCTAAGGCTTGGCCTTTTTGTAGAGCAGCCTGCTGAAAGTATATTACACAGCATGTACTCTAGCTCCAGCGATGACTCCCAGTGGTCTATGAAAGTATTGTACACAGTTGGTACTCTGTAGCTCCAGCGATGACTCCCAGGGGGGCTCTGAACAATTTACACTCATGAACTCAATGATTCTGAAAATTGAACCCATACCCTTTGTAGTGTGAGACTGACGATGTCGTCACAGAGACCTCAAATGCTACAGTATTTATTGCTGACAGTGAAACATCTTTGACGCCGAGTGGATGCTGCTACTATACGCAGTGAACAACTTGAGCCAGAATTGTAATGTACGAAAATATCAATTATGATCACCCCCAAGAAGAAAGTAATGCCACAACGCAATGTCCACGTAAATGCGAATAATTTTAAACAGAGAAATTGTTTCAACTATCTTGCAACAAATCATACAATTGAATGGAAAATGCTGTGTACAGATTAGAACAAGAATTGCCATGGCAATAGTAGCCTTTTGCAAGATGGAAAGCATATTTACAATAAAAAGTTATCAATTGCAAAAGTGTGTTAAAATGCTATATAAAATCTATACTGTTCTATACATGTGAGACATGGACAATAAGCAGTCAAGCTGAGACATATCTAATTGCGAAGGAATGTTGTTTTTGAGAAAAATGTAATGGATACCATGGTCAGACAGAAAAGCGAATGAGACAGTCCTTAAAGAAACAAATGTAAACCATAAATTGATTAGAGAAATTAGACGAGGTCAAGATTTGTGGGCAGCAGTCGTAATCTAAGTTTCATGTTTTCTGTCAGGTATTGCGCAATGCTGTGATGTTCTGAACAGTGGTAATCTAAGTTTAATGTTTTCTGTGAGGCTTTGCGCAATGCTGTGGTGTTCTGAACAGTGGTAATCTAAGTTTCATGTTTTCTGTCTGGTATTGCACGATGTTGTGATCTTCTGAACAGTGGTAATCTAAGTTTCATGTTTTCTGTCTGGTATTGCACGATGTTGTGATCTTCTGAACAGTGGTAATCTAAGTTTCATGTTTTCTGTCAGGCTTTGCGCAATGCTGTGGTGTTCTGAACAGTGGTAATCTAAGTTTCATGTTTTCTGTCAGGCTTTGCGCAATGCTGTGGTGTTCTGAACAGTGGTAATCTAAGTTTCATGTTTTCTGTCAGGCTTTGCGCAATGCTGTGGTGTTCTGAACAGTGGTAATCTAAGTTTCATGTTTTCTGTCAGGCTTTGCGCAATGCTGTGGTGTTCTGAACAGTGGTAATCTAAGTTTCATGTTTTCTGTCAGGCTTTGCGCAATGCTGTGGTGTTCTGAACAGTGGTAATCTAAGCTTCATGTTTTCTGTCTGGTATTGCACGATGTTGTGATCTTCTGAACAGTGGTAATCTAAGTCTCATGTTTTCTGTCAGGTATTGCGTGATGTTGTGTTATGAATAGTGGTAATCTAAGTTTCATGTTTTCTGTCTGGTATTGCATGATATTGTGATGTTCTGAACAAGGGTAATCTAAGTTTAACGTTTTTTGTCAGGCATTGCACAATGCTGTGGTGTTCTGAACAGTGGTAATCTAAGTTTCATGTTTTCTGTCAGGCTTTGCGCAATGCTGTGGTGTTCTGAACAGTGGTAATCTAAGCTTCATGTTTTCTGTCTGGTATTGCACGATGTTGTGATCTTCTGAACAGTGGTAATCTAAGTCTCATGTTTTCTGTCAGGTATTGCGTGATGTTGTGTTATGAATAGTGGTAATCTAAGTTTCATGTTTTCTGTCTGGTATTGCATGAAATTGTGATGTTCTGAACAAGGGTAATCTAAGTTTAACGTTTTTTGTCAGGCATTGCACAATGTTGTGGTGTTCTGAACAGTAGTAATCTAAGTTTCATGTTTTCTGTCAGGCATTGCACAATGTTGTGGTGTTCTGATTCATGGTAATCTAAGTTTCATGTTTCCTGTCATGCTTTGATGGATATTATGTATCCATGTGATGTGAAGAGAATCATTGGGAACACTGTGACAACTGGGAAGAAAGGTCAATAGGAAAAAAGGCAGATGCACACAAAGAGAAATTATACTGTATGGCAGAAATATTTCACTTGCCTCTATTTTATTTCTTTCATCAACTCTCTTTTCATTACCAGTTTTTCTAGAACCTCTGTATTTTGATAATTTTTGTTTCCATGAAATACAACATATTCTTCTGTATATCCCCATCTGCAGGGCCTATATTCAACTTTCTAATTGCTTGTTCATTGTCCAGACTTCTGTGCCATATAGTAGTGTTGAATGTGCATTACATTTGACAATTCTCATGTTTAATATGTTGTTAATCTCTCTCGATGTGAATACTGATTTCGTGATGTTGAAAGCATTTTTGGCCATTCATATTCTCTTTTTGATTTCTGTTTCATTTCTGCCATCCTCAGTTATTACATTTCCAGGCTAGAAGAAACTAGTCTAATTCTTTTAAGTTCTATTTTTCTGTCAGATATTGCACTGTGTGATGGTGTTCTGAACAGCGATAGTCTAATTCTACGTTTCATATTTTCTGTCAGGTATTATCAGATGTGGTGGTGATCTCAACAGCGATAGTGTAATTCTATGTTTCATGTTTTCTGTCAGGTATTATCAGATGTGGTGGTGATCTCAACAGCGATAGTGTAATTCTATGTTTCATGTTTTCTGTCAGGTATTATCAGATGTGGTGGTGATCTCAACAGCGATAGTGTAATTCTATGTTTCATGTTTTCTGTCAGGTATTATCAGATGTGGTGGTGATCTCAACAGCGATAGTGTAATTCTATGTTTCATGTTTTCTGTCAGGTATTATCAGATGTGGTGGTGATCTCAACAGCGATAGTGTAATTCTATGTTTCATGTTTTCTGTCAGGTATTATCAGATGTGGTGGTGATCTCAACAGCGATAGTCTAATTCTACGTTTCATGTTTTCTGTCAGGTATTATCAGATGTGGTGGTGATCTCAACAGCGATAGTGTAATTCTATGTTTCATGTTTTCTGTCAGGTATTGCACTGTGTGATGGTGTTCTGAACAGTGATAATCTAATTCTACGTTTCATGTTTTCTGTCAGGTATTGTCGGATGTGGTGGTGTTCTGAACAGCGACATTGGAGTCGTGACAAGTCCGGGTCACCCCAATGAGTACCCTCATGGCGTCAACTGCACTTGGTACATCAATGTCACTCCTGGACTTATCATTCGCCTGACATTCCATATGTTCAGCTTTGAGAATCCCAGAAGTAATACGTGCGTGTATGATTATGTTGCCATTTATGACAACTCCACCATGGCTGAAGAGGGCCTGCTCGGAAGGTAAATGCGTCTAAATGTTTCACACCATTTTATCACATGATCAAATGCCATGCAGACCAGCTTAGGTTACATCTTGCGATCTCCAACTTCAAGTATCAATTCTTGTGCTAACTACCTTCCATACCATGGCACATGACTGTCAAGAATTTTCTCTCGCTGTCTGCCTCTATCTTTCTTTCCACAAGTCTTTCCGGTTGTCACAACATATTCCAGTTTTTGTCTTCTCATAATGTGACCAAATAATGAAGACTACCTCTTTCTGATGTTTGTGGTAAGTTGTTTTTTGTTGGTAATTAAGTAGAGAAGGCTTCTCATTGTTAACATAGATTTATGTGGAATTTGCATTATTACCATAGGTATAAGTGGACTACTCTCTACTAGCCAGTTTCCCTGGTCGAGGGGTTAGCTGCTTTCTCTGTAACCCCGAATACTCTCGTGGTTGAAGTGAGCGCACGAGAATTGGAAGCGGTTTGAGTCACGCCAATGACTTGTGAGAGTATAGAGCCGGTCGCTCAGAAAGCAATGGCAAACTACTGAGTGTAATCTTGCCATGAAATCAACAATCAGCTGAAAGATGCTGATGTTGGCAGCGATGTCCTGTAAAGGATATGCAAAACATTTTTTACTCTTTACTAACGTACATTTATGTGTAATCTTCATTATTATCATATGTTTAAAACTCTTTACTAACATACATTTATTGGAATCTTCATTATTATCATATGTTTGTGTGGTAAACTTTACTAACACACATTTATGTGTAATCTTCATTATTAACATATGTTTATGTGGAATCTTCATTATTAACATACATTTATGTTGAATCTTCATTATTAACATACATTTATGTGTAGTCTTCGTTGTTAGCATACATTTATGTAGAATCTTCATTACTAATGTACATGTATGGAGAATGCTCGTTGTTATTGTACACTTAACATGAAATCCTTTTTGGGAACATATTTTAACGGGGAATCCTCATTGCTTGTATTAACATATATTTTAATGGAATCTTCATTACTAACATACATTTATGTTAAATCTTCATGACTAACATCCATTTATGTGGAATCTTCATTACTAACATGCATTTATGCGGACTCCTTATTATTAACATTTTGATGTCAAAACCTCATTAACATACATTTATGTATTCAAATGTCCTTGACATTCAGATACTGTGGGTCACAGCTTCCAGAGATAGTGACCTCATCAGACAACGTCCTTGTTGTGTACATGCAGACAGATGCTAGCGTGGCCAGGGAAGGATTTAGTGCATCCTATATAGCAATCAACGCATCAACAAGTAAGTCATGTTTCATAAATATTATCATCATCATAATTGGACAGCCAAAATGAGCAATTTGGACTTTTTAAGGGAAGCTAAATCTCAAAGACAATTTATCACAAACATCAGTAAGAAGCTGTCATAATTTTTTGGCCACATTATGAGAAGACCAAAAACTGGAACATGTTGTGACAACTAGAAAGATTTGTGGAAAGAGAGATAGAGGAAACCTGCATGAGAAAATTCTCGACAGTCTTATATCATGGCATGGAAGGGAGTCAGCACATGAATTGAGCCATGATGTCAGACATGTCAGTTTGTGGAGAAGCATGATCACCCATGCCAGCCAGCAGGGCTCTGAATGATGATGATGATGATGATCATCTAGTATTTAAGTCCTTGGCTTGGTCGGGAAGATTCCTGATCATTCTATACTTGTCTATCTGCTGCTTCTCCTTGTATGTCAGCGCTGATTGATCTGGTTGATAAATGTTGCCCCTTGTCTTCCCTGTACTTCTTCCTCCCAGTATTATGTTTTCTAGTAGTGTCTTACTTTATGTCCTAGGATAAGATGCTTCAGAATGGTCATGTAAAAGGGGAAAGACTAAATTAGACAATGAGATACCTCAAAGTTAGTGTAAAAGAGGGAAGACTAAATTAGACCCCGGGATATCTCAAAGCTAGTGTAAAAGAGGGAAGACTAAATTAGACCATGGGATATCTCAAAACTAGTGTAAAAGTTAGTGTAAAAGAGGGAAGACTAAATTATACCATGGGATATCTCAAAGCTAGTGTAAAAGAGGGAAGACTAAATTAGACCATGGGATATCTCAAAACTAGTGTAAAAGAGGGAAGACTAAATTAGACCATGAGATACCTCAAAGCAAGTGTAAAAGAGGGAAGACTAAATTAGACCACGGGATACCTCAGAGCTAGTGTAATAGAGGGAAGACTAAATTAGACCACGGGATACCTCAAAGCTAGTGTAAAAGAGGGAAGACTAAATTAGACCACGGGATACCTCAAAGCTAGTGTAAAAGAGGGAAGACTAAATTAGACCACGGGGTACCTCAAAGCTAGTGTAAAAGAGGGAAGACTAAATTAGACCACGGGATACCTCAAAGCAAGTGTAAAAGCGAGAAGACTAAATTAGAGCATGAGATGCCTCAAAGCGAGTGTAAAAGAGGGAAGGCTTAATTAGACCATGTGATATTCAAAATGCTAGTACTAAAGAGGGAAGGCTAAATTAGACCATGAGATACCTCAAAGCTAATGTAAAAGAGGGAAGACTAAATTAGACCACGGGATACCTCAAAGCTAGTGTAAAAGAGGGAAGACTAAATTAGACCATGAGATACCTCAAAGCTAGTGTAAAAGAGGGAAGACTAAATTAGACCATGAGATACCTCAAAGCTAGTGTAAAAGCGAGAAGACTAAATTAGACCATGAGATACCTCAAAGCTAGTGTAAAAGAGGGAAGGCTTAATTAGACCATGTGATATTCAAAATGCTAGTGCTAAAGAGGGAAGGCTAAATTAGACCATGAGATACCTCAAAGCTAATGTAAAAGAGGGAAGACTAAATTAGACCACGGGATACCTCAAAGTTAGTGTAAAAGAGGGAAGACTAAATTAGACCATGAGATACCTCAAAGCTAATGTAAAAGAGGGAAGACTAAATTAGACCACGGGATACCTCAAAGCTAGTGTAAAAGCGAGAAGACTAAATTAGACCATGAGATACCTCAAAGCTAGTGTAAAAGCGAGAAGACTAAATTAGACCATGAGATACCTCAAAGCTAGTGTAAAAGAGGGAAGGCTTAATTAGAACATGTGATATTCAAAATGCTAGTGCTAAAGAGGGAAGACTAAATTAGACCATGAGATACCTCAAAGCTAGTGTAAAAGCGAGAAGACTAAATTAGACCATGAGATACCTCAAAGCTAGTGTAAAAGCGAGAAGACTAAATTAGACCATGAGATACCTCAAAGCTAGTGTAAAAGAGGGAAGGCTTAATTAGACCATGTGATATTCAAAATGCTAGTGCTAAAGAGGGAAGACTAAATTAGACGATGAGATACCTCAAAGCTAGTGTAAAAGCGAGAAGACTAAATTAGACCATGAGATACCTCAAAGCTAGTGTAAAAGCGAGAAGACTAAATTAGACCATGAGATACCTCAAAGCTAGTGTAAAAGCGAGAAGACTAAATTAGACCATGAGATACCTCAAAGCTAGTGTAAAAGAGGGAAGGCTTAATTAGACCATGTGATATTCAAAATGCTAGTGCTAAAGAGGGAAGACTAAATTAGACCATGAGATACCTCAAAGCTAGTGTAAAAGCGGGAAGACTAAATTAGACCATGAGATACCTCAAAGCTAGTGTAAAAGAGGGAAGACTAAATTAGACCATGAGATACCTCAAAGCTAGTGTAAAAGCGGGAAGACTAAATTAGACCATGAGATACCTCAAAGCTAGTGTAAAAGAGGGAAGACTAAATTAGACCATGAGATACCTCAAAGCTAGTGTAAAAGAGGGAAGACTAAATTAGACCATGAGATACCTCAAAGCTAGTGTAAAAGCGGGAAGACTAAATTAGACCATGAGATACCTCAAAGCTAGTGTAAAAGAGGGAAGACTAAATTAGACCATGAGATACCTCAAAGCTAGTGTAAAAGAGGGAAGACTAAATTAGACCATGAGATACCTCAAAGCTAGTGTAAAAGAGGGAAGACTAAATTAGACCATGAGATACCTCAAAGCTAGTGTAAAAGAGGGAAGACTAAATTAGACCATGAGATACCTCAAAGCTATTGTAATAGAGGAACTATTTTTTTAGAAGTCGAGAAGATCGACTTCATTGCACAGGGTTTTATCCCACATGGCTCGGTCTCTTTCTTCAGGGCGTCCTGCCGAAAGCATCGCACAAAGCACGAACTCCATAGCTTCAATGACAACCCCCAGGAGTCTCTGAGACAAATGCACCCGTGAACCGAAAGACAAAGCCCCGAATCAAACCCACATCCTTCAGAATGCGAGCAGACAGCTGGACCACTTGACCACGGAGACTCCCGGAGGAGGAAAGACTTAATTAGACCACGAGATACCTGAAAAAATGCTTGTGTAAAAGTGAAAAGTAGGCTATATAGTACGAGGAGAAGTCAATAAGGAAGCCACAAATGGCTGTAGAAAAATAACTAAATATGATAACAACTTGAAACCAGTTTATTTTTATACATACATTGTCCCTTTATTTCTCAACATAATTTCCACCAACATTGATGCACTTATCCCATCGTTTCATCAGTCCTCCTAAACCCGCTGCATAGAACTGCATGTTCTGTTTTGTAAATCACTTTTTCACTTCACATTCAACTTCGGCGTCATTCGTGAAATGTCTCCCGCCAAGGTGGGTTTTCAGTGTTTATGCTGACAAATGTTTGTCCCGTAAAGCAGTGCATAGCTGGGTAGAAAAAGTTACGAGGGCGAGTCAATAAGTAAGTCGCACAGTTCTGTGTGATGGCAGGTAAATGAAAACAAAGCACACAGTTCTATGCAGCCGGTTCTATGCCCTCGTATATAAAAATCCTAGTGTAAAAGAGGAAAGACTAAATTAGACCACGAGATACCTCAAAGCTAGTGTGAAAGAGCAGATTAAATTAGACCAGGAGATACCTGAAAATGATAGTTTAAAAGACAAATACTACATTAGACCATAAACAGCACTATATGCAAATATGAGTGGCAAACTGGCTATTATGCTAACCTGTTGGTCTGGATCTCAAATCTCCATTGAGGCAGATTGTAAAATTGACCAGTCTCCTAGGTCAACGCAGCCTAAATGGATACCAGGAGATGATTGCTTGCTTGCGTTCGCTGGCTGTGAATTCCAGCTTGAAGTCCTGTATGTCGGATGAAGCCATCCTGTTGTCGAACATCAATGTGATGTCATACCGGACCTGAGGTTTGCGTGAGTATCCGTTGTCCAATGTCTGGCTTATTGGTGTGCAGACTGGTGGTTCCTCGCTGTGCAAGCAGAGACACTCCGACTTCGGAAGAATTAGCGATCCTACTACTTTAGCCAATCCTACTACTTTAGCCAGGACCTCAAAGGGACCTGTTGCCCAGGACGCACAACTAGGATGTGTTAGTAGGTCTTGGCCAGTATATAATCTGGCCCTAGTGCCTTGGAAACACCTCTGCGTCTCTGATACCAGGAGATATTATGGGAAGTTAAGTTGGCCAGCACCCACAGAGTGCTCATTGGTCTATACAGATATTTGTCTAGTACCATATGCTCAACGGAATTTGGAAGAGTCCTTTATTTATATCCAAGTATAGACAAGTACGCCGGTCTCCCTGGCCTAGGGTTTAATGTTTTTTCTCTGTAATCTCGTATATCCATGTGAGGAACGTAACTTGCGCGAGAATTGGTAGTGGTTCTCACCATGTTGGTAACTTACGGGGTATGTGAGCCAGCCGCTCAGAAAGCAATGGCAAATTACTGAGTGTAATCTTGCCAAGAAATCAACAATCAGCTGAAAGATGCTGATGTTGACAGCGATGTCCTGTAAAGTATCTGCAAAAAAAAATAATAGACAAGTACACACTTACTAAACAAGCTGAACAGCGCATAATTGCCTTTGAATATAAATGTTATAGACAGGTTCTAAGAATATCTTGGATACAGAAAATAAAAAATGCATCCATACTTCAAGAGCTGAATATTGAAGAAGGTTAAAGACGATAAAAGAAAGAAAATTGAAATAAATTGGTCACTTAAGGATGTATGCCTGGGAAGAGAGGAAGAGGAAGGCCAAAGAGAAGATTGGTGCAGAATGTGGTAGATGATCTCCAGATGGGTGTGTCGGACGTGGGACATCTTGTTGCTTATGATCGAGAGGTTTTCCGGAAGGTTGTTATGGGAGCGAGGTTCTGCAAAGGACATTCTATTGAATGAATGAATGACTGACTGACTGACTGACTGACTGACTGACTGACTGACTGACTGACTGACTGACTGACTGACTGAGAGAGAGAGAGTGAGTGAGTGAGAGAGAGTGAGTGAGTGAGTGAGTGAGTGAGTGAGTGAGTGAGTGAGTGAGTGAGTGAGTGAGTGAGGGAGGGAGGGAGGGAGGGAGGGAGGGAGGTATTTTTAACTGATTCAGTGCAGCAGGATAATATATTGCCAAATTTGACCTCCCATATGGACAGAAGGAAGATATATCACCATGCTAGGGTCATTGTGTTATGTGTTTCATTTTGTGATGTCATCAACTATTTTAATGTTTTAATATGTTAGTTTTAATATTTTATTGTTTCGTTTTGTGGTGTCATCAACTATTTTAATGCACAGTGAATGGTGGTTTACATTACAACACTTGTACATTTGATTGCGCACCATGTTTGGTCCAGACCTGCTGTCTGTTTGGCACTGAATCAGTTGAACATTACATTAATATAGAATCTAATAGCCAAGAAATAGCGCGATTGAAATTACTGTGTATAATTATATATGCAAATTTATACACTATACAAGTGGCCAGGACTGGAATGTGTGCTACATCAAGTGACATCTTTTTCTCCTTCTGGTCCATACCGTGTGACGTCAATGATCATGTCTGTCCACAGCCTTCTGTCTCTCATGTTCCCATAATTTCTGATACCTATGGTCCTCCATGCCAGAATGTTCAACTGTCCAGCATCTTCTCTCTTGGTCTCATTGTGACGACACACTCTAGCTTTCCTCTTCTCATGACGTGCCCAAAAGTCACCAGTTCTGTTTGTGAGTTAACTTCTTTCAAGACATCCTTATTACCCTTTCTGTCTGTCACTGATGTTCTCATAATGTTTCTATAAAAGCACATAATTCCTCACTTGTTTGCTAATTATCCATGATTTGCTTCCTTATGTCAAGATTGGCTCAATATAGCTCCTAAGAACTCTTGTCCTCACCTTGATAAGCAAAGATACATTTCAGAGAACATCATGTGAAATGCTGCCTTTGATTGGGTTATACTACATGTAACGTCTTTAAGACATGTTCCATCTGCTGTTATTAAAGTAGCCAATTGATTAAATACATTGACTTGTTTCTTTGATGTTTTATTTGCGTATACACTTTTTCCTTGTTATAGAAATAAGTGCATAAATACTATATCTTTGCCTCCACAGTGTGCGGCGGTGCACTGACAACTGCAACTGGGGTGGTTACCACTCCCAACTACCCAAATCCATATCCACATAACCGCCAGTGTGAGTGGACCATAACCGCCAGAGACGGCAACCAGATCTTAGTAAACATTACTGACCTCGATATAGAGCGGCATCCAAATTGTTACTTTGATTTTCTGGAGATCAGGTGAGGAGAATATTAGGTGTTATTTTTGTCACCATTTATGGAATGATTAATTGCCACGATATATTGCATGATATTTTGAATTATGTATTGAAAGTTAATTGGACAGCCAAAACACTAAAATGAGCAATCTGGACATTTTGAGGGAAGCTGAGTCACAAAGACATGTTCTCACAAACATCAGAAAGAGGCAGTCATTGTTTTTTGCCTACATTATAAGAAAACAAAAACTGGAATATGTTGTGACAACCAGAAAGAGTTTTGACAAGAGAAGAAGACAGTGTGAAATGATTCTTGACAGTCTATTGTCATGGCACAGAAGGGAGACAAATCACGAATTGATCCATGCCGTCGGAGATAGCAATTTGTGGAGAGGCATGATTACCCATGCCAGCTAGCAAGGCAGTGGATAATGATGATGATATTGAATGATTGTCAGCACTAGTGGTTTAGAGGTTAGTGAATGCTGTTTCACAAATGTATTACACACAAGGTCGTGGGTGTGAAATCAGCAGAAAGTATTGATGTTAATTGTGTGGGAATTGGCCATTCAAATAGCCATGGGAAAATACTGAATGTAAAATTTGCCAAGGAAATCACAGACAGACAATAAATCTTGTGGTTGATTGTGATGTCTTGTACAAGGACATGCAACTAATTTTTAAATTTAAAAAAAAAACTGTTGAATGATTAGTTTGATTGATTGAATAATTGTTGATTGGCTGAATGATGGATGTTTTAATGTGTGTTTAATTGAATGATTAGTTAGTGCTGGTTGGCTGTATGATTGATTGGTTGATTAAGTGGTAGATTGATTAAATGGTTAGTTCATTGGCTGGATGTTAGATTAAACCTTGCTCCCATAACAACCTTCCAGAAAACCTCTCGAACATAAGCAAGATGTCCCGCGTCCGATACACCCATCTGGAGATCATCCGCCACATCCTGTACCCATCTTCTTTTTGACCTTCCTCTTCCTCCCTTCCCAGGCATATATCCCTCCATTATTTTTCTCTCCAAACTTTTGTGACGTTTCAAGTGACCAAACTATGTAACTTTTCTTTCTTTTATCGACTTTAGTAACCAACCTTCTTTAATATTCAGCTCTTGAAGTATGGATGCATTTGTTCTTTTCTTTATCCAAGATATTCTTAGAACTCGTCTATAACATTTATATTCAAAGGCATTTATGCGCTTAGTAAGTGTTCAAGTCTCACAGGCGTATGTTGCAGTGGGAAAGATGCATGCTTTTAAAAATCTAATTTTTGTAGTTCTATCTGTCCCACTCCACAATTTATTCTGTTTTAATCTTTGAAGAGCAATAGATATTCGTCTTGCAGTTTCTTTCATTGTGTCACCATTATTGGTAATCAATGGCCCAAGATATTCAAAATTATCCACCACCTCCAATTTTTCCTTATTAACATATATCTCTATCTCCATAGTAGTCGTATCTGTATGCATTATCTTTGTTTTTGCTATGTTAAGATATAAGTTGTGATTTTCACTATTCAATTGGTTTGAGGTTATCAGGTTTTCTATACCATTCCGTGTTGTGGATATCAATACGGTATCATCAGCATATCGAATCTCTGGTATTTCATGACCATGTTTATATCATCTCTGTCATTTCTCATTATATTTTCGGTGAACAGGTTCAACAAATAGGGAGACAAAGTTATTCATGATAAATATTCTTGAAAATCCACATATTAGAAGTTCAGATAGAGACTGATCACTTGGCATCACATGTTCATGTAAATGAGTTAATGAACTGATGCAAACTGTGTTTCTAGTAATAAACTGTTGCTAGGCGTGTTTGTATTTACTTTATTAGTCAAGGGGAAACTAGTCAAGGGGAATACAGCGTGAATTTTCATTTTCACAAATGATAATACTAGTGATGTCCCTTGAAAGTAGGATTTGAACCTGTCAGTATACCCCTACTGGTTCAGTGGACAGCCTGACCAAATCAAACTGACCAAACGAACAAACCTGGGTTGAGTTTCATCTAGTTTACAAGTTCTCCTACAATTTGCCACTCCATATGTTTAACTGTCTCCTGTGTTAATCGTGCTGCATGTCACCAGGCATTGTCATAATAGAGCAGTAATCCCCTGCTCCGTAGACCAGGATTTTTAAACATTCAAATTACTTTCAGAATTCTCAACGGAACTTCAGTTTGTGTTCCTTAGTTGTCTGACCAATCACTGTGTGTAACAGTCACCATATATTATCCTCTGACCTTGTAGTTGTCTAGCCAAGCTAATTGTAAAGTTAGATGATGCTGCCACTGAATGACGCCTTCAAGAACTACAAACTGCCTTTATCTGCTTCTGAATATCAATTTGTTAATTGATGGTAAATTGGTTAGAGAAATTAAACCTCGACAGTCAAGATTTTGTGGGTACATTTCGAGGAGAAATAAACTACGTGACAACTGGCAAACTTAATGGGACAGAGAAAGGGGATGACAAAGAGATAACAACGTGGATAACCTGGCCACATAGCCTAACTGGGACAAGAACACAGACCTGATGCACATCTCGTTTGATTGTTTGAGAAATCGAACCATGACCATCCATGCTAATCAGCATCAACAACAACAGCTCCCGTGTGTTGCCGGGGCCCATAAGAGAAGCAAAGAATAGCAACACTGCAACCTACCACGCATTTCGTAAGAGACGACTAAGGAGGCTTGATGGTTCCATCGCCCTGCTACTGAGTGAGTGCGTGGCGCGACACTGTGAGCTGTGAGTTTTGTGTGAAATGCTTTTGAATCTGCCCGAGGTTTTTTGGAACATGACTGCATGATCGGAGCGATGGCAGATGGCTATGTCCCAGAGTTGACCGGTTTTTGCCTTATGCAGAAATGCGTGGCTGCTGGGCTTCTGGTTGACTGCCACTACCATCGACGATCAACTGTATTTCGTGGACTGTGTGGGTGAACATCTAGGAAACATTCAGATGGGAAAATGACTGCCGATTCCATCAGAAATGAACTGGGTGTTTTGTGGGGGACTATTGTGTTGATATTCTGGCGGCGGCATTATGCACAGTGTATCTGTGTAGGCTGTAGTTTGTCGAGACTCCTGTCTTTTCCACTTTTCACATTGGGCAATGGGGATCATTTTGTGTGATATTCACTGGCACAGGAATGGAGCATAATGGGGATGACCCGTTGCTGTGAAGTTGGAACTGCGACTAACTAACTAACTAACTAACTGACTAACAAACATGCTAATCAACATGGCACATGATGATGATGACTTTATGGTTTTTCTCTCTGTCTTCACTTGTGCTGCATGAGAAATAACAGTCTTATTTATGAATACTTGCAATGTGAGTGCAAACTGTAATGCTTGTATATTCTTGTCTGATTAACCATTATTCAAATTACTGATCACTTTTGCAGAAATGGTGGATATCTATCTTCACCGCTGCTGCAGACATTTTGTGGCCAGGAAGCCTCGCAAACACTCCTGTCTCACAGCAATAGGCTTTATCTGAGATTCAAATCGGATTCTTCCAGCTCTGGCAGAGGTTTCCGATTGGAATACAGCAGCGGAACATCAGGTTTGTTGGACTAGTCTGAGATCAGATCTCCTCCTCCACTTCTTCCTCTTCTCCTTCCTGTTTTGAGGGGAGTGGTGTGTCCAAACTTCAGCATGCATTTATATTAGGTTTACTTGTTACGTGGCAAAGGGGTTATGGACGCAATTTGTAATGCTGCATATCACGGTCGAAACACAGCTGCGGGCGATATGTCAACAGACCACCTTGATTTAGTTTTTATAAAATGGTATGGGTGCTTGTCATTCAGAAAGCAATGGCAAACACAATCACAAACAGTAAAAAAATCCTGGGGTTGACTGCAACATTCTGTAAAGGATATGCAGCTAACTTTACTTTCTCTAGGCGGATTTTATAATTTAATCATTGTACCTAAATAAGTATATGACGTTGGTTTGTTTTTGTGTTTTTCTTCCTTTTATGCCGTTAGGCATCGTGGGGAGGGGTAATTGAAGTTCCTGCGCCTGTGACTAGCGTCTTTCCTCCAATTTCCTTCATTAATCTTGAGCAGAATTTGAGGATCAAGTAAATTCCCTACCGGTTTGCTTGACCAGTCGCAAGTTCCTTACCTACTTAATCCTTGTATATTTGCTACTACCACCATGTCATCCACTGGTCGCCTACTGGTAAGCTGCAAGCTTTGCCAGGTTGAACTGACCGACCGACATTGAAACTTACCCTCAAAGTGTACTCATGTGCCCTCAAACTTGCTTAAAACGAGGTTTCACCAAGAGAGAGCAGGTTATCATTTACTTTATATATTATCTTTGTCTTTCCCCTACGAATTGTTAGAGCTAATTGAAAATAATCACTCATGATTTCAAAACGCAGCTGCCATAAAAATAAATTACACGATTTCTTGCCTTCCTTATTTGAAGTGAATAAACAAATATCTTTGACTACATACTAAATATAGTGTCACTGAAATTGCCTGAATGTAGAGTATGATATCCCCACGTTAATCTATAGACTCAAAGGAAGTCCTTCTGTTGGCATAGCAAAAGAGATGCAGCGATATATGCCGGGCCAGGAATCATGCAACATACTTTTATGGCTGCGGTGTTAAAATTAACTAAAAGAATGCACTGCTTTGAACTCATGATTTTTCTGAATGGGCATTTCCGATCATGGAAGTCTGCTGCAGAACAATCTGGAGTCGAAAGAGATAAAGAATATCATTGACAAACTTGAATGTTGAGGTGGACTGTTCATTGACTAAGGTTAATGTTGAGGTGCACTGTTCATTGACAAAGGTTGATGTTGAGGTGCACTATTCATTGACAAAGGTTGATGTTGAGGTGCACTGTTCATTGACAAATGTTGAGGTGCACTGTTCATTGACAGAGGTTGATGTTGAGGTGCACTGTTCATTGACTAAGGTTAATGTTGAGGTGCACTGTTCATTGACTAAGGTTAATGTTGAGGTGCACTGTTCATTGACAAACTTGAATGTTGAGGTGGACTGTTCATTGACTAAGGTTAATGTTGAGGTGCACTGTTCATTGACAAAGGTTGATGTTGAGGAGCACTGTTCATTGACAAATGTTGAGGTGCACTGTTCATTGACAGAGGTTGATGTTGAGGTGCACTGTTCATTGACAAATGTTGAGTTGAGGTGCACTGTTCATTGACTAAGGTTAATGTTGAGGTGCACTGTTCATTGACTAAGGTTAATGTTGTGGTGCACTGTTCATTGACAGAGATTGATGTTGAGGTGTACTGTTCATTGACAAATGTTGAGGTGCACTGTTCATTGACAGAGGTTGATGTTGAGGTGCACTGTTCATTGACAAAGGTTGAGTTGAGGTGCACTGCTGATAATATCAATGAAGCACACATGTACAATGTTTTAAAAAATGTTTGCATATCCTTTACAGGACATCGCTGTCAACATCAGCATCTTTCAGCTGATTGTTGATTTCATGGCAAGATTACGCTCAGTAGTTTGCCATTTCTTTCTGAGCGGCCGGCTCAGTAATCCTGCAAGTCACCAGCGGGGGTAGAACCGCTTTCAATTCTCGCGCGCTGCGAGACCCTACGTGGATAAACAGGATTACGGAGAAAGTCGTGTAACCCCTCAGCCAGAGAGACTGGCACATGTACAATAGTATAACTAAAAGGACCACAGGGCACAAGCAACTGAGGAAGACAAAACACACACGGAGAAGTATAGTCTAAACAGGAATGATAATATGAGGAGGACATGATGGGGCTGCATGGGATGGCTAGTGAAAGGAAGGCTTGGAGTGAGCTAGTCAAGGTCTATGTCCGAAGTGGGAACAATGGATGAAAGAAGATGAAGAATATACACAAATGTCCATTTATTCATCATCCAGTGCCTTGCCGGCTGGCATGGGTGATCGTGCTTCTTCACAAATTGTGATCTCCAACGTCATAGATCAGTTCATGTGTTGACTCCCTTCCGTGCCATGACACAAGACTGTCAAGAATCTTCTCATGCTGTTTTCCTCTATCTCTCTTTCCGCAAATCTTTCCAGTTGTCACATGTTCCAGTTTTAGTTTTCTCATAATGTGGCCAAAAAACAATGACTGCATTTTTCTGATGTGTGAGATAAGTTGTCCTTGTGATTCAGCTTCCCTTAAAATGTCCTAATTGCTCATTTTGGCTGTCCAATTAATTTTCAGCTTTCTTCTACAAAACCATATCTCCAAGGCTTCCAGGGATTTTTTTTTTGCCTCTTTACTAATTGTCCAGGATTTGCAGGTTTAACTGGTTCTATTGTAAAGAGCAAAAGAAGAAATCCACTCTAATTAAAGATGAACTCTCCTTTCTCTCAATCTGGCAGGCTGTGGAGGAGATCTGACTACACCGACAGGAGGCATCGTGTCACCAAACTACCCTCAGCCGTACTCACATAACGCACAGTGTTTCTGGACCATAACTGTGTCCCAAGGGAGCTCAATCACTCTCTTCTTTGTAGACTTTGATATCGAGGGAGGCGGTAGATGCTACTACGACTATCTAGAAGTCAGTGCCTGTTGATCTGGTTTGTTGGTTGTTTGGTTGGCTGGATGGTTGGTTGTTTGGTTGGCTGGATGGTTGATTGTTTGGTTTGTTGGTTGTTTGGTTGGCTGGATGGTTGGTTGTTTGGTTGGCTGGATGGTTGGTTGTTTGGTTGGCTGGATGGTTGGTTGTTTGGTTGGCTGGATGGTTGGTTGTTTGGTTGGCGGATGGTTGGTTGTTTGGTTGGCTGGATGGTTGATTGTTTGGTTTGGTTGGCTGGATGGTTGGTTGTTTGGTTTGCTGGTTGTTTGGTTGGCTGGATGGTTGATTGTTTGGTTTGTTGGTTGTTTGGTTGGCTGGATGGTTGGTTGTTTGGTTGGCTGGATGGTTGCTTGTTTGGTTGGCTGGATGGTTGGTTGTTTGGTTGGCTGGATGGTTGTTTGTTTGATTTGTTGGTTGTTTGGTTGGCTGGATGGTTGATTGTTTGGTTTGTTGGTTGTTTGGATGGTTGGTCGTTTGGTTGGCTGGATGGTTGGTTGTTTGGTTTGTTGGTTGTTTGGTTGGCTGGGTGGTTGGTTGTTTGGTTGGCTGGATGGTTGGTTGTTTGGTTTGTTGGTTGTTTGGATGGTTGGTTGTTTGGTTGGCTGAATGGTTGGTTGTTTGGTTGGCTGGATGGTTGGTTGTTTGGTTGGCCGGGTGGTTGTTTGTTTGGTTTGTTGGTTGTTTGGTTGGCTGGATAGTTGGTTGTTTGGTTGACTGGATCATTGGTTGTTTGGTTGGCTGGATCATTGGTTGTTTGGTTGGCTGGATAGTTGGTTGTTTGGTTGGCTGGATCATTGGTTGTTTGGTTGACTGGATCATTGGTTGTTTGGTTGGCTGGATAGTTGGTTGTTTGGTTGGCTGGATCATTGGTTGTTTGGTTGACTGGATCATTGGTTGTTTGGTTGGCTGGATAGTTGGTTGTTTGGTTGACTGGATCATTGGTTGTTTGGTTGGCTGGATCATTGGTTGTTTGGTTGGCCGGATGGTTGGTTGTTTGGTTGGCCGGATGGTTGGTTGTTTGGTTGACTGGATCATTGGTTGTTTGGTTGGCTGGATAGTTGGTTGTTTGGTTGACTGGATCATTGGTTGTTTGGTTGGCTGGATAGTTGGTTGTTTGGTTGGCTGGATGGTTGCTTGTTTGGTTGGCTGGATGGTTGGTTGTTTGGTTGGCTGGATGGTTGTTTGTTTGATTTGTTGGTTGTTTGGTTGGCTGGATGGTTGATTGTTTGGTTTGTTGGTTGTTTGGATGGTTGGTCGTTTGGTTGGCTGGATGGTTGGTTGTTTGGTTTGTTGGTTGTTTGGTTGGCTGGGTGGTTGGTTGTTTGGTTGGCTGGATGGTTGGTTGTTTGGTTGGTTGTTTGGTTTGTTGGTTGTTTGGATGGTTGGTTGTTTGGTTGGCTGAATGGTTGGTTGTTTGGTTGGCTGGATGGTTGGTTGTTTGGATGGCTGGGTGGTTGTTTGTTTGGTTTGTTGGTTGTTTGGTTGGCTGGATAGTTGGTTGTTTGGTTGACTGGATCATTGGTTGTTTGGTTGGCTGGATAGTTGGTTGTTTGGTTGACTGGATCATTGGTTGTTTGGTTGGCTGGATAGTTGGTTGTTTGGTTGACTGGATCATTGGTTGTTTGGTTGGCTGGATCATTGGTTGTTTGGTTGACTGGATCATTGGTTGTTTGGTTGGCTGGATAGTTGGTTGTTTGGTTGACTGGATCATTGGTTGTTTGGTTGGCTGGATAGTTGGTTGTTTGGTTGGCTGAATGGTTGGTTGTTTGGTTGACTGGATCATTGGTTGTTTGGTTGGCTGGATAGTTGGTTGTTTGGTTGACTGGATCATTGGTTGTTTGGTTGGCTGGATCATTGGTTGTTTGGTTGACTGGATCATTGGTTGTTTGGTTGGCTGGATCATTGGTTGTTTGGTTGGCTGGATAGTTGGTTGTTTGGTTGACTGGATCATTGGTTGTTTGGTTGGCTGGATAGTTGGTTGTTTGGTTGACTGGATCATTGGTTGTTTGGTTGGCTGGATGGTTGGTTGTTTGGTTGACTGGATCATTGGTTGTTTGGTTGGCTGGATGGTTGGTTGGTTGTTTGGTTGACTGGATCATTGGTTGTTTGGTTGGCTGGATAGTTGGTTGTTTAGTTGGCTGGATGGTTGGTTGTTTGGTTGACTGGATCATTGGTTGTTTGGTTGGCTGGATGGTTGGCTGGATGGTTGGTTGTTTGGTTGGCTGGATGGTTGGTTGGCTGGATGGTTGTTTGTTTGGTTTGTTGGTTGGCTGGATGGTTGGTTGTTTGGTTGACTGGATCGTTGGTTGTTTGGTTGGCCGGATGGTTGGTTGTTTGGTTGACTGGATCATTGGTTGTTTGGTTGGCTGGATAGTTGGTTGTTTGGTTGACTGGATCGTTGGTTGTTTGGTTGGCTGGATAGTTGGTTGTTTGGTTGGCCGGATAGTTGGTTGTTTGGTTGGCTGGATGGTTGGTTGTTTGGTTGACTGGATCATTGGTTGTTTGGTTGGCTGGATAGTTGGTTGTTTGGTTGGCTGGATCGTTGGTTGTTTGGTTGACTGGATCATTGGTTGTTTGGTTGACTGGATCGTTGGTTGTTTGGTTGACTGGATCATTGGTTGTTTGGTTGACTGGATCGTTGGTTGTTTGGTTGACTGGATCATTGGTTGTTTGGTTGACTGGATCGTTGGTTGTTTGGTTGACTGGATCGTTGGTTGTTTGGTTGACTGGATCATTGGTTGTTTGGTTGACTGGATCATTGGTTGTTTGGTTGACTGGATCGTTGGTTGTTTGGTTGACTGGATCGTTGGTTGTTTGATTGACTGGATCATTGGTTGTTTGGTTGACTGGATCATTGGTTGTTTGGTTGACTGGATCATTGGTTGTTTGGTTGACTGGATCGTTGGTTGTTTGGTTGACTGGATCATTGGTTGTTTGGTTGACTGGATCGTTGGTTGTTTGGTTGACTGGATCATTGGTTGTTTGGTTGACTGGATCATTGGTTGTTTGGTTGGCTGGATAGTTGGTTGTTTGGTTGACTGGATCGTTGGTTGTTTGGTTGGCCGGATGGTTGGTTGTTTGGTTGACTGGATCGTTGGTTGTTTGGTTGGCCGGATGGTTGGTTGTTTGGTTGACTGGATCATTGGTTGTTTGGTTGGTTGTTTGGTTGGCTGGATGGTTGGCTGGATGGTTGGTTGTTTGGTTGGCTGGATGGTTGGTTGGCTGGATGGTTGTTTGTTTGGTTTGTTGGTTGGCTGGATGGTTGGTTGTTTGGTTGGCTGGATAGTTGGTTGTTTGGTTGGCTGGATAGTTGGTTGTTTGGTTGGCTGGATGGTTGGTTGTTTAGTTGGCTGGATGGTTGGTTGTTTGGTTGGCTGGATGGTTGGTTGTTTGGTTGACTGGATCATTGGTTGTTTGGTTGGCTGGATGGTTGGTTGTTTGGTTGGCTGGATGGTTGGCTGGATGGTTGGTTGTTTGGTTGGCTGGATGGTTGGTTGGCTGGATGGTTGTTTGTTTGGTTTGTTGGTTGGCTGGATGGTTGGTTGTTTGGTTGACTGGATCGTTGGTTGTTTGGTTGGCCGGATGGTTGGCTGGATGGTTGGTTGTTTAGTTGGCTGGATGGTTGGTTGTTTGGTTGGCTGGATGTTTCGTTGTCAGGATGGTTGGTTGTTTAATTGTTACGATGGTTGGTTGTTTAGTTGGTTGGTTGTTCAACTGGTACCATTAGTATTGGATTTCTTCTCTGACTGTTGAAGATGAGGACAGATCATGCATGGGAATGTCCTGAGTGCTGTGATGTCAGTTCTTGATTCAACTCAATTCCTTAGTAAGCTAGCTGTTTGTATGCCTGTCCGAGGTGAAATATACACGCCTTGCTTGTTTTTACTAAAGTAAAATTCTAGTTAGTCAATGTTTGTATTAGACCAGTGGTTCTCAACCTTTTTTGGCCCATGCACCCCTTCACCATATGTTCTGAATGTCATTCCCCCGCCCCCTTTTCATATTTCCTCCCTATAAATCTTTCATCTTCTCTCTCTCCTCTCTCTCTCTCTCTCTCTCTCTCTCTCTCTCTCTCTCTCTCTCTCTCTCTCTCTCTCTCTCTCTCTCTCTCTCTCTCTCTCTCTCTCTCTCTCTCTCTCTCTCTCTCTCTCTCCCTCTCCCCCCCCCCCACAGTTTATGTAAAAATGGAAGCTAATTTTAATAACACATACTAGAACAAGTCTAGATGTCTACATAAAACATGATTTGCAGGTCTACTTACATTTTAAAATGAATTTCAGAAGGGCGAGAAGTACAGAATTGTAATGTATGGAGGAAAAAGCAATATCAAGTAATCAGTTCTTGTATTAACATGATCTTGGCATAATCTTAATTCCCCCTGGCCATGTGGGGGTACGGGGGAATGATCAGGCTGATAGGCTAGCAGGGAATGCACCTCTTGGTGGTAGTTTGCCTATGGACAAGGGGGAGGTGGTCGTGCGCTTGTGGGAGGTGGAGAAGGCGGAGGAATAGATTGAGAACCCATATGTGGATAGAATGAGATTGTGGGGGTCGGCAGGGGTTCTAGAAGAATCTCAAAACTGAGAGTGAAGACCAGGAGAACTTTTAATCAGATAGCGGTGGGAAATATTAGTAGTATGACTCTTCACTGGCTGTTGAACGAGGGGACAGAGCACGTATGGGAATGTCCTGAGTGCAGTGATGTCGGTTCTTAACTCAACTCAACTCTGATACTGACGTTCCTCCATGCCATGTTGTCAAATTGTTTAGCATCTTCTCTCCTGGTTTCCCCCTGCCTCTTCTCTCCTCCAGTTTCCTGTTGTGATGACCTGCTCCACTTTTCCCTTCCTATGACAAGCCTAAAGAATATGGACTGTCTTCTTGTGACGTGAGTAACCAGTTCTCGGTGTGAGTAACCAGTTCTCGGTGTGAGTAACCAGTTCTCGGTGTGAGTAACCAGTTCTCGGTGTGAGTAACCAGTTCTCGGTGTGAGTAACCAGTTCTCGGTGTGAGTAACCAGTTCTCGGTGTGAGTAACCAGTTCTCGGTGTGAGTAACCAGTTCTCGGTGTGAGTAACCAGTTCTCGGTGTGAGTAACCAGTTCTCGGTGTGAGTAACCAGTTCTCGGTGTGAGTAACCAGTTCTCGGTGTGAGTAACCAGTTCTCGGTGTGAGTAACCAGTTCTTGGTGTGAGTAACCAGTTCTTGGTGTGAGTTAACTTCTTTCAAGATATCAACATTAAATTTCTTTAAATTGAGTTAACTTCTTTCAAGATATCAACATTAAATTTCTTTAAATTGAGTTAACTTCTTTGAAGATATCAACATTAAATTTCTTTAAATTGAGTTAACTTCTTTCAAGATATCAACATTACATTTCTTTAAATTGAGTTAACTTCTTTCAAGATATCAACATTAAGTTTCTTTAAATTGAGTTAACTTCTTTCAAGATATCAACATTAAGTTTCTTTAAATTGAGTTAACTTCTTTCAAGATATCAACATTAAGTTTCTTTAAATTGAGTTAACTTCTTTCAAGATATCAACATTAAATTTCTTTAAATTGAGTTAACTTCTTTCAAGATATCAACATTAAATTTCTTTAAATTGAGTTAACTTCTTTCAAGATATCAACATTAAATTTCTTTAAATTGAGTTAACTTCTTTCAAGATATCAACATTAAGTTTCTTTAAATTGAGTTAACTTCTTTCAAGATATCAACATTAAATTTCTTTAAATCTGTCCATTTTGTTCTCATAATTCTTTTATAAAGCCATGTCTCCACAACTTCTCCATAATTCCTCACAGACTTCTGATTGTCCTTGATGTACTTCCATATATCAGTAATGGCTCAGTATAACTCTTAAGATCTCTTTTTCTTACCTCAATTGATGAAGATATATAGCATAGAATATTCTCCATCTTGTCACAGATGTTAGACAATATAATTCTAAATAGTGTTTGAGATTGTGGTTTTCACATGTAAATCAATTCCCCAGGTGCGAGATGGTGGTCCATCGGGGAGACTTCTGGGTAAACTTTGTGGCACCAATATCCCAGATCCAATCACCACCACATCAAACCGGCTGTGGCTGACATACAGAAGTGATAGTTACGTTTCTGGACGAGGATTCAGACTGCAGTATCACAGCAGTAAGTTCCAGCATTCAGTCATGCTTCATCCTTCATGCCCTTTTCTTCAATTGCTGCCTTTTCTTCATTCCTTTTCTCTTTTGCATGGGTATTTTCTCTGGAAAAATCACGTAGTGTGTGTAGTAAAATGTTACATTATTTGAAGTGATTAATTGCAAACGTTTGTTAATAATGTACGAGGCATTATTTACAAACAGCTGGTCACTTGATGTGCCGTTTGACTACATTATTAATGTTTATGGAATTACAATTGTAGTCTCTGTAGTGTGGTGGTTAGTATCTCCGCCTGTCACGCTGGAGACTGTGGTTCGACTCCCTGCCGGAAATTTTTTTATTTTTAAATTTTTTATCAAAAAATCTTACACATTATGAACTAAAATATAGAACTGAGAAACTCGAAGCTTGTAAATAAAGTGTGCTCTGTGGATCTGCGGAAGCTGCCGGAGGGCGCAGCCCCCCTAGGCAGCGACGGAGTGGTCAAGTGTCGGAATCGATGGATCCAATTGATGTCTTTGTTTAACGTGAATTTTAATTGCCAAATAAAATATCACTGTACGTAGTGTGTGTCCTTGTCAACAAATATCATCTTTGTTAGGTTTGAAGAAAAAGAACTTGCAAACAAAAGACAGACAAGAAGAGAGAATAATAGTCTTTTGAAACCAATCGACGGCGGTAGTAAACGTCACGTGACCAGCCGTTTGTGAATAATGTGCGAGACATTATTAACAAACGTTTGATAATAAAGTCTCCCAACATTATTTGTGGTGTGTGTAATAAAATGTTACATTATTATGTAGTGTGTGTAGTAAAATGTTATATTATTATGTGATGTCTGTTTAAAATGTAACATTATTATATTTATCTACAGTAAAATCTTACATTATTATGTGGTGTGTTCAGTAAAATGTTACATTATCTGTGGTGTTTGTAGTCACATGTTACATATTATGTGGTGTGTAGTCAAATGTTACATTATTATGTGGTGTGCAGTCAAATGTTACATTATTATGTGGTGTGTAGTAAAATATTACATTATTATGCAATTTCTGTTTAAAATGTTATATTACTATGTTTATCTTCGGGAGTCTGTGGCGAAGTGGTCAAGCCGTTTGACTCGTGCTCCGTAGGTTGTGGGTTCAATTCCGGGCCGCGTCCTTCGGTTTACGAGTTAAATGTTTCGGAGATTCTTGTGGGTCGTCGCTAAAAGCTATGGAGTTCGTGCTTTGTGCGATGCTTTCCGTGTTGTGGAAAGAGACCGAGCCATATGGGATAAAACCCGGTGCAATGAAGTCGACCCTGTCGACTTTTAAGCGACTTTTTTTTATGTTTATCTTCAGTAATATATTACATTATTATGCCATCTCTGCAATTATTCTCTTCTTCTACGATCACTGTTTGTTATGTGTCTATCCTGGCATGGGTCACAAGTCACCAGTCCCCCAGAGGTATTTTCAAAGGGTTGCTCCAGTTGGCCAGATTTTCACCCTCAGTTTGACCAAGTCAGGGCAGCCTTGTAGGACATGCTTTGAGGTATGCTTGAGTGCTCCACATGTGCAAGAGGCAGAGTCGATAAGACCCATTTGGTAGGTTGCAGTGAAATGTGACATGATCATGTCGTAAGTAAAGTAAAGGACCCTTATATATGCCTTACGGTTCTTTAGACTCAATGAGGCTAGATCCATATTTATATAGGCCAACTGGCATTCGGTGGGCGATGTGGCCAGGATTTCACCGAGCACCTTCACTTCCCAAGTCATTTTTTGGAACCCATTTTTGGCCGGGTCGACCGGGGAGTCTAAATCAGTTTTTGTAAATCCAACCAAGTATGCCCAGCTGCTTACTGAACCCATGAGCACTGGGTAGACAGGCAAGAGTCTAGCTGCCAAGCCACCAAGGCTCGCTTGATTAGGTCACGACTGCAATAAAATGCACTTTACCTTGTGATGTGTGCAGACTGCAACAGACATCTGACAGGTAACATCAGGGTTATTGAGAGCAGTAACTTCCCCATGACTGCAGTAAAATGTACTTTACCTTGTGATGTGTGCAGACTGCAACAGACATCTGATAGGTAACAGCGGGATTACTGAGAGCCCTAACTTCCCAATGACTGCTGTAAAATGTTGCACTTTTTCTCCCTCTTTACCCTGTGATGTGCCAGCTCCATGGCGAAGGGGTTACAGACGTTCGTAACTCCACATACCCGCTTCTGAGACACAGATGTTGATGATCTGTCAGTAGACCATCTTACATTGTTTTTTTACAAAATGATATGGGTGCCGGTCATTCAGAAAGCAATGGCAAACTACTGAACGTAAAATTGCCAAGAGATCACAACAGCAAACAATGCTGTTGTTGAATGTGATGCCCTGTTAAGGATATGCAACTAACTAACCCTATGATGTGTGCAGACTGCAACAGACATATGACAGGCAACAACGGGATTATTGAGAGCCCTAACTCCCCCACGACTGCAGTAAAATATTACACTTGTTCTCCCATTTATGATGTCTGCAGACTGCAACAGACGCCTGACAGGCAACAGCGGGATTATCGAGAGCCCCAACTTCCCCAACCCGTACAACCATCAGACTAACTGTACCTGGATCATAGAAGTGCCCATTGGGAACACAGTCAATGTCTCGTTTGCTGCTTTCAGTTTGGAAAATAATACCAATTGTCATTACGATTATTTGCAGGTTGGTACGATGTCTTTTCAGAGACTGGCTTGTGTCTGTTGTTTATTGTAGAGGCTATGATTGTTTATTGAAGAAGCTCTGATTGTTTATTGTTTATTGTAGAAGCTCTGAGTGTTTATTGTAGAAGCTATGATTGTTTTTTTTGTAGAGGCTATGACTGCATAGCACTCAATGATTACAGAAAGTGTTGGGATAAACATTTAGGTCATTGATCAAACTGTTGCAGCTAACCGCTTGGTCATAGCAGAAATTGCCATGCTGTTTCTCAAGCATTGCAGAAACTGTTGTAATTACTCTTCAATCATTGCAGACACTCTTCTATTTACTCAATCATTGTAGAAACTGTTTTACTTACTCCTTAATAATTGCAGAAATTGTTTTACTTACTCCTAAATCATTGCAGAAACTGTTTACTTACTCTTCAATCATTGCAAAAACTTTTACTTACTCTTCCATCATTTCAGACACTGTTGAACTAACTCCTCAATCATTGCAGAAACTGTTGTACTTACTCCTCAATCACTGCAGAAACTTGTACTTACTCCTCAATCATTGCAGAAACTGTTGTACTTACTCTATTATTGCATTACTCCTCAATTTTTGTAAATTATTGTACTTACTTCTCAATCATTGCAGAAATTGTTGTACTTACTCCTCATCATTGCAGAAACTGTTGTACTTACTTCTCAATCATTGCAGAAATTGTTCTACTTATTCCTCAATCATTTCAGAAATCCTTGTACTTACTCCTCAATCATTGCAGAAACCGTTGTACTTATTTCTCAGTCATTGCAGAAACTTTTGTACTTACTCCTCATCATTGCAGAAACTGTTGTACTTACTTCTCAGTGGTTGTATAATGTATAGTAATTGTTCTCGGCCGGTCTTCGTGGCTGAGGGCTTACGGATGCGATTCGTGAGCCCACTTATCTGTGTTCAAAACACAGCTGCAACCGATTTGGCAGCAGACTGTGTCATCCTGGGTTTTAACGTGTTGGTATGGGAGCCGGTTGTTCAGAAAGCAAATGCAAACTACTGAACGTAAACTTGCCAAGACATCAACAACAACAGTAAAATGCTGGTGTTGACAGCAATGTCCTGTAAATAGGATGTGTAACAACAAAACATTGTTTTCAATGTTTGCATAATCTGTTGTACTTATTTCTCAGTCTTTGTAGAAACTTGTGTATTTATTTCTCAATGATTCCAGAAACTGTTATGTGTATTTCTGAGTGACTTCAGGAATGCAGAAGCTTGTAACTATTTCTCCCTGATTGCACTGCACTGTCTGTTGTGCTTGCTCATCATTTAGTGCACAATCTGTTGCACTTCTCAATCAATACAGAGAATGCTTACCTTCTCCTCTATCATTGCAGAATGTGATAACTTTGCATTCAGTTATTTTCAGAGACAGTGATAACTTTCTACTGAATAATAACAGAGATATTGATAACTTAAAACTCTACTATAGTAGAGGCTATGATAACTCACTACTCAATTAAATGTATAGAGCGGTAATAACTTACTACAGTTATTGTAGAAACAGTGATAACTTACTACAGTTATTGTAGAAACAGTGATAACTTACTACAGTTATTGTAGAAACAGTGATAATTTACTACAGTTATTGTAGAAACAGTGATAACTTACTACAGTTATTGTAGAAACAGTGATAACTTACTATAGTTATTGTAGAAACAGTGGTAACTTACTACAGTTATTGTAGAAACAGTGGTAACTTACTACTCTATTATAGCAGAGATAGTGATAATTTACTACAATTATTGTAGAGAACAATGGTAATGCCATTATCATCATGTGCCATGCTGATAAGCGTGGGCGGTCATGTTTCGCCATCTCATCACACGATCACCAGAGTTGTGGATCAGTCATGGCCAAGCCATCCAGGTATTTACTTCTCTACCTTCCCCTTGTTTTTTTTCCCCTCAATCTTGCCAATTGTCACCAAGTTTTCCAATTTATTTCTTCTCATAATGTGTCCTAAAATTTTGACTGTCTACGTCTAATTTCTCTAATCAGTTTATGGTTTTCATTTGTTTTTTGTAGAACTTGGTCATTGGTGGTTATGTCTGTCCATGTAATTCTTTGCATTGTCCTGAGAAACCACATGTCCATAGCCATCAGATGTTTATTTGTCCATGCTTCACACCCATACAAAAGTACAGGTTCTATGTAGCACTTCAACACTCTTTTTCTCATTGCAAATAACATCTTTTTATTGGTCAGTATGTTTTCCATCTTGCAAAAGGTTACCTTTGCCACGATGATTCTTGTTCTAATCTCTTCAAGGCATCTCCCATCAGATGTTTTGACTGTTTCGAGATAATTGTACCGATTCACTTGTTTAAGAATATTCCCATTTACTTGTATATTACATTGTGGAATTTCCTTCTTCCTAGTGACGACCATAATCTGTATGGTCTTACAATTTAATTCTAACCCTAATTGTTCTCTGTGTGCAACAACCGCATCTACTAAATGTTGCAGATCTTACTCATTGTCTGCAATCAATACTGTATCATCCACATATCTACTGTTATTGATGTTACACCCCCCAATGGTGATTCCTCTCATACCTTCAACATTTTTGAAAATATTTTCCCTGTATATGGAAAAAATATCTGGAGACATTACACATCCCTGCTGCACATCTCTCTTAGTATGCTGATATTGACCTACTTCATTATCAGTCTGTATAACAGCTCCCCCACCCTCTCTCTCTCTCTTGTCTTTCTCTCGCTCCTCTCTCTTTCTCTCCCCCCCTCTCTCTCTCTCTCTCTCCCCTCTCTCTCTCTCTCTCTCTCTCTCTCTCTCTCTCTCTCTCTCTCTCTCTCTCTCTCTCTCCCTCTCTCTCTCTCTCTCTCTCTCTCAAACTATCTCTCTCTCTCTCTCTCTCTCTCTCTCTCTCTCTCTCTCTCTCTCTCTCTCTCTCTCTCTCTCTCTCTCTCTCTCTCTCCTTCCTCTTACCCAATGTTCTTTAAGGCATGTACAAGTTGTCTTTACTTACAATTATTTCAGAAACTGGATAACTCATCCTTCGCTCATTGCAGATAAATCATCCTCCACTCATGGCAGATAACTTATCCTTCACTCATTGCAGATAACTTATCCTTCACTCATTGCAGATAACTCATCCTTCACTCATTGCAGATAACTTATTCTTCACTCATTGCAGATAACTTATTCTTCACTCATTGCAGATAGTGCAACAACTTCTGTCATTTATGATTCCAGATCAGGGATGGAGATAACCGTAATGCTGGAGAGCTAGCCACTCTGTGTGGGACCAGCATCCCCGGCCCTTTTCATTCAACGGGCAATCTGTTGTGGCTTAACTTTATCACAGATATATCCATTGCTGACGAAGGATTCCGACTCTGATGTTGCATGAAAGATTCAGACTTGAGGTGGCCGGTAGATGATGAGTGATTGTCCTAAATCATGGATTGCCAATATCTGCTTCATGATTGTCCAATATATGTGTCATGATTACCAAAAATCTGCTTCAGACCAGACACAGAAAGAAAGAGAATTTGAGTCATTTTTGCCAATTCTGCATCATGATTGCCAGTATCTGCTTCAGACCAGAAACTGAAAAAAAAAAATATTGGAGAGTATGATTGCCAATATCTGTGTCATGATTGCCAGTGTCTGCTTCAGACCAGACACTAGAGAAAGGAGTATATTGGGAGTCATGATTGCCAATATCTTCTCCAACGAAAACACCTAAATAAGGTATCATTGAAAAGTCTGAACAAAAATTTCAAACCCTCAACATCAGGAGAAGTAAATGGGTGTGTAACTACTTTATTCAATACATAACTGAGTTGTGTCCCATTTTTCAGGCTGTGGTGGCAATATCTACAGCAGTTCAGGAGTAATCACAAAGTCCCAATTATCCGAACCCATACCCTCACCGCCGTGAATGCCAGTGGATGATAACAGTGCCAACTGGCAATTCTATCCAAATAAACATTACCAACTTCGATCTGGAGTCGAGCAATAATTGCATGTTTGATGTTTTGGAGGTAATTTACAAGTGTTCTTCTGTCTCTCTGGATATTTTATGTCCCTTTTTATGCATGCGCGCGTGTGCACACACACCACCACCCACCCCTCCCCCCACCACCACCACCCCACCTCCCAGTGCATGCCCACGCGCACATACACTCTCTTTCTCTTCACACACCACAAACTGCCATTCCTAGAGATTTGTCCACCACCCCATACTCACACTCTCTCTCTCTCTCTCTCTCTCTCTCTTCTCTCTCTCTCTCTCTCTCTTCTCTCTCCTCTCTCTTTCTCTCTCTCTTTCTCTCTCTCTCTCTTTCACACACAAGCACCACACACACTCTTAGTTTCAGATGCTTCTTCTACCCACCAACCCCTACACACCTCTCAGAGTCTTGTCTCTCACACAGTCAGTGCACCATTCACACTGACGCACACTGCTGTGTTATTTATATTGTGTTGTGTTATGTCAAATGACATTCACTGCACATTAGGCATTCCATGAATGCTGAGTTCTCCTGTGGCTGTAGCCATTCAATGTATTCCTGCTAACTGTTCCCATGAGGAGTTGGTTATATCTCCTCTCTTGGCCTTAGAAGGACAGTCTCTCTCTCTCTCTCTCTCTCTCTCTCTCTCCTCTCTCCTCTCTCTCCTCTCTCTCTCTCTCTCTCTCTCTCTCTCTCTCTCTCCTCCTCTCTCTCTCTCTCTCTCTCTCTCTCTCTCTCTCTCTCTCTCTCACACACACACACATGCACATATATACACACATCACACACTCTTGCATATTCACCACAATCTTGTATATACACATACATCACAAAAATTAACACACAATCACACTGGCACACTCTCAGACCGCACGAATACCTCACAAACACTTTTTCACACCGACCACACATGCACACACATACACAAACGCACCTCTCACACACATACCTCTGTCACACAAACATTCACACACACTTTTCTCTCTCACACAAACATACACACACACTTTTCTCTCTCTCTCACAAACATAACACATACCTCTCTCTCTCACATGCATACACACCTTTAATGCAACACATACACACCCAGCTCACACCTCTCTCACAAACACACACTGCTCTCACACACATACACACCTCACACACACTTTTCTCTCACACACCTCAGACACACACACCTCTCTCTCCCCACACACATTTCACACACCTTGTATCACACACATACCTCTCTCTCTCTCTCACTTCACTTATACCTCTCTCTATCTCTCTCTCACACACACACATACACACATGTGCACGCACACACATACACACATACATACAGAGAGAGAAAGAGAGTAATCATATTTTGAATGGCTGGTCGTAGAACAGGTTTACCAACAATGCAAATCGTGCAGTGCTGTTTTCCAAATCAAACAATGTCTTAAGCTCTAACAACATTGTTCTGGTGGCCAGACATAGTTTTTCTAAAATTTTCATAATTTATTTATGATTTTAGAGTTAGAGAGGAGAGACTCTGACACTTATATAAGTGTCAGATCATCATTAACTACATACATTTTGTTTTTCAATGCACTTGTATCAGTTTCAGCTTTTGCAAGCTGATGAAGGCTCTAGTTGCAACACCAATGTTGTCAATTGTGGTGATTGTGTTTTTGTACAGCTTACCTATTCCACTTCTTCTTATGGTTCATTTATGGGAGTGAAGTAGTTAAGTTGTGGTTTTTAAATGATTAAGTTGTGGTTTGTAAATGAATTGTGGTTTTTAAATGATTAAGTTGGGATATTTAAATGATTAAATTGTGGCTTTTAAATTACTACGTTGTGGTTTTTACCTTCCTTAGGTCTATGCTGGCAGCGATAGTAGTGGGCCTCGACTGATTCAAATGTGCCATCAGCAAACAGCGGCACAGATATTTCATGCAACCGGGGCCACAGCTTTTATTCGTTTTAGATCTGATACCTCTGTCAGTGGGACGGGTTTTAGACTGACCTACACGGCACTGAGCGGAGGTAATGAGATTTTGTTGTCACTACTGAATGTATTATAGCCAGTAGATGGCGTGAATGTATTCATCATCATCATCATCATCATCATCATCACAGACAAGTACCTCTGTCAGTGACATGGGTAATCACTACTGAATGTATTATAGTTAGTTAGTTAGCTAGTCGACAGATCATCCTCATTGCACATCGAACCATTCAGTCCATAAGTGCTCGGATCCCCTCCTCAGCAAATCCCGCAGCGTGTAGCGGCTAACGACACCAGTTCTGTGTATGTTTATCAATCTTCTTTGGCTTCCTGCGTAGTGTTCTTGTTTGGCCACCCCTCTTTTAATTTGCTGTTATTGCAGTCTGACCATGGTTGTATATTCACAGTCATCACTTGGTTCTCGCAAAAGTCTTACTTCTCGTAGAGCATTCAGAATGTCAGCCTGGTCCATGGCGCATCCGACCTCCACAGTAGCCTCACCTGCGAGCTTGTCAGCCCGCTCATTTCCTTGTACTCCTGCATGCCCTGGCACGAAGATGAAACTAATCTTTGCAAGCCGAGACCGCTCCAGAGGCAGCAACCATTCTCTTCGGATCGACCCCTCCTCTATCCTCTTGATCATGTTCATTGAGTCGCTAAGGAAACAAGCCCTAGTGAATGTCTGTGTCTCGAGCCGGTTATTGCTTTACTTACTGCCATGACTTCCATGGTCAGGCTACTTGTGGTTTCAGTGAAAGCACCAGAGTCCTCCTTCACAATTCTCCCTCCGGCCCGAGCTGTAAAGGCCCATGAGCTTCTCACATGTCGGACGACCGACCCATCTGTGTAGATGACCGCGTCACTGTCTAGCGAATTCTCGAAAATCAATGCTTGTACTTCAGCCTCCACAGCAGCCGGATTTTCTTGTCTGCATTTCCTATCTAGTTGGATGCAAACTGAAAAGGATGTACAGAAGTCTGTTGGCACTTGCACCCACTCCTCGCCAGGTTCTAAGTCCTCAAGTGAACACACCTGTTGAAGAATGTCTTCGGCTTGACCCATCCACGACCATCCTCTTTTTAACCTGCTGCCCTTCACCTTCCTAATTTCACTATGCAGTGGATGTTGTGTGTTTGCGTTAACTCTGAGGTAGGCGCGTGCCCTGCAAACTTGTATTCTCTCTTCAATGGTTGGAAAATCAAGAGTGGCAGCGATAGTAGTTGGCCTCGACTGATTCAAATGTGCCATCAGCAAACAGTGGCACAGATATTATAGCCAGCAGTTGGTGTGAATGTATTCATCATCATCATCATCATCATCATCATCATCATCATCATCATCATCATCATCATCATCATCATCACCACAGACAAGTACCTCTGTCAGTGAGGTGGGTAGTCGCTACTTAATGTATTATAGCCAGTAGTTGGTGTGGATGAATTCATCATCATCATCATCATCATCATCATCATCATCATCATCATCATCATCATCACCACAGACAAGTACCTCTGTCAGTGAGATGGGTAGTCACTACTGAATGTATTATAGCCAGTAGTTGGTGTGAATGAATTCATCATCATCATCATCATCATCATCATCATCATCATCATCATCACCACAGACAAGTACCTCTGTCAGTGAGATGGGTAGTCACTACTGAATGTATTATAGCCTGTAGTTGGTGTGAATGAATTCATCATCATCATCATGACAGGCAAATACCTCTGTCAGTGAGATGGCTTTTAGACCAAACTACATGGCAGCCAGTGGAGGTAATCAGATTTTGTTGTCACTACTGAATGTATTGCCGGTCTCCCTGGCCCAGGGGTTAGCGTCTTTCTCCGTAATCCCGTATATTCTCGTGAGTAACGTAACTTGCGTGAGAATCGATAGTGATTCTTGCCGCGTTGGTAACTTACAGAGTATGTGAGCCGGCCGCTCAGAAAGCAATGGCAAACTACTGAGTGTAATCTTGCCAAGAAATCAATAATCAGCTGAAAGATGCTGATGTTGACAGCGATGTCCTGTAAAGGATATGTGGAAAAAAAAAAAACTGAATGTATTGTAGCCAATAGTTGGTGTTAATGCATTCATCATCATCACCATCATCATCATCATCATCATTACAGGCAAGTACCTCTGTCAGTGAGATGGCTTTTAGCCTGAATTACATGGCAGCGAGTGGAGGTAATCAGATTTTGTTGTCACTACTGAATCTATTATAGCCAATAGTTGGTGTTAATGCATTCATCATCATCATCATCATCATGACAGGCAAATACCTCTGTCAGTGAGATGGGAGTTAGATAAAATTACATGGCAGTGTATGACTACGCATGTTACATGGCAGTGTATGACTACACATGTTACATGGCAGTGTATGACTACACATGTTACATGGCAGTGTATGACTACACATGTTACATGGCAGTGTATGACTACACATGTTACATGGCAGTGTATGACTACACATGTTACATGGCAGAAATGAGTAATATGGGATAGCTAAGGATAGTCTCTGGAGTGAGTTGATTGAGAGCCTATGACCCAATGGGAGATAACTGGTGAAAGACAACTAATGGTTAATCCAATCATAACTCTCCCCTTTGTCGTGACACCACCTTACATAGGTAGAGGGGCGGGGGATTAGTGGTCTTGAGGTATGGTGTCCGCCTTGAGTGCTGAAGATCCCAGGTTCAAGCCCCGGTGTAGGCCTGGATTTTTTCACGTGGACTTCTAGTAACAAAATTGTCCCTTGGTATCTGGGCAGTGAGATTGGATGCCCGTGTGTATTGTTGTGCACATAAAATATCCCTTGGCAGTTGGAAATCTAAAAATAGTAGCCTAACACTGAGTTGGATACAAGTTAACCCAAAGATGAAACAGTCTTTGAGGTGTGAAACAATGTTTAACAATTCACTCGAGGATGATGATGAATTGGATACAAGCTACCTCATAGATTAAACAGTCTTTGGGGTGTGAAACAGTGAAACACAATTCACTCGATAATAATTATAAGTTGGATACAAGTTACCTCATAGATGAAACAGTCTTTGGGGAGTGAAACAGTGTAACACAATTCACTTGATGATGATGATGAGTTAGATACAAGTTACCCCTTAGATGACACCATCTTTGGGTTGTGAAACAGTGTAACACAATTGATTCTAAGAATCCATCATCATCATGTGGCTAGTAAAACATTCATAAAATTTATGTCAATCAAAAATGTGTGATTGCTTCACAGGCTGTGGTGGAAACTTTACTGCTAGGTCTGCCACCATCACATCCATCAACTATCCTCAGAAATATGAGCACAATACGGAGTGTGAGTGGAACATCACCGTGGCTGCGGGACATGTGGTGGTCTTGACCTTCAATGACTTTGATGTGGAAGGCCCTTATTATTCTTCAGTGTGCCAGTATGACTATGTCAATGTAAGTTTTACATGCATACATCAGCATAGATTCTCTACAGCAGTGGTTCTCAACCCATGGGGAATTCACCCCCAGGGGGGAATTTTATAGTTTCCAAGGGGGAATTAAGATTATCTCAAGATCATGTTAACATAAAAACCGATTACTTGATATTGTTTTTCCCTCCATACTTTACAGTTCTGTACTTGTCACCTTTCTGAAATTCATTTTATAACATACTAGCTGACCCTGCCCGGCTTCGCCCAGACCCTGGTGGGGAGCATCTCATTTAATTCATATAAGTAGTCATATAAGTTCCCGTTCCCGTTACCGACTATCTGTCTGTCTGTCTGTCTGTCTGTCTGTCTGTCTGACCCGCCCGGCATCGCCCAGCTCCTGGTGTGAAGCATCTCATTTAATTTATATAAGTAGTCATATAAGTTCCTGTTCCCGACTGTCTATCTGTCTGTCTATCTGTCTGCCTGACCCTGTCCGGCTTCATTAAATTCATACAACAACAAAAGTAACTTAAAAGAACGTTCTTCCACACACCATCCATTATTTTTAATGAAAACTCTTTCTAATCACCTGCATGACTACAGTAACTTCTTAAGCAAAAAAAGATGAGTTACAATGTTATGCATTGTGCATCATTTTTATGAAAAATTTAAAAATGCCTTACAGATTGTATCATTATTTATTATAACTCATATGCCGGTACATAACTATGGACAAAGAGTTTATAAATCTTTGAAAACGATGCCACAATATGACTATAAGTTATACAGAAAAGTTATGCCCCTTGAAATAACTTTTACAGAGTTAGGTCCCCTGAGATATATGAAATTATGATGAAAAATGAAAAATGAAATAATACTGAGTAAGCAGGCGAATTCACACTAACAAAATATCACAGTTGTCAGCGCTGGATTGAAAGGAAGGCGTGTAGAAAATTTCATCTCAATCGGATGGGCCGTTCGCGAGCGTATAAAGGACATACAGAGATACGCACATCCTAATTTATATATAAGATGAAGACCCGCAAATCACGTTTTATGTAGACGTCTAGACTTGTTCTAGTATGTGTTATTAAAATAGCTTCCATTTTTACATATACTGTGTAGGGGGGGGGGGGGGATTTATAGGGAAAATTGAACTTATTTGTTCTGTTTCTTCTGCTGACAGCTGTATGATGGAGCCGACGCAAATGCCACACTGATTGCAAGTCTCTGTGGCCACACCTTGTCAAACCAGACAGTCTACAGGTCAAACGGCAATCAAATGTTTGTACGGATGCGAACCGATTCATCTGTCACTTACAGAGGCTTTAGTGCTACCTACACAACAGGTGAGAATTATCCTCATTAGGTAAGAGCTATTCTGTAGAAATATTTGAAGATGGCAAGTTCAAACCATTTATTGGTGCACATGAGGAATAGCCAATCACTCCTGACATGCTAATTTGTGCACATGAAGAATAGCCAATCACTCCTGACATGCTAATTTGTGCACATGAAGGTTAACCAATAAAACAACATTTTGATAGGTATGCATGAGGCATAGCTAATCACACATGACATGTTAATTCGTGCACATGAAGAATGGCCAATCACATGTGACACATTAATTGGTACACATGAAGAATAGCCAATTAGACATGTCATGCTGATTGATACACATGAAGGATAGCCAATCAAAGGGTAACATTTTTATTGGTATGCATAAAGAATGGCCAATCACACATAAAGAATAGCCAATCAGACATGTCCTGATTGATCAAATGAAAAATAGCCATTCACACATGGTGCATTGCTTAGGAGAGAGTTATATGTATAAATATCCATGTTTATAGCTTATGTGTGGATATTTCTATGCAGGCAATGGAGGTACATTAGATGGCACTTATAGATATTTACTAATATATTGACTAAACTATGTATCCATATTTAAAATTCATGTGTGGATATTTCTATACAGGTTATGGAGATGCAGTAAACGGAGATATTGACGGATATATACTCATATATTTATTCAACTATGTATCCATATTTATAATTTAATGTGTGGACATTTCTATCCAGGCTGTACAGAGGCAGAGACAAGTGGACATAAACTCATACCTTTACTAAATTATGTATCCATATTTATAATTTATGTGTGGATATTTCTATCCAGGCTGTGGAGGTACACTCAATGCAGACACTAATGGAGAGATCATCTCTCCTGGCTACCCCAGGCAATATCCATGGAACACGATGTGTGTGTGGATCATCAGCTCTTCCTTCAACAGTAAGTCTGTGCTCTGTCCTTTGTATTGCTGTCTCAAGGCACTCAGGTGGGAGATTGAGGTGGTGTGGCTCTTTTTGGTCGACAGATGAGGGAAATGTGTGTTGGGACCAGGTTGCATGAGGTTGTTGTTATTCACGAGTTGTTGAGTGGGTGGGTGAATGAGCTCGGGCCGTTCTCAGCCCGGACATTGACCATGACATGTTGATTCCGTAGGCATGACATGATGTTTGTCAGTCAAGATGAGACTGACATATGTGAGATAGAAATAAAGTTTTAAGTTAAGATTAACTAAAGCTCTTGTGTTGTGCTTTGTGGGGAGGGACCTGTCATTGTATTATCTGCTACATCATTAATTTGGCTGGCACCTTGCCGTCTGATAGATGGTAGTTTATAACACAGAGTTATACATCTCCATAGCACAAAGCCTGGGCTGAAATTAGTGGCCATGTGTTGCCCATGCAGCATGATCCCTCTCTCGACCTGCCCAGTTTACTTCAGAGGAAAGGTAACACCAATATGTCCGGAACAAGACAAGCTGCAGAAGCTTCCAGATCAGCAAAGCAACGCTCTCTCTAACTGTCCGCTTGTTGGAGCTTCCATCCTAGACTAGTTGCCAACCAAGGCTTAAGACCAGGTCTGCCCTGCCATGACATTTAGTCTAGGCTGTATTTCCTTACACTAAGGAGTAACATACTAAATTACAGACAATGTTTATTCTCTAGATCGCCGTGTGTCCTTGACATTCACCCACATGGACTTGCACGAAGACGAAGGCTGTACAGATGAGTATGTGTCTGTTGATATTAGGCTGGAACCCATTCAGAACCAAACTGGCGCCCTTCAGAACCAATACTGCGGCAATTCTATCCCTGCCACCATCACGTCTGAAGGCTCAGCTTTAACAGTTATATTCCAGAGTGCCATGTATACGTATGGATCAGGTTTCCGGGCTGTCTATACGTCAGCATATGCTGGTAAGTCAAGGTTCTTGTCTTTGTTGGTTTTTTGTTTTTGTTTCTTAATTCTGAAAGTGGCTGTGTATATAGGAAGGTGACGTCAAGAGATTTCTTGTTCTTCATGCTCTTCTTCTAGGTCTTCCTCTTCTTCTTCTCCTCCTCCTCCTCTTCATACTCCTGTTCTTCTTAATTTTCTTCTTTTCCCCTCCTCCTACTCCTGCTCTTCTTCCTCTTTTCCTTGTTTCCTCTTCTTTCTCTTCTGCTACTCCTTGTCCCCACCTCTTCTTCATTTCCTCCTCCTCCTGCTCTTCTTGTTCTTGTTCTTTTTCTTCTCCTCCTTGCCCTCCTCCTCCTCCTTCTTCTTTGTTTCATCCAAGCTGTGATATTTCTGTCTTGCAACTACCGTCATTGCGGGAGCTGTGCCAGTGAAGCTAGCATGCTAACCTGTCTGCCTGTTGGTCATGTTTTCCCCATCATTTTGAGTTGTTGACTTTTGTACAGCCTGAAGAATTAGGAACTGGTAGTGTCCTGCTTCCATCCTGATAAACCACAACGCATTCTCTAAGGAAGCTCATGGGCTGTCTGGGTGGTGAGTGCAAGACTAGAGTGCTGTTTACCTACCACCATCTGGAGGGATCGCTGCAGCAGTCTCATGGCATACAGTTTGTAGTCCTTAACAGGCATCATCATAATGGAAACCATGGTCACTCCTTCTCTTGTTAGCCAGACTAGTGTCTGCCCAGGATGTCCCACAGACTAGTGTCTGCCCAGGATGTCCCACAGACTAGTGTCTGCCCAGGATGTCCCACAGACTAGTGTCTGCCCAGGATGTCTCACAGACTAGTATCTGCCCAGGATGTCTCACAGACTAGTGTCTGCCCAGGATGTCTCACAGACTAGTGTCTGCCCAGGATGTCCCACAGACTAGTGTCTGCCCAGGATGTCCCACAGACTAGTGTCTGCCCAGGATGTCCCACAGACTAGTGTCTGCCCAGGATGTCTCACAGACTAGTGTCTGCCCAGGATGTCTCACAGACTAGTGTCTACCCAGGATGTCCCACAGGCTAGTGTCTGGCCAGGATGTCCCACAGACTAGTGTCTGGCCAGGATGTCCCACAGACTAGTGTCTGGCCAGGATGTCCCACAGACTAGTGTCTGGCCAGGATGTCCCACAGACTAGTGTCTGCCCAGGATGTCCCACAGGCTAGTGTCTGCCCAGGATGTCCCACAGGCTAGTGTCTGCCCAGGATGTCCCACAGGCTAGTGTCTGCCCAGGATGTCCCACACACTAGTGTCTGGCCAGGATGTCCCACAGACTGGTGTCTGGCCAGGATGTCCCACAGACTGGTGTCTGGCCAGGATGTCCCACAGACTAGTGTCTGGCCAGGATGTCCCACAGACTAGTGTCTGGCCAGGATGTCCCACAGACTAGTGTCTGCCCAGGATGTCCCACAGACTAGTGTCTGGTCAGGAAGTCCCACAGACTAGTGTCTGCCCTATACATCCCACAGACTAGTGTCTGCCCAGGATGTCCCACAGACTAGTGTCTGCCCAGGATGTCCCACAGACTAGTGTCTGCCCAGGATGTCCCACAGACTAGTGTCTGGCCAGGATGTCCCACACACTAGTGTCTGGCCAGGATGTCCCACAGACTAGTGTCTGGCCAGGATGTCCCACACACTAGTGTCTGGCCAGGATGTCCCACAGACTAGTGTCTGGCCAGGATGTCCCACACACTAGTGTCTGGCCAGGATGTCCCACAGACTAGTGTCTGCCCTATACATCCCACAGACTAGTGTCTGCCCAGGATGTCCCACAGACTAGTGTCTGCCCAGGATGTCCCACAGACTAGTGTCTGCCCAGGATGTCCCACAGACTAGTGTCTGGCCAGGATGTCCCACACACTAGTGTCTGGCCAGGATGTCCCACAGACTAGTGTCTGGCCAGGATATCCCACAGACTAGTGTCTGGCCAGGATGTCCCACACACTAGTGTCTGGCCAGGATGTCCCACAGACTAGTGTCTGGCCAGGATGTCCCACACACTAGTGTCTGGCCAGGATGTCCCATAGACTAGTGTCTGCCCTATACATCCCACAGGCTAGTGTCTGCCCAAGATGTCCCACAGACTAGTGTCTGGCCAGGATGTCCCACAGACTAGTGTCTGGCCAGGATGTCCCACACACTAGTGTCTGGCCAGGATGTCCCACACACTAGTGTCTGGCCAGGATGTCCCACACACTAGTGTCTGGCCAGGATGTCCCACAGACTAGTGTCTGCCCAGGATGTCCCACAGACTAGTGTCTGCCCAGGATGTCCCACACACTAGTGTCTGGCCAGGATGTCCCACACACTAGTGTCTGCCCAGGATGTCCCACAGACTAGTGTCTGGCCAGGATGTCCCACAGACTAGTGTCTGGCCAGGATGTCCCACACACTAGTGTCTGCCCAGGATGTCCCACAGACTAGTGTCTGCCCAGGATGTCCCACAGACTGGTGTCTGGCCAGGATGTCCCACACACTAGTGTCTGGCCAGGATGTCCCACAGACTAGTGTCTGCCCAGGATGTCCCACAGACTAGTGTCTGGCCAGGATGTCCCACAGACTAGTGTCTGCCCAGGATGTCCCACACACTAGTGTCTGGCCAGCATGTCCCACACACTAGTGTCTGGCCAGGATGTCCCACAGACTGGTGTCTGGCCAGGATGTCCCACAGACTAGTGTCTGGCCAGGATGTCCCACAGACTAGTGTCTGCCCAGGATGTCCCACAGACTAGTGTCTGGCCAGGATGTCCCACACACTAGTGTCTGGCCTATACATCCCACAGGCTAGTGTTTGCCCAAGATGTCTCACAGACTAGTGTATGGCCTATACATCCCACAGGCTAGTGTCTGCCCAAGATGTCCCACAGACTAGTGTCTGCCCTATACATCCCACAGGCTAGTGTCTGCCCAAGATGTCTCACAGACTAGTGTATGGCCTATACATCCCACAGGCTAGTGTCTGCCCAAGATGTCCCACAGACTAGTGTCTGGCCAGGATGTCCCACATACTAGTGTATGCCCTATACATCCCACAGGCTAGTGTCTGCCCTATACATCCTACAGGCTAGTGTCTGGCCAGGATGTCCCACACACTAGTGTCTGGCCAGGATGTCCCACAGACTAGTGTCTGGCCTATACATCCTACAGGCTAGTGTCTGCACAAGATGTCTCACAGACTAGTGTATGGCCTATACATCCCACAGGCTAGTGTCTGCCCTATACATCCTACAGGCTAGTGTCTGGCCAGGATGTCCCACACACTAGTGTCTGGCCAGGATGTCCCACAGACTAGTGTCTGGCCAGGATGTCCCACAGACTAGTGTCTGCCCTATACATCCCACAGACTAGTGTCTGGCCAGGATGTCCCACAGACTAGTGTCTGGCCAGGATGTCCCACAGACTAGTGTCTGGCCAGGATGTCCCACAGACTAGTGTCTGGCCAGGATGTCCCATAGACTAGTGTCTGCCCTATACATCCCACAGGCTAGTGTCTGGCCAGGATGTCTCACAGACTAGTGTCTGCCCAGGATGTCCCACACACTAGTGTCTGGCCAGCATGTCCCACACACTAGTGTCTGGCCAGGATGTCCCACAGACTGGTGTCTGGCCAGGATGTCCCACACACTAGTGTCTGGCCAGGATGTCCCACAGACTAGTGTCTGCCCAGGATGTCCCACAGACTAGTGTCTGCCCAGGATGTCCCACACACTAGTGTCTGGCCAGGATGTCCCACACACTAGTGTCTGCCCAGGATGTCCCACAGACTAGTGTCTGGCCAGGATGTCCCACAGACTAGTGTCTGGCCAGGATGTCCCACACACTAGTGTCTGCCCAGGATGTCCCACAGACTAGTGTCTGCCCAGGATGTCCCACAGACTGGTGTCTGGCCAGGATGTCCCACACACTAGTGTCTGGCCAGGATGTCCCACAGACTAGTGTCTGCCCAGGATGTCCCACAGACTAGTGTCTGGCCAGGATGTCCCACAGACTAGTGTCTGCCCAGGATGTCCCACACACTAGTGTCTGGCCAGCATGTCCCACACACTAGTGTCTGGCCAGGATGTCCCACAGACTGGTGTCTGGCCAGGATGTCCCACAGACTAGTGTCTGGCCAGGATGTCCCACAGACTAGTGTCTGCCCAGGATGTCCCACAGACTAGTGTCTGGCCAGGATGTCCCACACACTAGTGTCTGGCCTATACATCCCACAGGCTAGTGTTTGCCCAAGATGTCTCACAGACTAGTGTATGGCCTATACATCCCACAGGCTAGTGTCTGCCCAAGATGTCCCACAGACTAGTGTCTGCCCTATACATCCCACAGGCTAGTGTCTGCCCAAGATGTCTCACAGACTAGTGTATGGCCTATACATCCCACAGGCTAGTGTCTGCCCAAGATGTCCCACAGACTAGTGTCTGGCCAGGATGTCCCACATACTAGTGTATGCCCTATACATCCCACAGGCTAGTGTCTGCCCTATACATCCTACAGGCTAGTGTCTGGCCAGGATGTCCCACACACTAGTGTCTGGCCAGGATGTCCCACACACTAGTGTCTGGCCTATACATCCTACAGGCTAGTGTCTGCACAAGATGTCTCACAGACTAGTGTATGGCCTATACATCCCACAGGCTAGTGTCTGCCCTATACATCCTACAGGCTAGTGTCTGGCCAGGATGTCCCACACACTAGTGTCTGGCCAGGATGTCCCACAGACTAGTGTCTGGCCAGGATGTCCCACAGACTAGTGTCTGCCCTATACATCCCACAGACTAGTGTCTGGCCAGGATGTCCCACAGACTAGTGTCTGGCCAGGATGTCCCACAGACTAGTGTCTGGCCAGGATGTCCCACAGACTAGTGTCTGGCCAGGATGTCCCATAGACTAGTGTCTGCCCTATACATCCCACAGGCTAGTGTCTGGCCAGGATGTCTCACAGACTAGTGTTTGGCCAGGATGTCCCACAGGCTAGTGTCTGGCTAGGATGTCCCACAGACTAGTGTCTGCCCAAGATGTCTCAAAGACTAGTGTTTGGCCAGGATGTCCCACAGGCTAGTGTATGGCCTATACATCCCACAGACTAGTGTCTGCCCTATACATCCCACAGACTAGTGTTTGGCCAGGATGTCCCACAGGCTAGTGTCTGCCCAAGATGTCTCACAAACTAGTGTATGGCCTATACATCACACAGGCTAGTGTCTGCCCTATACATCCCACAGGCTAGTGTCTGCCCAAGATGTCTCACAGACTAGTGTATGGCCTATACATCCCACAGACTAGTGTCTGCCCAAGATGTCCCACAGACTAGTGTCTGGCTAGGATGTCCCACAGACTAGTGTCTGCCCAAGATGTCTCACAGACTAGTGTCTGGCCAGGATGTCCCACAGACTAGTGTCTGGCCAGGATGTCTCACAGACTAGTGTATGACCTATACATCCCACAGACTAGTGTCTGCCCAAGATGTCCCACAGACTAGTGTCTGGCTAGGATGTCCCACAGACTAGTGTCTGCCCAAGATGTCTCAAAGACTAGTGTTTGGCCAGGATGTCCCACAGGCTAGTGTCTGCCCAAGATGTCTCACAAACTAGTGTATGGCCTATACATCCCACAGGCTAGTGTCTGCCCAAGATGTCCCACAGGCTAGTGTCTGCCCAAGATGTCTCACAAACTAGTGTATGGCCTATACATCCCACAGGCTAGTGTCTGCCCTATACATCCCACAGGCTAGTGTCTGCCCAAGATGTCCCACAGGCTAGTGTCTGCCCAAGATGTCTCACAGACTAGTGTCTGGCTAGGATGTCCCACAGACTAGTGTCTGCCCAAGATGTCTCAAAGACTAGTGTTTGGCCAGGATGTCCCACTGGCTAGTGTCTGCCCAAGATGTCTCACAGACTAGTGTATGGCCTATACATCCCACAGGCTAGTGTCTGGCCAAGATGTCCCACAGGCTAGTGTCTGGCCAAGATGTCCCACAGGCTAGTGTATGGCCAAGATGTCCCACAGGCTAGTGTCTGGCCTATACATCCCACAGACTAGTGTCTGGCCTATACATCCCACAGGCTAGTGTCTGCCCAGGATGTCCCACAGACTAGTGTCTGGCCAGGATGTCCCACAGACTAGTGTCTGCCTAGGATGTTTCACAGACTAGTGTCTGACCAGGATGTCCCACAGACTAGTGTCTGGCCAGGATGTCCCACAGACTAGTGTCTGGCCAGGATGTCCCACAGACTAGTGTCTGGTCAGGATGTCCCACAGACTAGTGTCTGCCCTATACATCCCACAGACTAGTGTCTGGCCAGGATGTCCCACAGACTAGTGTCTGGTCAGGATGTCCCACAGGCTAGTGTCTGCCCTATACATCCCACAGGCTAGTGTCTGCCCTATACATCCCACAGGCTAGTGTCTGCCCTATACATCCCACAGGCTAGTGTCTGCCTTATACATCCCACAGGCTAGTGTCTGCCCTATACATCCCACAGGCTAGTGTCTGCCCTATACATCCCACAGGCTAGTGTCTGCCCAAGATGTCCCACACACTAGTGTCTGGCCAGGATGTCCCACAGGCTAGTGTCTGCCCTATACATCCCACAGACTAGTGTCTACCCAAGATGTCTCACAGACTATGATTGCCCAGGATGTCTCACAGACTAGTGTCTGCCCAGGATGTCCCAAAGGCTAGTGTCTGCCCAGGATGTCCCGCAGGCTAGTGTCTGCCAGTATTTTCCCCACATTAATGTGAAGAAAGGACTTGGTCATTGTAAACTTGGACCTTGGCACACCAGCCCCTCTGTGTGTCCTACTTGTAATCTGTGCAGTAGATATGTTCATTTAGCATGTCCTTGAGAATGCCGCTGTCAACATGGCTCGCTAGAAAGACTTGGTCTTTTAATGAAGCCTGGTCAAGCACATCAGTGCCACATTCAAGCTCAAGAGAGAAGATATCATCAGCTCTTCAAAGGACCAGTGAGCAGAAATACTGTGGGAAGGCTGCTGCATGGGAATGCCCAGTGTGCGGAGACATCGTTCGACGTAATGTAACATAACTGGTGGAGCTGCGTCTGAGATGTTACAGTGTCCACTATACTCAGTTATTGGGTTCGATCTCAGTGTAGGGCTGGGAATTTGTATTGACCACTGATATGTAATGCCATCGCATGTCCCCTGATCTCCTGGGTAGTGAAATCAGATTCCTAGCCTTCTCAAAACCTGAAGGTTCAATGTGCAAGTTGTGCACACCAAAAATCCCATAGCAGTTGGAAACGCAAAGAGTAGGCCATAAAGCCATTGCCTTGGCAAAATTGTTAGGTAACAAAGCCTATCCTAAGGTAGACAAGATTTGTGACCTTGGATGAAATCTGTCTAGAGGAAGCCAATCTTTCACAAATGCTTACCAAAGTCAGACACACTGGCCTTTAAGATGCGTAACTAGGGGTATTACTCTCCCTTTTAAAGAGGAACAAAGAAGACAGGACATAAATCTTGATCTTGTGCCAGCTCCCTTGCCTCAGGCATTCTCATACCCAGGGTATTTTATATGTCTTCTGCAGTAGAAATGACGGTAATATTGTGTACATTTTGTGTGTCCAATTACTACTTACCCAGGGTATCTTGAATGTCTTCTGCATTAGAAATGACGGTAATCTTGTGTAAATATTTTGTGTCGACTACTTCTTACCGAGAAATCTGAACACCTATTTTACAGCGTGTGGTGGGGAGTTCACTGGACAATCTGGCAGGTTCATGAGTCCGTTTTATCCAGATGGTTATCCGATCAATATTGAGTGTGTCTGGAATATCAGATCCTCACCTGGAAACCAATTACAAATGACTTTTCCGTAAGTTACATGTGTGGTAATGTGAAACCAGTTATAGATTGGTTTGCCATAAGTTATGTGTGGTAATGTCAAACCAGTTACAGATGGGTTTTCTGTAAGTTATGTGTGGTAATGTCAAACCAGTTACAGATGGGTTTTCTGTAAGTTTTGTGTGGTAATGTCAAACCAGTTACAGATGGGTTTTCTGTAAGTTATGTGTGGTAATGTCAAGCCAGTTACAGATGGGTTTTCTGTAAGTTATGTGGGGTACTGTCAAGCCAGTTACAGATGGGTTTTCTGTAAGTTAGTTGTGTGGTAATGTGAAACTGGTTACACATGGGGTTTCCTTCATATTTTGTAATATCTTTTAATATGTCAGCAAATGACAAAATTTATATGGGTTATTGGCTAATATTAGTGATTGGTTTCTATTGCTTGGTTATTGGTTTAAATTTCAAGTTTCGAAGTTCACTTGACTTGCATGCCAGATCACAGGCTCCCAAAACAAATATTTTACAGTGAGCTGCATTGTGGTAAACGCTCCCAAGGCAGCCAGAGGAAACGCTTTAAAGACACTGAAAATCTCAATGAAAGCTTTTGGAATTCATCATGACACCTGGGAGACTGCTGCTATAGGCCGAAATTCGTGGCGTACATCATTACTCAAGGGTGCAGTCACATGTGAGGCAACCAGGACTGCAAGAGCTGTGAAAAAAAGGCTGGACAGAAAAACCACTGCAGACGATCATCCTCCTGGAACGTCAAGCATTCTTTGTCCACATTGTCAAAGAACATTTCAAGCCAAAATAGGCCTTATCAGCCATCTTAGAACTCACGTCTCCATAACACCACTGGATGAAATAAATGGTCATCATCATTCTTGATGGACAAACAACACAACACATTGGTTTAAATTAGTGATTGGTTATTGGTTAATTGTTGTGATAGGTTAATATCTGTGATTGGTTATTGTTTTATATTAACTATTGATTATTGGTTTATATTGGATATTGATTAATTTCAGCAATTGATTATTGGTCTATATTAACGGTTTTAATGTCTTCACAATAAGTCCAGATTTATGCTTTGCTCTAGTAATGTCTACACACGAAGTTCAATTTTGTGCTGTTGTTAAGTAATGTCTACTCTAGCAGTCCAAATTTGCGCTATTGTACTAATAATGTCTACACAAAAAGTCCAGCTTTTGGATGTAATCTTCAATATTTGAAAGCTCGATGAGACTTCCATGTAGTTGCATGTGGATATTCGTCAGGAGACTCCCGGGAGTCAGCGCTGAAGCTGCGGAGTTCCTGCTTTATGCGACACTTTTGGCGGGTCATCCTGCAGTAAAAGACTGAGCAATGAGAGAAGGCCCGGGTCAATGAGGTCTTTCTGGTGACTGCCAAGTCCATCGACGAGGAACTGTTGTTTTTGTGGATTAATTTTGTGTTGGCGTTCTGGCGTCGGCATTATGCAGTGTACCTGTGCGGGCTGTTGGATTGCCGAGACTCCTGCCTATTCCACTTTTCACATTGGACAGTGGGGAGCATTTTGTGTGATATTCCCTGGCACAGGAACGGAGCTTAATGGGGATGACCCGTTGCCGTGAAGTTGGAACCTCAACTAACTAACTAACTAACATTCGTCTTTGTGGGCCAATCCTCAGTCTGCTGTGAACAAAACTATAGCTTGCTTGAACGATATTATTTATGGCTGTCTGCTCTGTTAGTCCACATAATTATACGGTTGCTGGGACCAAAATAAGTCTGTGGCTATTTGGTCCTGTTCTATTGTGGAATAGTATCATCTGGTTTGTCCTGCCCTGATGTGGTACATAGAAACATCCAAGATCCGGCCATTGACACCAGCTGGACTTCGTCATCACACGGAGACAACATCTGAATCATACATCATTGACTCGAAGTTACCACAGTGCTGACAGTGATACGGATCATTCTTTGGTTGTTGCAAGGGTTAGCCAGTGTTTCCCAACCTTTTTTGTACCATGCCCCACTTAAGCCTTTCTAAAATTCATATTGCCCCCCTCCCCCGCCCCATGCCCCCCCTCAACATATACATTATTTTTAATATTCAAAAATTGAAATGTTCACTAAAGAAACTTGAATGATAGGTTTTAGGAAGAAATCACTAGGTAATTATTGAGCAAACACAGTAAGTAAATTTTCAAAACATATAATGGAGAACTGAAATTCAAGTACAAAATAATTTTAATGAAAGATTTTTCTATATTATTTTAATTATTAGTAATTATTTATTATTTAAATTTAGTGAGATCCTTGCGCTTGATGCTTGCTGCAAAGAGATCTTATGTCAGGTTCTAATTTAGTTAACTTCAGTCTCAAGTCTCCCCGTTTTGTTATATTCAGCCGATTTCTTCCATTTTCGAATTGCCCCCCTTAACAGTCAAATTGCCCCCCTGTGGGGCGTGGGCCCCACGTTGGGAAACACCGTTAGACTGAGACCAAAGAGAATCTTCACAGCTAAACACAAATCTAACCCCAGGATTAATGTTATTAACACCCACGATCCTGATAATTGCTTTGAGTTCCAAATGCAACTTGAAGACGCTTTCACTGATACATCAGAAATTTGTACAGCAAGTGAAAAGTGGGGTAAACTTAAGAAAACTCTTTATAAAACAGCGGTAGAGGTTTACGGCACTGTGGATCATAAGAGGCAGGACTGGTTTGAGGCAAACAGCCAGACACTGCAGCCCTTGATTGATAAAAAGAAGATAGCTCTCTTAAGAAACAAGGAAAGAACAACTCTGAGTGAGCTGAAGCAAGCTAGGAAGGATGTGCAAAAGGCTGCCAGGCAGTGTGCAAATGACTATTGGATCAAGTTATGTGAGTCCATTCAAAATGCAAGTGATTAGAGAAACATCAGGAGCATGTATGAAGGGATAAAGAAAGCCTGTGGTCCAGTGATCAAAAGAAGTGCACCACTGAAAACCTTGACTGGATAAATCATCACTGATAAGAAACAGCAGATGGATAGATGGGTAGAGCACTATTTGGAGCTTTACTCAAGTGAGACCAAACTAGCGGATGATGCCTTCAACGCCATAGAGGCTCTACCAACTCTTGACCACCTGGACACACTTCCCACCATAACAGAAGTTAAGTGTGCTATAAATGAACTTGCATCTGGCAAGGCTCCAGGTAAGGATGGGATTCCAATAGAGGTTATCAGGAGTGGGCAAGACACACTCACTCTACAGATCCACCAGCTAATAGAGCTATGCTGGCGAGAAGGACAAGTCCCATAGGATTTCAAAGACTCAAGCATCATAACATTGTACAAGAACAAGGGCGATCGGAGCGACTGTAACAAATTTAGGGGTATCTTACTTCTGTGTATTGTTGGGAAAGTATTTGCCAGAATTGTTCTGCACAGACTTCAAGTCCTGGGAGATCAAGTCTACCCCAAATCATAGTGTGGCTTCCGACAGGACCAGTATACCATTGATATGATATTCTCATTGCGACAAATGCAAGAAAAATGCTGTGAACAGAATCAACCACTGTTTATTGCCTTCATCGACCTCACAAAGGCATTTGATTTGGTCAGTCGTGAGGGTCTGTTCAAAGCACTACAGGAGATTGGCTGCCCACCAACTCTTCTGTCCATTGTGGAATCATTCCACACAGGCATGAAGGGTATAATAAAGTTTGGTGGTGCAACTTCAGAAGAGTTTGAAATCAAGAGTGGAGTTAAACAAGGTCGTGTACTAGCTTCCACCCTCTTTGGAATATACTTTTCACTTCTACTGAAATATGCCTTTCGTGATCAGGATTGTGGTATATACATTCACTCATGCTCAGATAGCAGCCTCTACAATGCTCAGAGATGGAGGGCCAAGACCAAAATTAGGAGGGTACTGATCTGAGAGTTGCTTTTTGCAGATGATGCTGCAATTACGACCCACTCTGAGGAAGAATTACAACATCTACTATCTGCATTCTCCAATTCTTATTCTGAATTTGGTTTAACAATTAGCAAAAAGAAGACACAGATTATATCACAAGGTGCGCATGGGGTGCCATCAATCTTTATAGACGACGCCGAACTGGAGATTGTAGACCATTTTACATATCTATGATCAGAGATAAATAGCAAATTATCCCTAGATCAGAAATCAACATCAGGATTGGTAAGGCAGCAACAACAATGAACAGGTTAAGAAAAAGAGTCTGGGAGAACAGGAAGCTTACTGCCAAAACAAAAGTCTGTGTCTATCAAGCCTGTGTCCTTAGTTCTCTTCTTTATGGCAGTGAAGCCTGGACAACTTACTCACACCAAGAGAAACGTTTAACCAGCTTTCATATGCGGTGCCTGCGAAGAATACTTGGTATTAAGTGGCAAGACAAAATCACAAATATGTATTGGAAAGATCAGGTTGTGTGACGGTATATTCCATGCTCAGTCTTTGTAGACTTAGATGGATAGGACATGTTAGGAGGATGGATGATGGTAGAATACCAAAGACATCTTTTTTGGTGAATTACAGGTGGGTAGGAGATCTCAGGGTCAGCCTCCACTACGATACAAAAGTGTGTGTAAGCGGGACATGATTGATACAGGCATTGATAATTCACATTGGGAGCAAGTCGCAGCTGAACGTGTTGCATGGAGGGCAAACATCAGAAACGGAATAAAGACAAAGGAGAAAATTATTGCAGATAAGTCACACACTGAGCGTGTAAGATGGTGCATGATGGTGGAAATGACCAGGTGTTCACATGCATCCACTGTGGATGAACATTTACAGTGGGAATTGGCCTTAACAGCTACATTCGCCATCGCCATGGGTTGTAGTAATTAAGCCTTTTTTAAGCACAGTGTAACAAACTATCATCTGCGGGATTTGCTGAGGAGGGGATCCAAGCACTTATGGACTGAATGGTTTGATGTGCAATGAGGAAGATCTGTTGACTAACTAACTAACTAACTAACTAACTAACTAACTAACTAACTAACTAAGACGGCAAGGTGCCAATGATGTGGAACAGGATAATCTGTTTTGTCCTGCTGTGATGTTGAACAGGATAATCTGTTTTGTCCTGCTGTGATGTTGAACAGGATAATCTGTTTTGTCCTGCTGTGATGTTGAATAGGATAATCTTTTTTGTCCTGGTGTGATCTGGAACAGGATAATCTGTTTTGTCCTGCTGTGATGTTGAACAGGATAATCTGTTTTGTCCTGCTGTGATGTTGAACAGGATAATCTGTTTTGTCCTGCTGTGATGTTGAATAGGATAATCTTTTTTGTCCTGGTGTGATCTGGAACAGGATAATCTGTTTTGTCTTGCTGTGATGTGGAACAAGGTTATCTGTGTTGTCCTGCTCTGATGTGAAACAGGGTTATCTGTGTTGTCCTGCTCTGATGTGGAACACTATAATCTGTTTTTTCCTGCTCTGATATGAAAGAGTATCATCTATGTTGTCCTGTTCTGATGTGGAACAGTATCATCTGGTTTGTCCTGCTCTGATGTGGAACACTATAATCTGTTTTGTCCTGCTCTGATGTGAAACAGTATCATCTATATGAGTGTAGGCTTGACTGGACCAACTTAAGTCTGGGCTGTTCAGTCTGTGTTGTTCTATTCTGATGTGGAACAATATCATCCGTTTGTCTTGTTCTGATGTGGAACAGTATAATCAATTTTGCTCAGTCATTACAAACTGGTAAATTGCATGATGCCATATTTGCTGGGTCATCTCCAGTCCTGGTGCCCATGACTTCAGCACCTGTTCTTGGGCAGTGTGCCGATGAATACCCCTACTGCCCAGAGGTTATCATCTGTTTTGTCCTTTTATTTTCATATGAAATTTGCATTAATTGAAATTGTATTAATTGAACTTGTTTGCAACAGAAATTTCCAGCTGGATCCCCTGGGTGAAATCAACGATGATTACGTGGAGATCCGCAGCCCAAATGTCAGCGGTGCACTTGTTGGACGATGGATACAAAACAATGCTCCAACAAACTTGACCTCGCTGTTTGGAGCCTGGGTTAAGTTCAGATCTAATGAAGATGGAACGGCTCCAGGTTTTGTTGCAGAGTACAGCACTTGTAAGTTTTGTAATTAATTATGAACTGTTACTGAAAGGAAGTAGCACTGCACTGTAGTCAAATTAATAAATGTTTAGACTGCTGATCAGGTGGTCTTCCCCATCGAGGCAGATTTTCTCAATTTATCCGGGCTCCCAGATCATTCAACCTAACAATAGGTACAAGGAACTTGTCTGATCAGGTGGCCTGCTTCACAAAGTTAGTGCCGATCGTTCTATACAAATATGAAGTTAGCACTATCTACCCACTACCACTCCAGGTACGGGAAAGGTTCCTTGACTGACACCAAAGAGGGTTAAACAGCAAGGGTTGACTTCATTATACTGGTTGTTATCCTATCTAGCTCAGTTTCTCTATGAGAGCAGCTGACTGACTGCTGAAAGTGTACACACACAGCAGCTGACTGCCTGCTGAAAGTGTAACACACAGCAGCTGACTGCCTGCTGAAAGTGTACACACAGCAGCTGACTGACTGCTGAAAGTGTACACACAGCAGCTGACTGACTGCTGAAAGTGTAACACACAGCAGCTGACTGACTGCTGAAAGTGTACACACACAGCAGCTGACTGCCTGCTGAAAGTGTAACACACAGCAGCTGACTGCCTGCTGAAAGTGTAACACAGAGCAGCTAACTGCCTGCTGAAAGTGTAACACAGAGCAGCTAACTGACTGCTGAAAGTGTAACACAGAGCAGCTAACTGACTGCTGAAAATGTAACACAGAGCAGCTAACTGCCTGCTGAAAGTGTAACACAGAGCAGCTGACTGCCTGCTGAAAGTATACACACAGAGCAGCTAACTGCCTGCTGAAAGTATACACACAGAGCAAGAACTGTGGCTCAGGCGTTTGATCTGGAGTTGTACTGGTAGCCTATGTTCCTCTCTCCATGGAGTTCACTCTAGGATAGATTTCAGGGAATACCAACTGTCACAAAGCGCTGCTGTATTGCGATAGCAGCTGTCTCTGTGCTCTGGCTCGTTACACTATTCATTGGTGAGCTGTGCACTAAGTATCTATGTGACTGCTTACATACGAAGATAACGAGACAACCGTAAAACACTCAAAAGAACTTGAATAAGCTCCAGTGCAGTGATGAGCAATGATATATTCACCATTGGCAGGACATGAATGAAGTATTCTTATGTTGATGATGCTTATGCCTTCAGGCCCTCACACCCGTCTAACATTCCTTCATCATTCCCACAACATACACTGTCTACCTGGCTAAAGTCTGGACTGTCTAGGTTAATCTATCGTTACCTTGTGCAAGCTGCGTTCACACTAGCCCACTCCAGTGTCTGAAGCTACGACCAATTCATTAACACCTTGTCAGCCTCCGTCAGTTATTCAAACCTCTGGGCGACCTGACAATGCCCGAAGTGATAGATTTCTTCACCCGTTAATTCCATCTTCGTCTGATGCCTGATCGTGTAATATGTTGTGATCTAACGTGCAGTGTCCTCATGCGAGTGTGTGCGTTGAAGGTAAAAGGTTCTAATCTGCCTGCTATATGTGAGTCGTGTCGTGGCTGGCAAACAACTGACTCACGACAACCGTTTGGTTGTCAATATACGCATTTGTGACGTCTCATTTGTTCCGTCCAAGTGCTCTATGGTGCTCATTTTATTAACTTCTTCTAATTCCATGTTCTGGTGCACTTGCTCACTATTTTAACTCTTTCTGGCTGTCATTCAAGCCATGACACCAACTGTGGGCAGATCTATGGTTTGTCTGTATAGTCATTTGGCCTGGTGGATAGAACTGCTTCTTCTCAACCATCCCATAGTTAGGTTTTTAAATCTGTTCTTCATAGGATGGCCTGGCATGCTGAGGAATTTTTCTGCTTGCTTTAGCATTTTTATATCCCTGCGTGCTCTCTCAGTGCTTGTGTCCTCCCCATCTTCTCCGTCTCGCACAATTTACTGCGTGGCATATTTCATATACCTTCTCCATCTGTGAAAGATGTATTGTCTCTGAACACAAATCAAGCTGGATCAACTCCAGTGGGAGTGCCCAGCAACTGACATAGGTAAAGCAGAATAACAATTAGCACATCCAGTAATTGAACATATACCAGTGTGGGTGGAAAAGAGAGTTAATCAGTCTTCAGGAAATCCCGCATGGGTACAAGTTATAAAAGCCAGAACTCTGCAATTTCTCAATATGTGTTAACTTGTGGATGTTAAAGGTGTTTTGTATACTGTATTTGTCAAACAATAAACAATTACTCATATCCATCGAGGCCATGGCAATTAGACATCTAAAATTGAGATTGTGTCGACAGAAAGATTTCACAGTGACTCTGCGATTACTGTGGGGAGAACATTCCTACATACTCGAAAAATATCAGTAGCTATGTGTGTTATGCATTTCACTCAAAATATGATTGTTATGCATTTCACCCAAAATATGATTGTTATGCATTTCACCCAAAATATGATTGTTATGCATTTCACCCAAAATATGATTCACTTATTCCCTTCATATGATACATTATTATGCAGTCAGTCGTAACATTAGATGGAAGATGTGTAACAGAGATTAAGAGCAGAATAGGCCAAGCAAAAGCTGTATTTAAGAAAATGAAAAATATCTGATGTCAGAAAAATAATACTGAAAAGTGACATAGAACCTGTTCTGCTGTAGGGCAGTCAATCTTGGAATGTGAATGAACAGATTAGGACGAGCTTGGAAGCAACGGAGATGTGGTTGTTGAGACGAAAGTTGCGAATACTTTGGACTGCCAGAGTAACTAATAATGATTGCCTGGAAGAGGTTCATGAAACTAGAACATTATATACAACAGTAAGGAAGAGACAAAGGGCATGCTTTGGAAATGTGGTGAGAAGAGAGGCATTGGAGAAATTGTGACAACCAGAAAGATCATGGGGACAAGAGGCAGCGGTAGACAGAAAGAAATAATACTGGTTGGACTGAGAAGTTTGCATGGAGGAATTTCAGCTGAGTTACCCCAGATTACTAGGAACCAAAATATATAGAGAGACATGAACGCCTACGCCAGATGGCATGACACATGATGATGATGATAGTTTCTACGTGTCTGATGAATGTTCCATGTTTGTTGTTCCCAGCATATGGTGGAAATCTTGTTGGAAATTCTGGTCAGATTGCCTCCCCTCAGTACCCAGGATTGTATCCCATGAACAGCAACTACAGGTAAGCGTAAAGTTTGTGTGGACACACATCATCATGAAGCATGGTACAGAGCCTGGGTTGACTGCATGCCCCATGAAGTGGCATGGGTTTCATATCTACAAATAGGTTAGCAAATTTGAGTTGAGTTGAGTTAAGAACCGACATCACTGCACTCAGGACATTCCCATATGTGCCCCGTCCCCTCGTTCAACAGCCAGTGAAGAGTCATGCTACTGATCGTTCCCACCGCTATCTTATTTAAAGTTCTCCTGGCCTTCCCTCTCAGTTTTGAGATTCTACCAGAACCCCTGCCGATCTCCCGCAATATCATTCTTTCCACATACAGGTTCTTAACCTATTCACCTGCCTTCTCCACATGGTCCCACAGGCGCTCGACCACCTCTCACTTTTCCATAGGTAATCTACCACCGAGAGGTGCATTTCCTGCCAGCCTTTCAGCCTGTTCATTCCCCGGCACTCGACCATGGCCAGGGCAAAAAAAATCATACAATTCTCACAATCACAAATTTAAAAAAAAAGTAAAGCACCCTTGTGTTGCCTAGAGGTGTACGGAGCATGCAATGCTAGCACTATGGTTGTACAGACTTGATGGATGATAGGGTCGTCGGTATCACACAGGCCATCTATATTTCTCATGACTTTCTCTGGCACTCACTTTAGGCAGGTCTGACCTGGGAGCCCGGATCAATTTTAAACATCTACCTTCATGGGGATTTAAATTCCATGATTAGAGGTCAGCATGGCCAAATGGATAAAAGCGCTTGTTCTTAAACATCCAGTGTGCTAATGCTGAGGTAGCGGGTTCAACCCCTACACCGGTCAGTTGGACTAAAATGTTGACCTTCTCGTCCTTGACTTGGGGACATCAATTACAAGTACCTCTGAAGCCAGAGTGGGTTCGTCTGGTGGCGAGGGGCACTATTAATAGGGAAAGCTAATCCACACACAAAAATCAGTCCAGTGCACTCAAAGTAGTTATGTGTATACGTACTACGCTTAAGTACAAGGTGAGCGAATACCTCCTCCTCCCCCCCCCCCCCCCCCCCAAGAGAGAGAATGTATGTATAACTAAATGTTTGCTAGTAAGATTGTGATTGTGAGTGATTATATGTGTATTTGTGTGTTACTGAGTGTGTGCATAACCGAGTTTGTGTAAATGATGTTAGTATGTATGTAGATATGTGTTTATGCATGTGTGCATGTCTGTGTGTGTCTGTCTGTCTGCCTGCATGTCTCACAACATGGTAATATGATTTGTTTATGGTCACAGCCTCCATCTGACAATGTTTTTTCTTGCTGTGAATGTAACGTGCACAGTAGATAATTTAAGTATGAAAAATGAGTGATTGGAAGGGCCAAATATAAGACATGCCTGCATGCCCAATTTGTGACCAATTTGAAAGTAAAGTTTGTTCGTTCCCTTTTGGGCCACGGTAGACACAGGTGTGACACTCTTTCCTTGAAAGAAGAATGATGAAGACATGTGATTAATCACTCTGTTTCATCATACAGAAAGTGCCAACTTGCATTTATAGATCTCACTTACACATGCTTTCAAGTCTAGCCATGTTGCTCAATTGTAGCCATGCTCCTCAAGTGTAGCCATGCTGCTCCAGTGTCTCCATGCTTCTCAACTGTAGCCATACTCCTCAATTGTGGCTATCCTTCTCAAGTGTAGCCATCCTGCCCAATTGTAGCCATACTGCTCAAGTGTAGCCATGCTGCTCAAGTGTAGCCAAGCTCCTCAAGTGTAGCCATACTGCTCCAGTGTAGCCATGCTCCTTAAATGTAGCCATACTCTTCAAGTGTAGCCATGCTCTTCAAATGTAGCCAGTATGACGTTTTAATGTCTTGTCTATGATTGTACAGGTGGACCGTTCTTGTCTCCCAGGGCATGAGGATCCGTATATCATTCAGTCTTTTTGCTTTGGAGAGGCCGAGTCCAGAGGGCGTCTGCCACTTTGATCATGTCCAGGTGAGGATCCTGTCCAATTGTACAATTAAAGTAAATGTTATTTTGTGGCATGTGCAGAAAGTCAAATATCTAGGCACATGGATAATATGAGATGGAAGATGCATCACAGAGATAAAGAACAGAATAGGACAAGCAAAAACTGTATTCTGTCAGACGAAGAACATATTGAAGAAGAATAAGTCCATGTCATTGGAAGCTAGAAAAATAATTCTTCTTGTTACATAGAGCTAGTTCTAACATCTGGCTGTATATCATGGACAAATAATTCCTCTTGTTACATAGAGCTAGTTCTAACATCTGGCTGTATATCATGAACAAATAATTCTTCTTGTTACATAGAGCTAGTTCTAACATCTGGCTGTATATCATGAACAAATAATTCTTCTTGTTACATAGAGCTAGTTCTAACATCTGGCTGTATATCATGAACAAATAATTCTTCTTGTTACATAGAGCTAGTTCTAACATCTGGCTGTATATCATGAACAAATAATTCTTCTTGTTACATAGAGCTAGTTCTAACATCTGGCTGTATATCATGGACAAATAATTCTTCTTGTTACATAGAGCTAGTTCTAACATCTGGCTGTATATCATGGACAAATAATTCTTCTTGTTACATAGAGCTAGTTCTAACATCTGGCTGTATATCATGGACAAATAATAATTCTTGTTACATAGAGCTAGTTCTAACATCTGGCTGTATATCATGGACAAATAATTCTTCTTGTTACATAGAGCTAGTTCTAACATCTGGCTGTATATCATGGACAAATAATTCTTCTTGTTACATAGAGCTAGTTCTAACATCTGGCAGTATATCATGGACAAATACTTCACACACCAACAAATCCCTGGAGGCTTTGGAGATGTGGCTTTATAGAAGAATGCTGAAAATTCCTTGGACAACCAAAATGGGCAAACTGGAAATTTTGAGGGAGGCTAAGTCACAAAAACACAGACAGACACAAGTCACAAACATTAGAAAAAAGCAGTCTTCATATTTTGGCCACATTATGAGAAGACAAAAACTGGAAAGATTTGTGGAATGAAAGAGATAGAGGAAGACAACGAAAGAAAATTCTTGTCAGCCTTGTAGCATGGATGGGAATCAGCACATGAATTAATGCAAGTGAATCTGTGATTGAACAAAGGTCAGCGTTAGTCGCGGTTCCAACTTCATGGCAATGGGTCGTCCCCATTTTGCTCCTTTCCTATGCCAGTGAATATCACACAAAATGCTCCTCACTGCCCAGTGTGAAAATTGGAATAGACAGGAGTCTTGGCAAGCCAACAGCCCACACAGGTACACTGTGCATAATGCCGCCGCCAGAATGCCAATGCAAAAGTAGTTGACGAAAAATACAGTTCATCGTCGACGGAATTGGCAGTCACCAGAAAGACTTCATTGACCCAGGTTTTATCCCATATAGCTCATCTCTTTCCACAGGGCGACCCACCAAAAGTGCCGCACAAAGCACGGACTCCGTAGCTCCGACGACGACTCCTAGGTGTCTCCTGAAAAATGCACTCATGAACCGAAAAGGGAAACCAGTCAATTCAGTAACAGTTGGCCGCCATTGTTCTGAACATGCAGTTCACTGTACAAACAACAGCGGACAGATGTAAAAGCATTCCACACAAATTTCACAGCTCACAGTGTCATACCAGAGAGTGATAAAAGGGCAGAATGTTAGACGGGCCTGAGTGCCCAATTCTTAAACCTTTCTAAATAAAGTTTTGTTGTTGTTGTTATAGCACGCACTCTGTAGCAGGGCGATGGAACCGTGTGCTACCAGTGCAACATGAAGAAGTGTGAATGCAAACTGTAGCCACAAGCATAAACACATCCGAGGCCTTAACGGTTCAATGCCTATCAGCCATGTTGGGAACTGGAAGTTCAAAGGTCAGTGTGCACCCAGTGGGTGATATGGTCAATATCTTTATTATTTAGGACATTTTTGGCCAGGTCAACCTGAGTGTCCAGAAACATTTTTACAGTCATTTCCCAGAGGAAGATTCAAACACATTACCACTGAGTTGGCAGGCAAATATGCTAACCACTGTGCTACCGCAGCTCACTTACTTTCTCTAGTCCATTGTTAAAACTGATACACGGTTTACGTTGCCTATTTTGTCATATAGATCTTTGACGGCACACAAGAAGATGGGGTGTCATTGGGCACGTTCTGTGGCATTAACATTCCGGACCCGCTGTATTCGGAAACCAATCAGATTACAGTCGTTTTCACATCAGACAGCTCCTTTCAGGACATGGGATTCCTGTTGAACTGGCTGGCGGTGGCTTCTAGCGGAGTTCCAGGACCTACATCTGTGACCCCAGGTACAGTTGCTCTGTTTCTTTGTCTCTCAGCTGTGTGCGGAAAGGCATGCTTCACTTCAACACTCCAAGGTGGCAGGTGTCTGCTGGATATTTTCCCCAAGACAAGCTGGTGTTGTGGGAGACAGGCAGGCTGACATATTGGCTGGGTCTGTTCCATTGAGTGGGGTATTGGTGCATGATGGGGCAGACGTGGCCGGGGCCCTTTGGAATCATGTATATAGTGTGGAAGAACATATCAATCATGATAGCTTACAGAGGATCTGCCCAACAAGGAGCGGCCAGACAGGCACTTAATCAAATAGCAACTGGTACCATTAGTATTGGGACTCTTTGCTGACTGTTGAAGATGAGGATGGAGTACATATGGGAATGTTCCGAGTGCTGTGTGGTCGGTTCTCTCATCTTGATTATGTGTACTTTGGTGTTTAAAAAAAGTAACTTAAAAGTTGACAGGGTCGACTTCATTGCACCGGGTTTTATCTCATATGGCTCAGTCTCCTTCCGCAGCGTGGAAAGCGTCGCACCGCTTTAGCGACGACCCACAGGAGTCTACGAAAAATTTAAATCGTGAACCGAAGGACGCGGCCCGGAATCGAACCCACAACCTTCGGAGCCCGAGTCAAACGGCTTGAACTTTGATGTACATTTACGTAAACTATCCTTTACCCTTCACCTTGACGGAATGGTTAGGAAGTTCCACTGACAAAGGCAAGAGCACAGTTGGAAAAGGGTTCAGTACTTGGGCTTGCTGCTCCCTATGGGAGGGAAAGACTTGCTACTTATTCCTCCAGAGAGAAAGATGAAGAAAGAATGAGAGTATGTATGTAGCGTAAATGTTTGTTAGTGAGTTTGTGATTGTGAGAGAGTATATGTGTATGCTTTTGTGAAAGTGTGTATGTGTCGATTATATATGTATGGGAAGGAGTGAATGTCTTTGCTTTACTTTATGTGTGAGCGAGGATATATTTGCGTATGAGAGAGAGAGAGAGAGTATATGTATAAGTAAATTTTTGATAGTGAATTTGTGATTGTGATTTGTGTATGTATTTATGTGTGTGTGTGTGTCCATGCTTATGTGCATGTCTGCCTGCCTGCCTGTCTTATAACATGGTAATATGCATTGTTTATTTCACAACATTCATTTGACAATGTTGTTTTTTTCTATGTGAAAGTAACATGCACATTAGATAATTGATGTCTGAAAAATGAGTGTTTGGAAGGGCTTAATGTAAGATGGGCCTGCGTGCCCAATTTGTGACCCTTTGAAAATACAGTTTGTCCTACAACATGTGATTGTCCTACAACATGTGATTGTCTTACATCATGTGATTGTTCTGGAGCATGCAATTGTCCTATAACATGTGATTTTCCTAACACTTCACGAGCTAGTCCTGGCTTCCAGCTTCAGGACTTGTTGTTAAAGCAAGAGCATTAGCAAAGTTGATAGGGAACTGCACCTGTGTCGAGCATGATTAGACGTGATTTAGCCTACTAAAGTGAGGGAAAGATTGACCACCTATTCCTCCCTGCTTTCAGGCCTACAAAATGTAATGGTGCTGTCACAGCACAGGCTCATGGCAAGAAACTGCTACAAGACAAATCAATAATATATCAACTGCACAAGTGGGAAGAAGCATGGACAGGGCCAGTACAAGGGGTTTCTCATAATTCTTTAGCCTGACCATGAAGGAGTAGGGGGAGAAAATTGAAATTTGGCACATGTATAGCTCATTCAATTTGTAATGGACATGGCACAACACACCCTACTGACCAGATCTGCACATCCAACGGTTTGTCAGAACAGTGGAGAAATCAGACGCCAGGACTGTGATAAAATTCTTGATGTTACAGGGGAAAACACCTACAGAAATACACAGGGAGATGGAGCCAGTGTTTGTGGAAGTATGTCCTTCGTATGCTTCTGTAAAAAATTGGTGTTTGCAGTTTAAGTGTGGCCGTTCCCAAGTTGCTGAATTGCCAAGATCAGGACGACCATCCTCAGAGAGCAATGATGCAAATGCTGCAAAAGTGAAGAAAATCAATGACCAGGATAGGAAAATGACAATTGCAGAGATATCGGGTTCAGCAAAACTGAGTAAGAGTACAGTTTTTAGAATTTTACACAACAGACTGAACATGAGAAAAGCGTGTGCCCGCTAGGTCCTGCGTCTGCTGACATGTGAACAGAAACAAACACGGGTTGATTGCTGTGGCCAGTTACTCAACATGTGGCGGTCGAAAAACATGTTGACGACCATGGTGACAGTAGATAAGACTTAGATTCACCATTATGATCCAGAATCCAAAATTGCCAGCATGCAGTGGAAACCCCGGGCTCGCCAACACACGTCAAGCCAAGAGCACAACATTCTGCAAGAAAAGTGATGCTGACTGTTTTTTGGGACGTCAAAAGTGTCATATTGAAAGATTACATGCTTCATGATAACACGGCTAATGGACAATACTATGCAGATCTCCTTATCAAACTAAGAAAGGCTGTGACCAGAAAATGAGGGATAGCGTGTACGCAAATTCTGCCTTTGCTTCAAGACAACGTACCCTCCCATAAAGCACAGCTTGTGCTGCAAACTGCCAACGATGTGGATATTGAAATTCTTCCACACCCACCATATTCTCCAGATTTGGCTCCATCAGACTTTTTTTTTTCTCCAAAATCTTAAAAAAAACAGCTGAAAGGAAATCGTTTTGCAGTGACAAAGATGTCATACTGGCTTGTGATAACTGGTTTAGTTCGAAAAATAGGTTGTTTTATTCTGAAGGTCTTTTCAAGGTCATGCAGAGATGGCAGAAATGCATAAATTCAGGTGGTGGCTACATTGAGAAGGAATAAGCACTGTGCCAAATTTCAATTTTCTCCACCTATTCTTCATAGTCTGGCTAAAGACTTATGAGACCCCCTTGTACTGTCAAATCGCTGGCCAATAGCAACAAATCTCTAACATTAGTTTGATTACATGAATTAGGAGTGAAGCTTGGCCAAGGATGTCAATGATCTCCTTAAGGGCAAGAGAGGAGACATTACAATCAACACCTCATGGGAACAGTGAGTAGAACGAACAAACAAACTTTACTTTCAAAGGGTCACAAATTGGGCCTGCAGACCCCTCTTGCATTCGGCCCTTCCAATCACACATCTTTCATATATCAGTTATCGATTGTGCATGTTGCATTCACATAGGAAAAAACATATTGTCAAATGAATATTTTGAATATAAACAATGCATATTACCATGTTATGAGACAGGCAGGCAGGCAGCCACATATACACAAAAACATGCATACATACCTGTATACATACTTACATCACTTACACAAACTCTCACAGTTGTGCACCCACTAAATAACACACAAATACACACTCCCTCGCATACACATATACTCACTCACAATCACAAACTCACTAACAAAAGTCTACGTAGACATACATCTCTCTCTCTCTCTCTCTCTCTCTCTCTCTCTCTCTCTCTCTCTCTCTCTCTCTCTCTCTCTCTCTCTCTCTTTCTCTCTCTCTCTCTCTCTGAAAATAAAATTTGTTCGTTCTCTCTCTCTCTCTCTCTCTCTCTCTCTCTCTCTCTCTCCCCCTCTCTCTCTCTCTGTCTCTCTCTCTCTCCCTCTCTCTCTCTCTCTCTCTCTTTCTCTCTCTCTCTCTCTCTCTCTCTCCCTCTCTCTCTCTCTCTCTCCCTCTCTCTCTCTTTCTCTCTCTCTCTCTCTCCCTCTCTCTCTCTCCCCCTCCCTCTCTCTCTCTCTCTCTCTCTCTCTCTCTCTGGTAGTAGAGATACATATTGAGATAGCTGCTGCATCGGAGGACTAAGCACCCATAGAAATACCCAATGTACAGAGATGTTGATCATGATAACATAACATATATAAACCTTTGCCCTGGATACAAATATTGTAGCATTATAAGCTAATATGTAGTAATCTATTTTTTTCTGGCAGTAGTATCAAGCTGTGGTGGACAGCTCACAGCAACAGCAGTACAGCAGAACGTGACCTCTCCTGGATACCCAAGCCATTATGCAAATAACCTGCACTGTGTCTGGACTATATCCGTGCCTGAAGGATTCACCGTGGCTGCGAATATCACCTACATGCACCTTGAAGATTATTCATCGTGCTACTATGATTACCTTAGATTCCAAGATGGTAAGTGACTGCTAGAACTGTTGTATACCTAAACAAGTCTAGTCATTGAGCAAAATCTGTTAACAGATCATGCTACAACATGGAGTTGCTACATTTGGTCTCTCATTTTTCACTTTTTATTCTTCTGCTACTATATCTACCACCACAACCACAACCACCACCACTACTACTACTACTACTAATAGTACTACTACCACACCACCTCCATGACATTACTACTACCATCACCACCATCACAACAACTATTACCTCCACCTTCATTACTACCACCATCAGAGGTCCACCCATCCTCATACACGGCTCCGAATCAACACATGCTCGTACATGGCTCTGGATCAATCTATCCTCATACATGGCTCTGGGGCCGACCAATCCTCATACATGGCTTTGAGGTCCACCATATCACACATGGCTCTCACCAAACCATCCTCATACATGGCTCTGCACCAAACCATCCTCATACATGGCTCTGCACCAAACCATCCTCATACATGGCTCTGCACCAAATCATCATACATGGCTCTGTACCAAACCATCCTCATACATGGCTCTGGGGTCCAGCCATCCTCATATATGGCTCTGTACCAAATCATCCTCATATACAGCTCTGGATTCTCATACATTGCTCTGTGGTCCACCATCCTAATAATGGCTTTGAGGTCCACCCATACTCATATATGGCTCTGCATCAAACCTGGCTGTGCATCAAACCATCCTCATACATGGCTCTGGGGTCCAGCCATCCTCATAATGGCTTTGAGGTCCATCCATTCTCATATATGGCTCTGCACCAAACCATCCTCATACATGGCTCTGTAACAAACCATCCTCATACATGGCTCTGGAGTCCAGCCATCCTCATACATGGCCCCTGCACCAAATCATCATCATATATGGCGCTGCACCAAATCATCCTCACATATTTGATAAGTATGTTCCATTTAAGGAAGTTTGTGTTAAACATCACACTAAGCCCCCGTGGATCACACAGGAGGTAGTTGAACTTATGAGAGACCGGGACAGGGCACATAAAAATAGAGACCTAACTATGTACCATAGTCTGAGAAACAAAGTTCAATATGTTATTCGAAAGGAAAAGAAAAACTATTCTAAGAACTTAATAATAGATAAAACCAACACTAAAGATATATGGAAAGCAATTAATACCTTGAAAAATAAATCATCACAATCAATACCACCAAATCAGGTTACATGTGATCAATTCAGTAGATTCTTTCAGTCCGACATAAACCAACTGAAGGCTGCAATACCAGATGCGCCTCATGACATATCTTTATTATCATCATTCTGTGAAAACAAATGCTATGGAGACATTCCCTCCAATATACCGCTAATGACGACCACAGAAGTATTTACGCATCTCAGTAACCTAAAACACAATAACTTATCAGGTATTGATGGAATCAGTAATCGTATCCTTCGCCATGCTGCACCGGCGATCTGCGAGTCACTAACTTTTATATATAATCAATGTCTCACTAAAGGTCACTTCCCATCAGCCTTTAAAAACGCTAAAGTGTATCTTCACTTAAAAGCTGGTTCTCTAGACGATTGTCTCATGAGTAATTATAGGCCAATTTCCATATTATCCTCACTATTCAAACCACTAGAAAAGCACATCCACAAAACAACACTAGAGTACTTAGTTCGCCACAAACTAAAAGTTGACAGTCAGTCAGGATTTCGGCCAAAATATTCTTGTCATACGGCCCTAACAAGCATGATAGAAAACTGGCATAAAAATATTAACAACAATACTCTATGTGGAGCGGTGTTTATAGACTTTAGAAAAGTGTTCGATATGATAGATCATAATATTATAATTAAAAAACTAGAAACAATGAAAGTAAGCTTTAAAATAGTGACATTAATAAAAATCATTTTTATTAGACAGAAAACAAATAGTATCACACAATCAATCTTTATCTTAAGCCATTACCATTAATATTGGAGTACCGCAGGGATCTATTCTTGGCCCTCTGTTATTTGCCATGTATATAAACGATCTTCCCTTATATCTGTCGTCGTCCTGCGATCTATTTGCAGATGACTGCACAGTATATACAAACGCTATTGATCGTATTGTGCTAGAAGTATCATTGCAACAGGAAATAAATAGGGTAGTTAACTGGAGTCATACAAACCGCATGCAAATCAACATTTCTAAAACAAAATCTATGTTAATAGGAACCAGGCAAAGACTTCACACGCTAAACTCGCAGAGAACTCTACAGCTGCACATTGGTAGCATGCCTATAGAAAGTGTGACTGAGCACAAGGCACTGGTTATTATCATAGATCAAAATCTAACCTTTAACTCACATGTTCATGCTCTCGTTAAACAAATAGCCAAAAAAGTATATCAACTTGCCAAAATTAAAAATTTCCTTGACGAAAACACAAGAAAGATATTCTATACTTCCCACATATAAACACATATTGATTATTGCTCCACAATCTGGGATGGATGTTCCAAATCAATAACAAAATGCCTATATTCACTCCAGAAAAGGGCAGTGGGTTTAATTAATGGTGAAAAGCTCACCGACAATTCTAACCTACATAAACGTCTTCGGTTACTGCCACTCCACAAACGACTACTTTTTAATAAGGCCAAACTAATTCACAAAATCCTATTTCAAAATGCTCCAAGCTACCTTTGGCCATTGTTTAAATATAATGGAAGACATAGCGAACGACTAAATATACTCCATGTCCCTAAACCTTGGATAGACTTATATAAAACAAGCTTAGCATACTCTGCCGCTCACTTGTGGAACAATCTTCCACAAGAAATCAAAGACACCACCAATCATTATACATACATTCGCAACCTGTTTGAACACTACCTTAGTACAGACTATATTCCCCCATAAACAAAACAACAACAAAATACAATAATAATGGTAAATTATCTCAAACGACAACCAACCAAAAAACATTCCCATATGTATGGCACGTTAAACCTTCCTTAGGTAATTATAATGCCCATGTTAAACATTGCCTCAGTGAGTCATTTGTTATTGATTATTTTTCATGCGTTATAATGCTATTGTTCTTTTGTTGTCAAAAATTTGCTTCATAAGTGATGTTGAATGAAAGAGTGTATGAGAGGAAATTGTGAAGAAGGGCAGAATGTCAGACGGACCTGCGTGCCCAATTCTTAACCCTTTGAAAATAAAGATGTTCATTCATGTTCATCCTCATACATGGCTCTGTACCAAACCATCCTCATATATGGCTCTGTGGTCCAGCCATCCTCATACATGGCTCTATACCAAGCCATCCTCATACTTGGCCCTGGAGTCCAGCCATCCTTATACATGGCTCTACACCAAATCACCTTCATACATGGCTCTACATCAAATCATCCTCATACATGACTCTAGGGTCCCCCATCCTCATATATGGCTCTAGGGTCCCCCATCCTCATATTGGCTCTATGGTCACCCATCCTCATATATGGCTCTAAGGTCCACCCATCCTCACTCATGGTTCTAAGGTCCCCCATCCTCATACAGGGCTCTAGGGTCCACCCATCCTCATACAGGGCTCTAGGGTCCCCCCATCCTCATACAGTAGGTACTGGATAATTTTCAGAATCATTTTGGAAAGTTGGTGAGGAAAGGAACTGACCTCTTCATCTTGTTATCATGTCCTAGAATATGGGGTGGTCTAATTCATCACATGCCCTTGACTGTGTCTGCATTGGAGTAAACTTGACTTTTGACCATATATTTACATGATTAACAATTGAGTAAACTTGACTTTTGACGATAACAGAAATGCGAGGTCCATGAGTAACCACGTAGCTGAGACCTATTTTCTCATACTGTCTTACTTTATCAAACATATTCAAAACAACTGTATGGTGCGGAAACCTAGAAATTGAACAAGCAACTAGAAAGCCGAACAGAGGCCCTGGAGATGTGGATATACAGATGAATATGTCGTATTTCATGGAAACAGAAACAATCAAATACAGAGGTTCTAGAAAAACTGGGAGTGAAGAGAGAGTTGATGAAAGAAATAAAGAGGAGGCAAATTAAATATTTTGGTCATGCTAAAAGACACTCTCCCGCTGTTTATACTTCACCTCAATGCCGCAAAGTACAAGAGGAACAAGATTAGATGAGTTAAAAGACATGATACTCTTATAAAAACCATACAGGAGGGTAAGGGTGATGGCAAGCGAGCAAGAGGTAGACAACGATACAAGTTAGAAGATAACATCAAGAGATGGACGAACATCAGCCTGACAAAATGTAGTCACGTGAGAGATAGTGTTGGAGATCCATTGCAGCCAACCTTCATTGCGGAGATGGCACCTGATTGATTTATTGATTACTTTTGACAATATATTTACAGGAAATACAGCTTACCCTCCAACCATTGGCACCTACTGTGGACGGAATCGCAACACCGGTTTCATTCGGTCAACTGGCAACACCATGCTAGTTACGTTTCATACAGACAGTTCCATTACTCCTGGTGGCTTTGTCTTCACGTACAAACTAGGTGAGTTGTAATGCAAATAAAGCTGCTTGTGCATCAAGCTTTAACAGAAACTACAGTTAATGCAAATAAAGCTGCTTGTGCATCAAGCTTTAACAGAAACTACAGTTAATGCAAATAAAGCTGCTTGTGCATCAAGCTTTAACAGAAACTACAGTTAATGCAAATAAAGCTGCTTGTGCTTCAAGCTTTGACAGAAACTATAGTTAATGCAAATAAAGCTGCTTGTGCATCAAGCTTTAACAGAAACTACAGTTAATGCAAATAAAGCTGCTTGTGCTTCAAGCTTTGACAGAAACTATAGTTAATGCAAATAAAGCTGCTTGTGCATCAAGCTTTAACAGAAACTACAGTTAATGCAAATAAAGCTGCTTGTGCTTCAAGCTTTGACAGAAACTATAGTTAATGCAAATAAAGCTGCTTGTGCATCAAGCTTTAACAGAAACTACAGTTAATGCAAATAAAGCTGCTTGTGCATCAAGCTTTAACAGAAACTACAGTTAATGCAAATAAAACTGCTTGTGCATCAAGCTTTAACAGAAACTATAGCTAAGGCAAATAAAGCTGCTTGTGCATCAAGCTTTAACAGAAACTTCAGTTAATGCAAATAAAGCTGCTTGTGCATCAAGCTTTAACAGAAACTATAGCTAAGGCAAATAAAGCTGCTTGTGCATCAAGCTTTAACAGAAACTACAGTTAATGCAAATAAAGCTGCTTGTGCATCAAGCTTCAACAGAAACTACAGTTAATGCAAATAAAGCTGCTTGTGCATCAAGCTTTAACAGAAACTACAGTTAATGCAAATAAAGCTGCTTGTGCATCAAGCTTTAACAGAAACTACAGTTAATGCAAATAAAGCTGCTTGTGCATCAAGCTTTAACAGAAACTACAGTTAATGCAAATAAAGCTGCTTGTGCATCAAGCTTTAACAGAAACTACAGTTAATGCAAATAAAGCTGCTTGTGCATCAAGCTTCAACAGAAACTACAGTTAATGCAAATAAAGCTGCTTGTGCATCAAGCTTTAACAGAAACTACAGTTAATGCAAATAAAGCTGCTTGTGCATCAAGCTTTAACAGAAACTATAGCTAAGGCAAATAAAGCTGCTTGTGCATCAAGCTTTAACAGAAACTACAGTTAATGCAAATAAAACTGCTTGTGCATCAAGCTTTAACAGAAACTATAGCTAAGGCAAATAAAGCTGCTTGTGCATCAAGCTTTAACAGAAACTACAGTTAATGCAAATAAAGCTGCTTGTGCATCAAGCTTTAACAGAAACTACAGTTAATGCAAATAAAGCTGCTTGTGCATCAAGCTTTAACAGAAACTATAGCTAAGGCAAATAAAGCTGCTTGTGCATCAAGCTTTAACAGAAACTACAGTTAATGCAAATAAAACTGCTTGTGCATCAAGCTTTAACAGAAACTATAGCTAAGGCAAATAAAGCTTCTTGTGCATCAAGCTTTAACAGAAACTACAGTTAATGCAAATAAAGCTGCTTGTGCATCAAACTTTAACAAAAACTACAGTTAATGCAAATAAAGCTACTTGTGCATCAAGCTTTAACAGAAACTACAGTTAATGCAAATAAAACTGCTTGTGCATCAAGCTTTAACAGAAACTATAGCTAAGGCAAATAAAGCTGCTTGTGCATCAAGCTTTAACAGAAACTACAGTTAATGCAAATAAAACTGCTTGTGCATCAAGCTTTAACAGAAACTATAGCTAAGGCAAATAAAGCTGCTTGTGCATCAAGCTTTAACAGAAACTATAGTTAATGCAAATAAAGCTGCTTGTGCATCAAGCTTTGACAGAAACTATAGTTAATGCAAATAAAGCTGCTTGTGCATCAAGCTTTAACAGAAACTACAGTTAATGCAAATAAAGCTGCTTGTGCTTCAAGCTTTGACAGAAACTATAGTTAATGCAAATAAAGCTGCTTGTGCATCAAGCTTTAACAGAAACTACAGTTAATGCAAATAAAGCTACTTGTGCATCAAGCTTTAACAGAAACTACAGTTAATGCAAATAAAACTGCTTGTGCATCAAGCTTTAACAGAAACTACAGTTAATGCAAATAAAGCTGCTTGTGCATCAAGCTTCAACAGAAACTACAGTTAATGCAAATAAAGCTGCTTGTGCATCAAGCTTTAACAGAAACTACAGTTAATGCAAATAAAGCTGCTTGTGCATCAAGCTTTAACAGAAACTACAGTTAATGCAAATAAAGCTGCTTGTGCATCAAGCTTTAACAGAAACTACAGTTAATGCAAATAAAGCTGCTTGTGCATCAAGCTTTAACAGAAACTACAGTTAATGCAAATAAAGCTGCTTGTGCATCAAGCTTCAACAGAAACTACAGTTAATGCAAATAAAGCTGCTTGTGCATCAAGCTTTAACAGAAACTACAGTTAATGCAAATAAAGCTGCTTGTGCATCAAGCTTTAACAGAAACTATAGCTAAGGCAAATAAAGCTGCTTGTGCATCAAGCTTTAACAGAAACTACAGTTAATGCAAATAAAACTGCTTGTGCATCAAGCTTTAACAGAAACTATAGCTAAGGCAAATAAAGCTGCTTGTGCATCAAGCTTTAACAGAAACTACAGTTAATGCAAATAAAGCTGCTTGTGCATCAAGCTTTAACAGAAACTACAGTTAATGCAAATAAAGCTGCTTGTGCATCAAGCTTTAACAGAAACTATAGCTAAGGCAAATAAAGCTGCTTGTGCATCAAGCTTTAACAGAAACTACAGTTAATGCAAATAAAACTGCTTGTGCATCAAGCTTTAACAGAAACTATAGCTAAGGCAAATAAAGCTGCTTGTGCATCAAGCTTTAACAGAAACTACAGTTAATGCAAATAAAGCTGCTTGTGCATCAAGCTTTAACAGAAACTACAGTTAATGCAAATAAAGCTACTTGTGCATCAAGCTTTAACAGAAACTACAGTTAATGCAAATAAAACTGCTTGTGCATCAAGCTTTAACAGAAACTATAGCTAGGGCAAATAAAGCTGCTTGTGCATCAAGCTTTAACAGAAACTACAGTTAATGCAAATAAAACTGCTTGTGCATCAAGCTTTAACAGAAACTATAGCTAAGGCAAATAAAGCTGCTTGTGCATCAAGCTTTAACAGAAACTACAGTTAATGCAAATAAAGCTGCTTGTGCATCAAGCTTTGACAGAAACTACAGTTAATGCAAATAAAGCTGCTTGTGCTTCAAGCTTTGACAGAAACTACAGTTAATGCAAATAAAGCTGCTTGTGCATCAAGCTTCAACAGAAACTACAATTAATGCAGTGGGTGCATTAGCCATGTTGATAGAAAACATGGCTGATAATGTAATGGGCACAGTCAGGCGAGGATTTGAACCTGGGCTCGACTCATACTAAGTGAGGGGCCTCCATGCATTCAGGGCTACAAAACGTGATGGCCTGATCACATCACAGAGTCCCAGCAGGAAACTGCTTTTGGACAAATTATTATTTACTGACAGTTAATGGCTGTCAACATCATGTGTTATAGAGGCATGTTTACAGGCACTGGCCAGTTGAGATTTTGAGATGGGTTGAGTTCAGAAATAATATCGCAGCATTTGAGATGTTCCTGTACATGCTGTGTCCTCACTCAGGACATTCCCGTATATGCTCCATCCTCACTTAGGACATTCCTGTACATGTTCTGTCTTCACTCAGGACATTCCCGTATATGCTCCATCCTCACTTAGGACATTCCTGTACATGTTCTGTCTTCACTCAGGACATTTCCATACAATCTCCATCCTCACTCAGGACATTCCTGTTCATGCTCAGTCCTCACTTGGGACATTCCTGTACATTCTCTTTCCTCACTTGGGACATTCCCATACAATCTCTTTCCTCACTCAGGACATTCCAATACATGCACTCTCATCATTCAGAACATTCCCATGCAAGCTCTGTCCTCACTCAGGACATTCCCATACATGCTCCGTCCTCACTCAGGACATTCCCATGCAATCTCCGTCCTCACTCAGGACATTCCTGTATATGCTCCGTCCTCATTCACGACATTGCTGTACATGCTCTATCCTCACTCAGGATATTCTCGTACATGCTCTGTCCTCACTCAGGACATTCCCATACAATCTCTGTCCTCACTCAGGACATTCCAATACATGCACTCTCATCATTCAGAACATTCCCATGCAAGCTCTGCCCTCACTCAGGACATTCCCATACATGCTCCGTCCTCACTCAGGACATTCCCATGCAATCTCTGTCCTCACTCAGGACATTCCTGTATATGCTCCGTCCTCATTCAGGACATTGCTGTACATGCTCTATCCTCACTCAGGACATTCCCGTACATGCTCTGTCCTAACTCAGAACATTCTTGTACATGCTCCATCCTTGGGACATTCCCATAATGCTCCTCCTCACTTGGGACATTCCCATAATGCTCCTCCTCACTTGGGACATTCTCATACATGCTCTGTCCTCACTCGGGACTTCCTCGTACATGCTCTGTCCTCACTCGGGACATTCCCGTACATGTTCTGTCCTCACTCGCGCCAGGATATACACTTGTGGAACTCTACTGTTCTTTTGAAAAATTGTCCTATGTCGTTATTTGTAAGATCAGCATTGCTTGCATCTTCTTGTAGTGAGTGCTTCTGTGATTACTATACTGGTGTTTAAAAGTTAGTTCCAGTTTGTTTACAGGACTTCGCTACATGTACATCTGTGTTTTTATCTGTATTTGCAATATGTGTGCATAAATAGCACTGTGAAACCCTAGTCTATATATATATATAAATTTAATTTGAGGACGTATGCTGACTCTCTTCTGTGCCTTGACACAAAACTATCAAGAATTTTCTCACACTGTCTTACTTTATCTCTCTTTCCACAGATCTTTCCGGTTGTCATAACATGTTCCAGTTTTTGTTGTCTCATAATGTGGCCTAAAAATGATGACTGCTCCTTTCTGATGTTTGTGATAAGTTGTTTTTTTTCTCGCTGTCCAATTAATTGTCAGCATTCTTCTATAAAACCACATCTCCAAGGTTTCTAGGGATGTTTTCACCTGTTTACTAATTGTCCAAGATTTGCAGCCGTATGTTAAAATTGGTTCTATATAACATGCAAGAACTCTTTTTCTAACTTTCAAGAACATTTACTTATTGCACAAAATGTTCTTCATCTGATAGAATGCAGTCTTTGCTTCTCCTATCCTGTTCTTTATCTCAGTGATGCATCTTCCAGCTGATATTATCCATGTGCCTAGATATCTGAATTTCTGCATGAAATTAACATCATTTAGTTTAATTGTACAACAGACGAGCAATATCTCCGGCGGGCTGATTCTCATTGGTTGCAGGATCTGTACAGAGTCAGGCGGGGAGTCTGCGTGGTAGTACACGCTTACATTGGTCCGGACACTTATGAATGACAGGTGTACATGCTCATACAGGTCTAGGCACTTGATTTGAGGCACTCAGCTAGGGGATATGGCTGAACGTCTCTTAGTCAAATCCCACAGATGTGAGAGTCTGGCCACCGCTCGCCTCCTGTTCTTGGAGGTAAGATTCACCACCTGCTCTTGGAGGTAAGATTCACCACCTGCTCTTGGAGGTTTGATGCTGAGCCGCCAGTGTCTGCAGCTTATCTTGTTCCAGACATACTGGTTATCCTTTCCTCTGGAGTAAACAAGGCAAGGTGCGAGAGGGGCATTGTGCGATGACATTTTGGTCAAATTCCAATCCACATACTTTCAACTGTCAAGATGGCAAGGTGCCACTCACTCACATTTTGGCAGTCTGTTTATTTGATATCACCATGTAATAATGCCTCTAAACATATATGCCATATGAATGTATAAATAGGACTGTATTACCCTAGTCTGTATGTACATCTGTATCTTTATCTATACATGCAACATGGTTGTATAAATAGTACTATAAGACTCTAGTCTATATATTCAGCTGTGTTATTATCCATATGGTCAACATCTGTACATAAATAGCAATTTAATCCATCCATCATGTGCCATGCCGGTAAGCGTGGGCGGTCATGTTCTGCCATCTCACTCGATCAACAGAGTCGTGGATTTAATACCCTTGTCTATATGCACATCTATGTCTATATATGAAATTTTTATTTATAAATAGCACTTAAATATGTTAGTCTGCATGTACATCTATGTCTTTATTTATACATGCAATAAGTTAGTACATGTACATCTGTGTCTTTATTTATACATGCAATAAGTTGGTACATGTACATCTTTGTCTTTATTTATACATGCAATAAGTTGGTACATGTACATCTTTGTCTTTATTTATACATGCAATAAGTTAGTACATGTACATCTTTGTCTTTATTTATACATGCAATAAGTTGGTACATGTACATCTGTGTCTTTATTTATACATGCAATAAGTTAGTACATGTACATCTTTGTCTTTATTTATACATGCAATAAGTTAGTACATGTACATCTTTGTCTTTATTTATACATGCAATAAGTTGGTACATGTACATCTTTGTCTTTATTTATACATGCAATAAGTTAGTACATGTACATCTGTGTCTTTATTTATACATGCAATAAGTTGGTACATGTACATCTTTGTCTTTATTTATACATGCAATAAGTTGGTACATGTACATCTGTGTCTTTATTTATACATGCAATAAGTTAGTACATGTACATCTGTGTCTTTATTTATACATGCAATAAGTTGGTACATGTACATCTTTGTCTTTATTTATACATGCAATAAGTTAGTACATGTACATCTGTGTCTTTATTTATACATGCAATAAGTTGGTACATGTACATCTTTGTCTTTATTTATACATGCAATAAGTTAGTACATGTACATCTGTGTCTTTATTTATACATGCAATAAGTTGGTACATGTACATCTTTGTCTTTATTTATACATGCAATAAGTTAGTACATGTACATCTGTGTCTTTATTTATACATGCAATAAGTTAGTTGAATGTCCCATAGAGGATGCCATCAACCCCAGCATTTCTTAGCTCTTTGTGATTTACTAGGCAAGTTTTACGTACAGTAGTTTGCCATTGCTTTCTGAATGGCCATGCCTCATACCACCGATATCAACACAACACAGTATGTTAGATAATTGTCAAACTGTCGACATATATGATATATTTCCGTATAAGTCAAACTATTATACCCTAGTCTGTACGTACATTTGTGTTGGTGTCTATATATGCAATATACTCGTGTAAAATAAATTGCAGTTTCCTAGTTTATTTGAGTTGAGTCAAGAACTTAATTCACAACACTCGTGACATTCCCATACTCGCTCCGCCCCCATCTTCAACAACCAGCAAAGATGCCCAATAATAATAACACCAGTTGAAATCTGATTATATGTCTGTCTGGCCTTTCCTCATAGAATTGAGTGTCGGCCAGTTCCTCTGGTCACTCCCAGCTGCACCATTCTCTCCAGGCAATGATTGCAGTAACCTAATTATCACCTACTTATGAAAGAATGGCCTGCTCTGAGGTGAAGGTGTTACAGATGCAGTTCGTAATCCTGCATACCGAAACATATCTGCGGGTGATTAGGCAGCAGATCACCTTGTGTTGGTGTTCATGCAATGGTTTGAGTGCTGGTCATTCAGAAAGCAACGGCAAAATACTGAACTTGGCAAATCCCAAAATCACAAACAGCCAAAATTGCTGGGGTTGATAGCAACATCCTGTAAAGGATATGCAGTTAACTTTATGAAAGATTGAATGGACAGATAAGTAAATTGTGTTTTCATCTTTTAAACAAAGTCAACCTCAATCTTTCAAATATATATAGGTTGCGGAGGTGTCATGCAGTCACCAACCGGAGTCATCAAAAGTTTCAATTACCCTAGCAACTACGCAGCCAATGAGGACTGCACATGGAAAGTTCGTGTGTTGCCAGGGAAAACTATACGTCTGGATTTTGCTGACCCGTTCAACATTGCAGAAGACAGTGGAGATTGTAATAATGATTATTTGTTGGTGAGTATTGATACGTCAGCTCCGTGGCGAAGGGGTTACGGACGCAGTTTGTTGTCCCGCATACCGCGTTCGAAACAGCTGCGTTGGTTTTTTTATGAAATGGTATGGGTGCTGGTCGTTCAGAAAGCAATGGCAAACTACTGAACAAACACTTGCCCATGAATCACGAACAGCCAAAAAATGCTGGGCTTGACCGCTGTGTCCATAAAGGATATGCAACTAACTGATACATTGTAATAATGATGATTTATTGGTGAGCACTCATATAAAATGTTGCAATAGCGATCATTTGCTTGTGAGTACTCATATGAGACATTGCAAAAATAATTATTTGTTGGTGAGTACTCATTTAACCCTTTACAGGGCAGACGCTTGTCCGTTTTCTAGCCCTGAACGGGCAAGATTTTTTCAGGTTCGGTAAAATTTCGGGTCGCGTTAGTAAAAACATCACAAATAAGGTGTTAGTCAACCAATTTTAGTTAAATAAACAACACAATGAAGGGAAAAGCATGCAGAATATGTTACTCACGTGTTTGTTGTCAGTAATCCATATATGAACACAAATATTTACGAAATACGGCATGTTGTTTGTGATTTTCCGTCATCTATACGGCAATTTACAAACACATTTTCAGAATCATAATCACTTTCTTTAAAGTCCGACTCAGACTGCTAATGCAAAGTAACGCTTTGCACTGATATCTAGCGCCGATTAATAGTCAACTTCGTGCCCTTTAATGTCATTTAAATTGAACCTAGCGAAATCTCGGCTATCACTTGAAGAATCGCCAAAATCCATTTTGAAAAACAGCGTAAAAATCCCGAAAAATCAAAAATTGTCCGTAAAAGTCCGTTCAAATTCATACTATCGCGTTTACAAATGGCGGCCACGTTGTCAAGCTGTCGTCAAAAGCGAAAGTAGCCGTCGGAAGTGTCAGAAAGCCGAGAGATCGCGTTATTACAATGCATAATAGTATCGGCCGGAATCGGGCGCTGCGATCATTTAATGGCATCGGCCGGAATTGGCCGCTGTGAGCTGTAAAGAGTTAATGATGATGATTTGTTGGTTATTACTCATGTAATAATGATGATGTGTTTTTGAGTTTAAAAAAAATGTTAGTTGCATATCCTTTACAGGGCGTTTGCAATCAACACCAGCATTTTTTGCTGTTGTTGATGTCTTGGCAAGTTTACGTTCAGCAGTTTCCCATTGCTTTCTGAATGACTGGCACCTATATGATTTCATAAAAAACCAGCACAATGTGGTCTGCTGCCAAATCGCATGCAGCTGTGTTTTGAACTCAGGTATTTGAGATCATGAACTGCATCCGTAACTCCTTCGCCACGGAGACCGGCTGTTGGTGAGTGCTCTTGTAATAATGATTATTTGTTGGTGAGTGCTCATGTAATGATGATTATTTGTTGGTGAGTGCTCATGTAATGATGATAATTTGTTGGTGAGTGCTCATGTAATGATGATAATTTGTTGGTGAGTGCTCATGTAATGATGATGATTTGTTGGTGAGTGCAACTGTTATTTCTGATAATGCCTGCTTATGCAGCTATGAGAGTCACTGTGGTATAGTGGTCGTGCCAGCTGCCTTGCTCTGTGGTATAGTGGTCATGCTTGCTGCCTTCCTCTGTGAAGATCCAAGGTTTGTTGTCATACTCCATCATTTGGTTCATGACTGCAATTGCTTCGGAGACCCCTGGGAGTCATCGCTGCGGCTATGGAATGTGTGCTTTGTGCGAAGTATTTGGCAGTCCATTTTGTGAACAGAAGACTTAACCATATGAAGTCGGTCATGTTGCATTTAGCCTCTTTAACCTTTATGTAGTTATAATTTTGATATTTTGCATTGTGTATATTGTATACACCAATGACCAAGTCCTACAAGAAATAAATGAAAACCGTAAACTGATTAGAGAAATTAGACGTGGACAGACACACATTTTTGGACACATTATGAGAAGACATAAACTGGAGAACTTTGTGACAACTGGCAAGATTGTCCATGGGAATATCGATACATGAAACCCATAATCGGACACTCTCATGATGTTTATACTTCACCTCGACACCGCAAGGTACAAGAGGAACATGATGAGATGAGATGAGATCTTCTTTCCTACTGTTTCTGTCCATTTACAGCATGTAATGTTGATAAATACTTTGCTTTCATTTTAGATACAAATTTTAGTGAATGCTTAAACTTGAACAGTTAAATGCAAAATGTTAACTGGAATCTAAGACTAGCTGTTACTGACAAATTGGACTACCAGAGACTCCCATACTGTACACTACATAGTGGACAAGTTGCAGTATGTGGACGTGAATCAGTAACAGTGTGTAGAAATATAACTTGGGGACTTTTTGAAGTCTCTGTCAGAAGTGGGGGTGCGCCACCGCCTAGTTAAGTGTATTATTTACTGGCGGGCAACCCCAAATAGTCAGAAATTGTTTAGGGACAAAATCTATATGGCTGAACTACAGATTACGCCCATGAATATCAAGAGTACAGCTTACACGTGGCTCGTTAACAAAGATGAAATTAGCTGTTCTTAATATTCACCAAGGAGTGGGAAGGAGAAAGTTAGATGGACTAGATTTAAGTCTGCGAATTGACTACTACCCAGTGCAATTTATCCCCTCCGACTGTTTCCCCTCCTTGTTATGTAATTAAGCCCCCACCAAAGTAAGCAAGGCAATTGCATCACTTGGAAAATAAAAGTATAACAACTGAACCATGAGTTAAAGCAACTATAATCACTTTTATTATCTATCATTAATAAGTTCACATATGATGGTTTTCACGATGATGATGATTAAACTCGATGTGTATGTAATACAACAATCATGTAAGTGAAATGATGAAAATAAAATACATAACTCTGGAGTATCAAATCTGAATCTGTGTCCAGGTTCCCAATTGAGATAAGCAAGAACAGCAGGACAGTGTTCGGAACTATAGAGTTCCATCCTGTCGCCACCAGGTCTCTCTCAGTCAGTGCACAGGAAGACTTCTGTTGAGTGCTTGAAAGAGATAATCAAGAATGTGTATTATCTAGTTCTACATAAGTACAATCCTAAATAATACATACAATCTATCACACCCATATACATTGACCAGTCTGGCCGAGTCTCTCTTCCAGCTCTACTGCGTTTACTCTCCTCTTTACCCCTCTATCTCCCTCTCCTACTTTCTAGTCTGAGAAGGACTTTTTAATCGTCTCCCATGCCTGTAATTATAAATCCTGCCATCCCTTATAATGTCCCGTCAGGAATGAATTTGTCCTAAGTTCATGTCACTAATTCAGACCCCCGGTTTCTTACAGCCGCTCCGTTCAACTGTTGGTTTAGCAGATTAAAGGATTGGTAGTGATATCATAATAGTACCTGATCTCCGGGCTTACATGCGTGATCGGTCTCTTGTGTGACCTCCGTGAGTTACTGTGAATGCTCGTTCTCAATACACTGAAAGGTTTAAGTGGACCATACACCCAATACAGAGTGTGGATAATGTCAGCACCACTATGCCACTGCTGCACACACAAACAATAGGCAATATGCCAATGCATAAGCACATAGTAGCATAACACCCAATTCCTCCTAGTGAGTACAATATGACAAATTGTATTTCAAACATCCAGTATACATAAAGTATGCAAATTCAAAATAGACATATAATGAAACACAACATAATAGCATAATGCATGAGTTAGTTACAATATTGTATACATACAAATGAGACTTATAAACAGTCTCATTGAAGTAACCACCCAGGACAGCTGCATTGCTGGTCTGCCCAGTTTAGTCACTACTTAGCAACTGCTGTGGTAAGAATTAAGAGAAATATACTCAATTGACTATATTCTGTACAACAAATGCACACAACAAAAGGAGACCAGGTTAGTTTACATAGAAATGGCAAGCATTTGACAAGATACATGAAAGTCGAAAGTATATTTAGAACATAGCCGAGATCTGCCTAGCACAAGGTTACTTGTCAGAAGAGTAGCACATTTATAGCAGTATATTATATATACTAAACTGAGAAAGAATAGTGTGCAATCAAGTAACATGAGACAATAATAGTTCATGAAATCACCTAGGTCCAACATCGACTGAAAGTCTATACGTCTAAGTTACTAAGGAATAACATTCCTAGGGATACAAAATGTATCCAAGGAGATGTTTGGACTGATTGTCTTATCTAAAGTAAACAGGTCTAGCAAGCCTATTTATACTAAGTATGATCCACTCTCTAATCTCTGTGGTGCCTCTCTGTCTGGTTCAAGGTACACATAATTGCCTCCATCAGACACCCAACACCTAATTTCTCGATCCAGTCCGAATGGTTTATTATCCTTCTAACACCCCGCACTTTCTTGAGGTAATTAATAGCCTCTCCCCAACCGCTGGTCTGGTTCACACTTTTGCCCGGCCAACACATTCCATTATCAGCCCGACATTCCACACCATTCTCCTGTGAATGACTGCATTCACCCAGTTCATTTCACATCTCCCCTTTTGTCTGGCTGGATTGTTAAACTCTGGGTGACCCGTACTGGTGTCAAATTAAACTGTTCCCAGGTAGAAAGCAGTCCATAGTGGTTTGTTTACTTGCAGGCTTTTTTGTGAGTAATCTTACGTCAAGGCTAGACAGTTTTGTACAATGCTTGTTTCTTTAAGTGGCCCATCAATTTTGAAGTCTGGGAAAGTCTTGTGGGATGGTAAAGCAGCGTTCTGTGACAGTCTCTAAGGCAGTTTATAAATAAATTCATATTGTAGAAGTAGAAGAAAGAAACAGAAATTATAGATCACACGAGACAACATAAAAAATGGAAGATAGTTGGTCATGTGTACACTAGTTCCTGCAGCAAGGCACTATCGTAAATTCAGAGGTGACAGGCTCGAATCACGGGAGGGTGATTGTAGCTTAAAATGGTTATGCTGTCTTGTGTGCCCTCTAATCTCTACTTCTTTCTTCTTCTTCTGTGAGTGCCAAACAAGACATGTGAATGTATACAATATGTAGACATGTATTGCCCAGGAAGAGAAGAAGAGGAAGGTGCAAAGAGAAGATTGATGCAGGATGTGACAGATGGGTGTATCGGATGCGGGACATCTTACTTATGACTGAATTTTCTGGAAGGTTGTTATCGGAGCAAATGTCTGCAAGGGACTTGCTACTGAATGAATGATTGAAGACATGTATAGACTTGTTATGTAGTTATTGTGCTCATGAATGCTCATTATTTATTTATTATAGTTGCTGAATGGTTATTCAACCCAGTCTCCTCCCTTGTATATAAATGGAAGCACAAATACAAATGGCCGCTACTGTGGAAGTTCCAAACCTCCAAGATTGGAGACTTCCAGCAATTTCCTGGTGGCTAAGTTTGTGTCCGATGGATCAACCCAGGAGACGGGATTTTCATTTACGTACTCACCCGTCTCGGTGGCATGTGGAGGTCAACTCAGGCTGACAGATTCTGTTACTTTAGGGTGAGTGTTTTGTGTAGAGTATGTCAGTTGTTTTATTTACTCATAATTTTCTATATTCACATTTGTTCTTCAATCTCATGTTCTATTTTCTCATCATTTTCTGTATTCACATGTGTTCTTCATTCTCATGTTTGTTCTGCTTACTTATCATGTTCTGTGTTCTCATTTGTTCTTCATTCTCACGTGTGTTCTATTTACTTATCATGTTTTATATTCTCATTTGTTCTTCATTCTCATGTTTTATTTACTTATCATGTTTTATATTCTCATTTGTTCTTCATTCTCATGTTCTGTTTACTTATCATGTTGTATATTCTCATTTGTTCTTCATTCTCATGTTCTGTTTACTTATCATGTTCTGAATTCTCATGTGTTCTTCATTCTCATGTTCTGTTCACGTTTCATAGTTTACATTCTCATTTGTTCTTCTTTCTCATATTCTATTTACTGTTAATGTTCTATATTCACATTTGTTCTTCATTCTCATGTGTATTCTATTTACTCATCATTGTCTATATTCTTACATGTTCTCTTGCAGATATTTCATGTCCCCGAACTACCCTGATCTCTACCCCCACAATGTGGACTGCGTCTGGCTAATCATAGCTCCAGCTTCCAAGAGAATCCAGGTCAACTTTGAAGGAAATTTCAGCATTGAAGCCCATTCAGCGTACGTATTTCCATGTTTGTGGCATCTTCAAACACATTGTAGTCTAGAGCTTATTCATTTGGCTAGCACCTATTCTTGAGAGACGGTGGCTGTGGTCATTGGCCAGTATGGTCACTACTAAGAAGGAAAGGTATGGCAAACTATCTTCTTTACAAATGCCAAGACTATTATGTTTCGTCCACCAGAGAATTTGGTGACAACCGGCAAGATTGAGAGGAAAAGAACAAGGGGAAAGTAGAGAAGTACATATTTGGATGGCTTGGCCACATGGCATGGTTGAGATAAGAACACAGAGCTCATCCACAACTCTGGTGATTGCATGAGATAATGAAATATGACCACCCTTGCTTATGGCATGGCACATGATGATGATGATGATGATGATGATAATGTTTGGCATTCACTAATTGGTGTCACACAGAATCATCATGTAGCGGATCCTTTGCAGAAGATGGCTCTCATCATGGCACATCAAACAGCCTCTTGAACTCTGGCCATTTCTCCCACCTCATGTCCAAGCTGTCCACAATGTCCTGTGACTATCCTAGTGCTGGTCCACCCCAGCCACTTCTACCAGTAACCACCCCCTCCCATCACTGTTCCTCCCAGCCACTTCTACCAGGAACCACACCTCCCATCACTGTTCTCTCCCAGCCACTTCTACCAGGAACCACATCTCCCATCACTGTTCTCTCCCAGCCACTTATACCAGGAACCACACCTCCCATCACTGTTCTCTCCCAGCCACTTCTACCAGGAGCCACACCTTCCGTCTCTGCTCCTTCCAGCCCACTTCTACCAGGAACCACACCTCCCATCACTGTTCTCTCCCAGCCACTTCTACCAGGAGCCATACCTTCCGTCTCTGCTCCTTCCAGCCACTTCTACCAGGAACCACACCTCCCGTCTCTGCTCCTTCCAGCAACTTCTACCAGGAACCACACCTCCCGTCTCTGCTCCTTCCAGCCGCTTCTACCAGGAACCACACCTCCCGCCTCTGCTCCTTCCAGCCACTTCTACCAGGAACCACACCTCCCGTCTCTGCTCCTTCCAGCAACTTCTACCAGGAACCACACCTCCCGTCTCTGCTCCTTCCAGCCACTTCTACCAGGAACCACACCTCCCGTCTCTGCTCCTTCCAGCCACTTCTACCAGGAACCACACCTCCCGTCTCTGCTCCTCCCAGCCACTGTGATGTTTTATGTGGCCAAGATATATGTTGACTGATCCCCCATGCCCCAACCAGAGAATACGGGAAAAAGTTGTTTATCATGAAAATTAATATTCCAGAAAATATATTTTCTTGAAGTTGCTGACATGCTGTTTGTTGCTAGAAGTTTCTTCAGGTGTCATGAATAAAATGGTTCCCTGTGTGGGGAACAAATAAAGATATAAAAATAAGAACACTAAAGACAAGCTGAGCTTTTATAGCCGTAGGAAACTGGTGAACGTTAACAGACATTAAACCAAGCAACAGACTTGGAATATTCATCCCCGAGGTTAAATCAGTACTGTTGTAAGAATCAGAAACAAGGGCACGACTCAAACAGTTAAACATCAACTGCAAACGTTCATTAATTGATGTCTGCGTTAAATAGAAGGAATACAATGGGATGACAAAATCACCAATCTGGAGCTCATGGAGAGAACTAGATAGATTCCAGTGAAGAGAAGATGGTGGTGCTGGATGGGAGGAGCGTTGAGAAAACCTGGCAGTAGTATAACTAGAAAGGCCTCTGTCTGGAACCCATAGGGCAAACAAACACAGAGGAAGACTTCACAGATTCAGTGCCCAACAAAACATAGGTTTGGACCCACACAAAAAATGAATGGCAGAACTGTGTCACAGTTATGATTTAAACATTTTAAATACGGTAACAGACATGTTGTATTATAACGCAATGACAACGCTTTGGCAATATATAAACCCATGGCAGATACAGGAAGTCGCTTAAGACATTTAATCATCCCATGGCACTTAATCAGTTAAAAACATGCGGAGAAGAGATGTGGAGACGGAAGTGAATAATACAGGGAGGATATGGAGCTGCCTAGGATAGTTAAGGAGTGAACTGGCTGAGGGCTGTCGAACTGGCTGAGGGCTGTCACACCAATGGGAGGATTAATGATGGTCTTTGTTGACTTCATGACCAAAGTTGAACAGGTGACAGGAAATGCATGATGCGGGGTCTTTCCAACCAATCACAGAATGTTCACAATTTTCTTAATTTGTTTCCACCCATACCGGCTTTCATTTCTTTGCTTCATCTTATTTAAAAAAATTTGTTGCATTTCCTTTACTGGACGTTTGCAGTCAACCCCATAATTTTTTGGCTGTTTATGTTTTCTTGACAAATTTATGTTCAGTAGTTTGCCATTGCTTTCTGAATGATCGACATGCATACCATTGTATGCAAACCAAGGCAAGGTGGTCTGCTGCCAAATTGCCTGCTGCTGTGTTTCGAACGTGGTATTCGGGGTTGTGATTTGCATGTGTAACCCCTCCACCATCTGCCGGTGATGAGATAGTGAAATTCAAAAAAAAGATCCTTGTACACACCTTCAGGTGTATGGGCATATGTATGGTGCTGGACCCATATTGTATAGACCAACCGGCACTCCATTGATGACCTGATTAATGTCACACCAGCCGCCTTGACCTCCCAGACATTTCCTGGTACCCGCTTGTGGGATAGGTTGGCCTAGGAACCCGGGTCTCTACCTGTCTTGCTGTCTTGATACAGATTCAAACCCGTGATCACCAGCCCAGAAGGCAGGTGTCCAGCCACTAAATAAAATTACCAGGAACATAAGTCAGGCAACAAATTGTGCAATCTATTGTTTATGTTTTCTTTTTTACATTGCTTTGACTGCAACTGAGTTCGATAATGAAACAGCTATTTAGAGACTTCAGATTCAACTATCTACTAGTAGTCGATTTGTTCAGAATCATCATCTGAATAGACAACAAGGCATAAACATTTTGCTTTGGGCATGTGTTTCCAGGTGTGCTTATGATTATCTGGAGTTTCACGATGGCGGGACAACTAATTCTCCAAGAATTGGAAGCCGCTTGTGTGGGACCACCTTACCTGGAACAGTGGATTCTACAGGCAATGTCCTGCTTGCCAGATTTCACACAGATACAGGCGTTATTCATACGGGATTCAAGGCCAAGTATTCCATCGGTAGGTCTGTAAGAGACTGAACTGGTATATTACTCTCTCTCTCTCTCTTTGTCTCGCTTTTGCTTTCTCTCTCTTTCCCCCTCTCTCTGCCTGTCTCTCTCTCCTGCCGTCTCTGTTTTTCCCCCTTTCTGTGTGTGTTTATAAAAAGGCAGTGAATTGACTTCATCACACCAATTTTTATCTTGGTGCCAAGACTATCATCTCAATTGACTTAATACTAAAACTGGCCATTCTGCTGCTGCTGCTAAAACTGGCCATTCTTCTTCATTGCAGCAGCAGCAGTAGAAGAAGCAGAATCTTCTTCTTCTTCTTCTTCTTCTTCTTCTTCTTCTTCTTCTTCTTCTTCTTCTTCTTCTTCTTCTTCTTCTTCTTCAGCTGCTGCTGCTGCTGCTGCTTTTCTTCATGCTGCTGCTGCTCTTTTCAGGTCGCAGCAATCTTCATTCCAAAAACCTCCATTGTAACAATTGATGCTGATTACTTCAGGTGACTTTATGAATTGTGGACTTGTGCAGGGATTCAGTCCAATGTCAGCACATGAAACCCGCCTCAACTGTCTAGATAATGTTCTATGAGTCACTTAGTATGCCAGCACGGCTGAGACTCAACTCAACTCAATACCATTGTTAAAAAGTCAGTAAGTCAAGGACCCCTTTGACACACCTTGAGAATCATTAGGCACAGGATGCTGGACTCATATTTGCACAGACCAGTCGACACTCAGCCGATAATCAGGTCTGTATCACGCCAGCCATCTTTATTTCTTTCCGACGATTGTCCACGGCAGAAATTTTAAGCTGGGTCGACCTGGAAGTTGGGTCAACCTTAACATATTCAGATCCACAATACAGTTGTTACTTCCCACAATTCCATTTTCGTACTGTTTGTGGTGGCAGCTGTGGTACTGCGTGCCTGCTTTGCCTTCCTGTAGCGTAACGACAAATAGACTTTCAGGAAAAGAAAGACTAATCACTGCCGAAGAAGAGATCAAATTGCTTGTGATTCTAGACTGTATGATTTGAACAGATCCCAGAAATGATTAACTCTTCTGACAGTTGCCAGGCTGGAAAAGAAAGGTGAACAACCCTACTAGGATATAGACAGTAAGCCTAGGTAATCCTGCTACAATGCCTGGAAGATAATTGAGCCCCCAAAACAAATCCTGTCTCACAACATGGAGATAGACTGATCAACATATAAAGTTACAACTCTTTCACCTCCTCACTCTGACTGACTATACCAATATTAATCACTATTATAACAGACTACGTTGTTTTAAAATTTAGAATTAACAAAACTTATTTATTTTGCACACACTTCATACCATCCGCTGGATGGGTACTGACATATAGATAGGGGTTTTGAATATTCCTGCTTATTTTCTGAGTTAGATAATATCTTCTATAGGTTAAGGTCTGGCTATTAAAAAGTCACTTAAAAGTCAACAGGGTCGACTTCATTGCACTGGGTTTGTATCCTATATGGCTCAGTCTCTTTCCACAGTGCGGAATGATATTAGATACGGCTCAATAAAGTCTATTGTTCCAATCATTGGCCTTTGCACACAGGCCCTATCTTTAGTCGAATGATTGGTTCAGGTGGCAGACAGGGTGCCACTTATCTGCTGATTCTTGTCCTCCCTGCTGACATTCGTGTCTGTCAATCGCTCGTCTCATCTTCTTCTCTTCCAACGACTCTGAAGGGCATGAGTCTCCTGGCAAGGGGACTCGATTTTGCTTGGCTGGATTTTGAAGTTATTGTTAATCTCGTATTAAAAGTTATACTTTCTCTGGCAGAAGCTTACTTCAGTTATTGTTTGGGTGCCTTGGCACTTAAAAGTTTATGATAGTTTGTTGAGACTGTGCTCAAGTGAGGCAACTATACCCAGATGAAACACAAGTTTTGGTGCTTTAAACATAGGTGGGTTGTTGTTAAGTTGTTGCTGTCAGGTTTAGCTTCAATCAGCAATGCGGCTACCACAACATGAAATCATATGTATAGCAACAAACGGTGAATACTGTGTCGTAGACAGTTCAAGTCATCTTATCCGACTGAGGGCGCGGTGCACAGCCTCATCAGCCACATTTATTTCAACAACAGGTGATCCCTACATGTATGAATGTAGAAGGCACCTTCACATGTACTGCACATGGCATGAGATACACATGCAACCATTTATATGGACGGTCACATGTATGTGTGGCAAGGTTGAGGGCAAGCAAGCAAGAGGTAGACAATGATACAAGTGGGAAGACAACATCAAGAGATGGACGAACATCAGTCTGAAAAAATGTACAGTCAGGGCGAGAGACAGACAGTATTGGAGATCCATTACAGCCAACCTTCATTGTGGAGACGGTACCTGATTGATTGATTGGTGTATATGTATAGTTCATGCTGGGTGGCCCTGGTGATCATATCTATCCACAGCCCTCTATCTCATGTGCTGCCAATCTTCTTAGAGTTCATGCTGGGTGATGTTGGTGATCATATCTATCCACAGCCCTCTGTCTCATGTGCTGCCAATATTCTTAGAGTTCATGCTGGGTGATGTTGGTGATCATATCTATCCACAGCCCTCTATCTCATGTGCTGCCAATATTCTTATGCTGGGTGACACTGGTGATCATGTCTGTCCACAGCCCTCTGTCTCATGTGCTGCCAATATTCTTAGAGTTCATGCTGGGTGGCACTGGTGATCATATCTATCCACAGCCCTCTATCTCATGTGCTGCCAATATTCTTAGAGTTCATGCTGGGTGACACTGGTGATCATATCTATCCACAGCCCTCTATCTCATGTGCTGCCAATCTTCTTATGCTGGGTGACACTGGTGATCATATCTATCCACAGCCCTCTATCTCATGTGCTGCCAATATTCTTAGAGTTCATGCTGGGTGGCACTGGTGATCATATCTATCCACAGCCCTCTATCTCATGTGCTGCCAATATTCTTAGAGTTCATGCTGGGTGGCACTGGTGATCATATCTATCCACAGCCCTCTATCTCATGTGCTGCCAATATTCTTAGAGTTCATGCTGGGTGACACTGGTGATCATATCTATCCACAGCCCTCTATCTCATGTACTGCCAATCTTCTTATGCTGGGTGACACTGGTGATCATATCTATCCACAGCCCTCTATCTCATGTGCTGCCAATCTTCTTATGCTGGGTGACACTGGTGATCATATCTATCCACAGCCCTCTATCTCATGTGCTGCCAATCTTCTTATGCTGGGTGACACTGGTGATCATATCTATCCACAGCCCTCTATCTCATGTGCTGCCAATCTTCTTAGAGTTCATGCCGTGTGATGTTGGTGATCATATCTATCCACAGCCCTCTATCTCATGTGCTGCCAATCTTCTTAGAGTTCATGCTGGGTGACACTGGTGATCATATCTATCCACAGCCCTCTATCTCATGTACTGCCAATCTTCTTATGCTGGGTGACACTGGTGATCATATCTATCCACAGCCCTCTATCTCATGTGCTGCCAATCTTCTTAGAGTTCATGCCGTGTGATGTTGGTGATCATATCTACCCACAGCCCTCTATCTCATGTGCTGCCAATCTTCTTATAGTTCATGCTGGGTGGCACTGGTGATCATATCTATCCACAGCCCTCTATCTCATGTGCTGCCAATATTCTTAGAGTTCATGCTGGGTGACACTGGTGATCATATCTATCCACAGCCCTCTATCTCATGTACTGCCAATCTTCTTATGCTGGGTGACACTGGTGATCATATCTATCCACAGCCCTCTATCTCATGTGCTGCCAATCTTCTTATGCTGGGTGACACTGGTGATCATATCTATCCACAGCCCTCTATCTCATGTGCTGCCAATCTTCTTATGCTGGGTGACACTGGTGATCATATCTATCCACAGCCCTCTATCTCATGTGCTGCCAATCTTCTTAGAGTTCATGCCGTGTGATGTTGGTGATCATATCTATCCACAGCCCTCTATCTCATGTGCTGCCAATCTTCTTAGAGTTCATGCTGGGTGACACTGGTGATCATATCTATCCACAGCCCTCTATCTCATGTACTGCCAATCTTCTTATGCTGGGTGACACTGGTGATCATATCTATCCACAGCCCTCTATCTCATGTGCTGCCAATCTTCTTAGAGTTCATGCCGTGTGATGTTGGTGATCATATCTATCCACAGCCCTCTATCTCATGTGCTGCCAATATTCTTAGAGTTCATGCTGGGTGACACTGGTGATCATATCTATCCACAGCCCTCTATCTCATGTGCTGCCAATCTTCTTAGAGTTCATGCCGTGTGATGTTGGTGATCATATCTATCCACAGCCCTCTATCTCATGTGCTGCCAATCTTCTTAGAGTTCATGCTGGGTGACACTGGTGATCATATCTATCCACAGCCCTCTATCTCATGTGCTGCCAATATTCTTAGAGTTCATGCTGGGTGACACTGGTGATCATATCTATCCACAGCCCTCTATCTCATGTACTGCCAATCTTCTTATGCTGGGTGACACTGGTGATCATATCTATCCACAGCCCTCTATCTCATGTGCTGCCAATCTTCTTAGAGTTCATGCCGTGTGATGTTGGTGATCATATCTACCCACAGCCCTCTATCTCATGTGCTGCCAATCTTCTTATAGTTCATGCTGGGTGGCACTGGTGATCATATCTATCCACAGCCCTCTATCTCATGTGCTGCCAATATTCTTAGAGTTCATGCTGGGTGACACTGGTGATCATATCTATCCACAGCCCTCTATCTCATGTGCTGCCAATATTCTTAGAGTTCATGCCGTGTGATGCTGGTGATCATATCTATCCACAGCCCTCTATCTCATGTGCTGCCAATATTCTTAGAGTTCATGCCGTGTGATGTTGGTGATCATATCTACCCACAGCCCTCTATCTCATGTGCTGCCAATCTTCTTATAGTTCATGCTGGGTGGCACTGGTGATCATATCTATCCACAGCCCTCTATCTCATGTGCTGCCAATCTTCTTAGAGTTCATGCTGGGTGGCACTGGTGATCATATCTATCCACAGCCCTCTATCTCATGTGCTGCCAATATTCTTAGAGTTCATGCTGGGTGACACTGGTGATCATATCTATCCACAGCCCTCTATCTCATGTACTGCCAATCTTCTTAGAGTTCATGCCGTGTGATGTTGGTGATCATATCTATCCACAGCCCTCTATCTCATGTGCTGCCAATATTCTTAGAGTTCATGCTGGGTGACACTGGTGATCATATCTATCCACAGCCCTCTATCTCATGTACTGCCAATATTCTTAGAGTTCATGCCGTGTGATGTTGGTGATCATATCTATCCACAGCCCTCTATCTCATGTACTGCCAATATTCTTAGAGTTCATGCTGGGTGACACTGGTGATCATATCTATCCACAGCCCTCTATCTCATGTGCTGCCAATCTTCTTAGAGTTCATGCCGTGTGATGTTGGTGATCATATCTATCCACAGCCCTCTATCTCATGTGCTGCCAATCTTCTTAGAGTTCATGCTGGGTGACACTGGTGATCATATCTATCCACAGCCCTCTATCTCATGTGCTGCCAATCTTCTTAGAGTTCATGCCGTGTGATGTTGGTGATCATATCTATCCACAGCCCTCTATCTCATGTGCTGCCAATCTTCTTAGAGTTCATGCTGGGTGACACTGGTGATCATATCTATCCACAGCCCTCTATCTCATGTGCTGCCAATATTCTTAGAGTTCATGCCGTGTGATGTTGGTGATCATATCTATCCACAGCCCTCTGTCTCATGTGCTGCCAATCTTCTTAGAGTTCATGCTGGGTGATGTTGGTGATCATATCTATCCACAGCCCTCTATCTCATGTGCTGCCAATATTCTTAGAGTTCATGCCGTGTGATGTTGGTGATCATATCTATCCACAGCCCTCTGTCTCATGTGCTGCCAATCTTCTTAGAGTTCATGCTAGGTGGCACTGGTGATCATATCTATCCACAGCCCTCTATCTCATGTGCTGCCAATCTTCTTAGAGTTCATGCCGTGTGATGTTGGTGATCATATCTATCCACAGCCCTCTATCTCATGTGCTGCCATTCTTCTTAGAGTTCATGCCGTGTGATGTTGGTGATCATGTCTGTCCACAGCCCTCTATCTCATGTGCTGCCAATCTTCTTAGAGTTCATGCCGTGTGATGTTGGTGGTCATATCTATCCACAGCCCTCTATCTCATGTGCTGCCAATCTTCTTAGAGTTCATGCTGGGTGGCACTGGTGATCATATCTATCCACAGCCCTCTGTCTCATGTGCTGCCAATCTTCTTATGCTGGGTGGCACTGGTGATCATATCTATCCACAGCCCTCTATCTCATGTGCTGCCAATCTTCTTAGAGTTCATGCCGTGTGATGTTGGTGATCATATCTATCCACAGCCCTCTGTCTCATGTGCTGCCAATCTTCTTAGAGTTCATGCCGTGTGATGTTGGTGATCATATCTATCCACAGCCCTCTATCTCATGTGCTGCCAATCTTCTTAGAGTTCATGCTGGGTGGCACTGGTGATCATATCTATCCACAGCCCTCTATCTCATGTACTGCCAATATTCTTAGAGTTCATGCCGTGTGACACTGGTGATATCTATCCACAGCCCTCTATCTCATGTGCTGCCAATCTTCTTAGAGTTCATGCCGTGTGATGTTGGTGATCATATCTATCCACAGCCCTCTATCTCATGTGCTGCCAATCTTCTTAGAGTTCATGCCGTGTGATGTTGGTGATCATATCTATCCACAGCCCTCTATCTCATGTGCTGCCAATATTCTTAGAGTTCATGCTGGGTGACACTGGTGATCATATCTATCCACAGCCCTCTATCTCATGTGCTGCCAATCTTCTTAGAGTTCATGCCGTGTGATGTTGGTGATCATATCTATCCACAGCCCTCTATCTCATGTGCTGCCAATCTTCTTAGAGTTCATGCCGGGTGACACTGGTGATCATATCTATCCACAGCCCTCTATCTCATGTGCTGCCAATCTTCTTAGAGTTCATGCCGTGTGATGTTGGTGATCATATCTATCCACAGCCCTCTATCTCATGTGCTGCCAATCTTCTTAGAGTTCATGCTAGGTGGCACTGGTGATCATATCTATCCACAGCCCTCTATCTCATGTGCTGCCAATCTTCTTAGAGTTCATGCTGGGTGACACTGGTGATCATATCTATCCACAGCCCTCTATCTCATGTGCTGCCAATCTTCTTAGAGTTCATGCCGTGTGATGTTGGTGATCATATCTATCCACAGCCCTCTATCTCATGTGCTGCCATTCTTCTTAGAGTTCATGCCGTGTGATGTTGGTGATCATATCTATCCACAGCCCTCTATCTCATGTGCTGCCAATCTTCTTAGAGTTCATGCCGTGTGATGTTGGTGGTCATATCTATCCACAGCCCTCTATCTCATGTGCTGCCAATATTCTTAGAGTTCATGCCGTGTGATGTTGGTGATCATATCTATCCACAGCCCTCTGTCTCATGTGCTGCCAATCTTCTAAGAGTTCATGCTGGGTGATGTTGGTGATCATATCTATCCACAGCCCTCTATCTCATGTGCTGCCAATCTTCTTAGAGTTCATGCTAGGTGGCACTGGTGATCATATCTATCCACAGCCCTCTATCTCATGTGCTGCCAATCTTCTTAGAGTTCATGCTGGGTGACACTGGTGATCATATCTATCCACAGCCCTCTATCTCATGTGCTGCCATTCTTCTTAGAGTTCATGCCGTGTGATGTTGGTGATCATATCTATCCACAGCCCTCTATCTCATGTGCTGCCAATCTTCTTAGAGTTCATGCTGGGTGACACTGGTGATCATATCTATCCACAGCCCTCTATCTCATGTGCTGCCAATCTTCTTAGAGTTCATGCCGTGTGATGTTGGTGATCATATCTACCCACAGCCCTCTATCTCATGTGCTGCCAATCTTCTTATAGTTCATGCTGGGTGGCACTGGTGATCATATCTATCCACAGCCCTCTATCTCATGTGCTGCCAATATTCTTAGAGTTCATGCTGGGTGACACTGGTGATCATATCTATCCACAGCCCTCTATCTCATGTACTGCCAATCTTCTTATGCTGGGTGACACTGGTGATCATATCTATCCACAGCCCTCTATCTCATGTGCTGCCAATCTTCTTAGAGTTCATGCCGTGTGATGTTGGTGATCATATCTACCCACAGCCCTCTATCTCATGTGCTGCCAATCTTCTTATAGTTCATGCTGGGTGGCACTGGTGATCATATCTATCCACAGCCCTCTATCTCATGTGCTGCCAATCTTCTTAGAGTTCATGCTGGGTGACACTGGTGATCATATCTATCCACAGCCCTCTATCTCATGTGCTGCCAATATTCTTAGAGTTCATGCTGGGTGACACTGGTGATCATATCTATCCACAGCCCTCTATCTCATGTACTGCCAATATTCTTAGAGTTCATGCCGTGTGATGTTGGTGATCATATCTATCCACAGCCCTCTATCTCATGTGCTGCCAATCTTCTTAGAGTTCATGCTGGGTGACACTGGTGATCATATCTATCCACAGCCCTCTATCTCATGTGCTGCCAATATTCTTAGAGTTCATGCTGGGTGACACTGGTGATCATATCTATCCACAGCCCTCTATCTCATGTACTGCCAATCTTCTTATGCTGGGTGACACTGGTGATCATATCTATCCACAGCCCTCTATCTCATGTGCTGCCAATCTTCTTAGAGTTCATGCCGTGTGATGTTGGTGATCATATCTACCCACAGCCCTCTATCTCATGTGCTGCCAATCTTCTTAGAGTTCATGCTGGGTGGCACTGGTGATCATATCTATCCACAGCCCTCTATCTCATGTGCTGCCAATATTCTTAGAGTTCATGCTGGGTGACACTGGTGATCATATCTATCCACAGCCCTCTATCTCATGTACTGCCAATCTTCTTAGAGTTCATGCCGTGTGATGTTGGTGATCATATCTATCCACAGCCCTCTATCTCATGTGCTGCCAATATTCTTAGAGTTCATGCTGGGTGACACTGGTGATCATATCTATCCACAGCCCTCTATCTCATGTACTGCCAATATTCTTAGAGTTCATGCCGTGTGATGTTGGTGATCATATCTATCCACAGCCCTCTATCTCATGTACTGCCAATATTCTTAGAGTTCATGCTGGGTGACACTGGTGATCATATCTATCCACAGCCCTCTATCTCATGTGCTGCCAATCTTCTTAGAGTTCATGCCGTGTGATGTTGGTGATCATATCTATCCACAGCCCTCTATCTCATGTGCTGCCAATCTTCTTAGAGTTCATGCTGGGTGACACTGGTGATCATATCTATCCACAGCCCTCTATCTCATGTGCTGCCAATCTTCTTAGAGTTCATGCCGTGTGATGTTGGTGATCATATCTATCCACAGCCCTCTGTCTCATGTGCTGCCAATCTTCTTAGAGTTCATGCTGGGTGATGTTGGTGATCATATCTATCCACAGCCCTCTATCTCATGTGCTGCCAATATTCTTAGAGTTCATGCCGTGTGATGTTGGTGATCATATCTATCCACAGCCCTCTGTCTCATGTGCTGCCAATCTTCTTAGAGTTCATGCTAGGTGGCACTGGTGATCATATCTATCCACAGCCCTCTATCTCATGTGCTGCCAATCTTCTTAGAGTTCATGCCGTGTGATGTTGGTGATCATATCTATCCACAGCCCTCTATCTCATGTGCTGCCATTCTTCTTAGAGTTCATGCCGTGTGATGTTGGTGATCATGTCTGTCCACAGCCCTCTATCTCATGTGCTGCCAATCTTCTTAGAGTTCATGCCGTGTGATGTTGGTGGTCATATCTATCCACAGCCCTCTATCTCATGTGCTGCCAATCTTCTTAGAGTTCATGCTGGGTGGCACTGGTGATCATATCTATCCACAGCCCTCTGTCTCATGTGCTGCCAATCTTCTTATGCTGGGTGGCACTGGTGATCATATCTATCCACAGCCCTCTATCTCATGTGCTGCCAATCTTCTTAGAGTTCATGCCGTGTGATGTTGGTGATCATATCTATCCACAGCCCTCTGTCTCATGTGCTGCCAATCTTCTTAGAGTTCATGCCGTGTGATGTTGGTGATCATATCTATCCACAGCCCTCTATCTCATGTGCTGCCAATCTTCTTAGAGTTCATGCTGGGTGGCACTGGTGATCATATCTATCCACAGCCCTCTATCTCATGTACTGCCAATATTCTTAGAGTTCATGCCGTGTGACACTGGTGATATCTATCCACAGCCCTCTATCTCATGTGCTGCCAATCTTCTTAGAGTTCATGCCGTGTGATGTTGGTGATCATATCTATCCACAGCCCTCTATCTCATGTGCTGCCAATCTTCTTAGAGTTCATGCCGTGTGATGTTGGTGATCATATCTATCCACAGCCCTCTATCTCATGTGCTGCCAATATTCTTAGAGTTCATGCTGGGTGACACTGGTGATCATATCTATCCACAGCCCTCTATCTCATGTGCTGCCAATCTTCTTAGAGTTCATGCCGTGTGATGTTGGTGATCATATCTATCCACAGCCCTCTATCTCATGTGCTGCCAATCTTCTTAGAGTTCATGCCGGGTGACACTGGTGATCATATCTATCCACAGCCCTCTATCTCATGTGCTGCCAATCTTCTTAGAGTTCATGCCGTGTGATGTTGGTGATCATATCTATCCACAGCCCTCTATCTCATGTGCTGCCAATCTTCTTAGAGTTCATGCTAGGTGGCACTGGTGATCATATCTATCCACAGCCCTCTATCTCATGTGCTGCCAATCTTCTTAGAGTTCATGCTGGGTGACACTGGTGATCATATCTATCCACAGCCCTCTATCTCATGTGCTGCCAATCTTCTTAGAGTTCATGCCGTGTGATGTTGGTGATCATATCTATCCACAGCCCTCTATCTCATGTGCTGCCATTCTTCTTAGAGTTCATGCCGTGTGATGTTGGTGATCATATCTATCCACAGCCCTCTATCTCATGTGCTGCCAATCTTCTTAGAGTTCATGCCGTGTGATGTTGGTGGTCATATCTATCCACAGCCCTCTATCTCATGTGCTGCCAATATTCTTAGAGTTCATGCCGTGTGATGTTGGTGATCATATCTATCCACAGCCCTCTGTCTCATGTGCTGCCAATCTTCTAAGAGTTCATGCTGGGTGATGTTGGTGATCATATCTATCCACAGCCCTCTATCTCATGTGCTGCCAATCTTCTTAGAGTTCATGCTAGGTGGCACTGGTGATCATATCTATCCACAGCCCTCTATCTCATGTGCTGCCAATCTTCTTAGAGTTCATGCTGGGTGACACTGGTGATCATATCTATCCACAGCCCTCTATCTCATGTGCTGCCATTCTTCTTAGAGTTCATGCCGTGTGATGTTGGTGATCATATCTATCCACAGCCCTCTATCTCATGTGCTGCCAATCTTCTTAGAGTTCATGCTGGGTGACACTGGTGATCATATCTATCCACAGCCCTCTATCTCATGTGCTGCCAATATTCTTAGAGTTCATGCCGTGTGATGTTGGTGATCATATCTATCCACAGCCCTCTGTCTCATGTGCTGCCAATCTTCTTAGAGTTCATGCTGGGTGATGTTGGTGATCATATCTATCCACAGCCCTCTATCTCATGTGCTGCCAATCTTCTTAGAGTTCATGCTAGGTGGCACTGGTGATCATATCTATCCACAGCCCTCTATCTCATGTGCTGCCAATCTTCTTAGAGTTCATGCCGTGTGATGTTGGTGATCATATCTGTCCACAGCCCTCTATCTCATGTGCTGCCAATCTTCTTAGAGTTCATGCCGTGTGATGTTGGTGGTCATATCTATCCACAGCCCTCTATCTCATGTGCTGCCAATCTTCTTAGAGTTCATGCTGGGTGGCACTGGTGATCATATCTATCCACAGCCCTCTGTCTCATGTGCTGCCAATCTTCTTATGCTGGGTGGCACTGGTGATCATATCTATCCACAGCCCTCTATCTCATGTGCTGCCAATCTTCTTAGAGTTCATGCCGTGTGATGTTGGTGATCATATCTATCCACAGCCCTCTGTCTCATGTGCTGCCAATCTTCTTAGAGTTCATGCCGTGTGATGTTGGTGATCATATCTATCCACAGCCCTCTATCTCATGTGCTGCCAATCTTCTTAGAGTTCATGCTGGGTGGCACTGGTGATCATATCTATCCACAGCCCTCTATCTCATGTGCTGCCAATATTCTTAGAGTTCATGCCGTGTGATGTTGGTGATCATATCTACCCACAGCCCTCTATCTCATGTGCTGCCAATATTCTTAGAGTTCATGCCGTGTGATGTTGGTGATCATATCTATCCACAGCCCTCTATCTCATGTGCTGCCAATCTTCTTAGAGTTCATGCCGTGTGATGTTGGTGATCATATCTATCCACAGCCCTCTGTCTCATGTGCTGCCAATCTTCTTAGAGTTCATGCCGTGTGATGTTGGTGATCATATCTATCCACAGCCCTCTATCTCATGTGCTGCCAATATTCTTAGAGTTCATGCTGGGTGGCACTGGTGATCATATCTATCCACAGCCCTCTATCTCATGTGCTGCCAATATTCTTAGAGTTCATGCCGTGTGATGTTGGTGATCATATCTACCCACAGCCCTCTATCTCATGTGCTGCCAATATTCTTAGAGTTCATGCCGTGTGATGTTGGTGATCATATCTATCCACAGCCCTCTATCTCATGTGCTGCCAATCTTCTTAGAGTTCATGCCGTGTGATGTTGGTGATCATATCTATCCACAGCCCTCTGTCTCATGTGCTGCCAATCTTCTTAGAGTTCATGCCGTGTGATGTTGGTGATCATATCTATCCACAGCCCTCTATCTCATGTGCTGCCAATCGTCTTAGAGTTCATGCTGGGTGACACTGGTGATCATATCTATCCACAGCCCTCTATCTCATGTACTGCCAATCTTCTTATGCTGGGTGACACTGGTGATCATATCTATCCACAGCCCTCTATCTCATGTGCTGCCAATCTTCTTAGAGTTCATGCCGTGTGATGTTGGTGATCATATTTACCCACAGCCCTCTATCTCATGTGCTGCCAATATTCTTAGAGTTCATGCTGGGTGACACTGGTGATCATATCTACCCACAGCCCTCTATCTCGTGTGCTGCCAATCTTCTTAGAGTTCATGCCGTGTGATGTTGGTGATCATATCTATCCACAGCCCTCTATCTCATGTGCTGCCAATATTCTTAGAGTTCATGCTGGGTGACACTGGTGATCATATCTGTCCACAGCCCTCTATCTCATGTGCTGCCAATATTCTTAGAGTTCATGCTGGGTGACACTGGTGATCATATCTATCCACAGCCCTCTATCTCATGTGCTGCCAATCTTCTTAGAGTTCATGCCGTGTGATGTTGGTGATCATATCTACCCACAGCCCTCTATCTCATGTGCTGCCAATCTTCTTATAGTTCATGCTGGGTGGCACTGGTGATCATATCTATCCACAGCCCTCTATCTCATGTGCTGCCAATATTCTTAGAGTTCATGCTGGGTGACACTGGTGATCATATCTATCCACAGCCCTCTATCTCATGTACTGCCAATCTTCTTATGCTGGGTGACACTGGTGATCATATCTATCCACAGCCCTCTATCTCATGTGCTGCCAATCTTCTTAGAGTTCATGCCGTGTGATGTTGGTGATCATATCTACCCACAGCCCTCTATCTCATGTGCTGCCAATCTTCTTATAGTTCATGCTGGGTGGCACTGGTGATCATATCTATCCACAGCCCTCTATCTCATGTGCTGCCAATCTTCTTAGAGTTCATGCTGGGTGACACTGGTGATCATATCTATCCACAGCCCTCTATCTCATGTGCTGCCAATATTCTTAGAGTTCATGCCGTGTGATGTTGGTGATCATATCTATCCACAGCCCTCTATCTCATGTGCTGCCAATATTCTTAGAGTTCATGCCGTGTGATGTTGGTGATCATATCTACCCACAGCCCTCTATCTCATGTGCTGCCAATCTTCTTATAGTTCATGCTGGGTGGCACTGGTGATCATATCTATCCACAGCCCTCTATCTCATGTGCTGCCAATCTTCTTAGAGTTCATGCTGGGTGACACTGGTGATCATATCTATCCACAGCCCTCTATCTCATGTGCTGCCAATATTCTTAGAGTTCATGCTGGGTGACACTGGTGATCATATCTATCCACAGCCCTCTATCTCATGTACTGCCAATATTCTTAGAGTTCATGCCGTGTGATGTTGGTGATCATATCTATCCACAGCCCTCTATCTCATGTGCTGCCAATCTTCTTAGAGTTCATGCTGGGTGACACTGGTGATCATATCTATCCACAGCCCTCTATCTCATGTGCTGCCAATATTCTTAGAGTTCATGCTGGGTGACACTGGTGATCATATCTATCCACAGCCCTCTATCTCATGTACTGCCAATCTTCTTATGCTGGGTGACACTGGTGATCATATCTATCCACAGCCCTCTATCTCATGTGCTGCCAATCTTCTTAGAGTTCATGCCGTGTGATGTTGGTGATCATATCTACCCACAGCCCTCTATCTCATGTGCTGCCAATCTTCTTATAGTTCATGCTGGGTGGCACTGGTGATCATATCTATCCACAGCCCTCTATCTCATGTGCTGCCAATATTCTTAGTGTTCATGCTGGGTGACACTGGTGATCATATCTATCCACAGCCCTCTATCTCATGTGCTGCCAATCTTCTTAGAGTTCATGCCGTGTGATGTTGGTGATCATATCTACCCACAGCCCTCTATCTCATGTACTGCCAATCTTCTTAGAGTTCATGCCGTGTGATGTTGGTGATCATATCTATCCACAGCCCTCTATCTCATGTGCTGCCAATATTCTTAGAGTTCATGCTGGGTGACACTGGTGATCATATCTATCCACAGCCCTCTATCTCATGTACTGCCAATATTCTTAGAGTTCATGCCGTGTGATGTTGGTGATCATATCTATCCACAGCCCTCTATCTCATGTACTGCCAATATTCTTAGAGTTCATGCTGGGTGACACTGGTGATCATATCTATCCACAGCCCTCTATCTCATGTGCTGCCAATCTTCTTAGAGTTCATGCCGTGTGATGTTGGTGATCATATCTATCCACAGCCCTCTATCTCATGTGCTGCCAATCTTCTTAGAGTTCATGCTGGGTGACACTGGTGATCATATCTATCCACAGCCCTCTATCTCATGTGCTGCCAATCTTCTTAGAGTTCATGCCGTGTGATGTTGGTGATCATATCTATCCACAGCCCTCTATCTCATGTGCTGCCAATCTTCTTAGAGTTCATGCTGGGTGACACTGGTGATCATATCTATCCACAGCCCTCTATCTCATGTGCTGCCAATATTCTTAGAGTTCATGCCGTGTGATGTTGGTGATCATATCTATCCACAGCCCTCTGTCTCATGTGCTGCCAATCTTCTTAGAGTTCATGCTGGGTGATGTTGGTGATCATATCTATCCACAGCCCTCTATCTCATGTGCTGCCAATATTCTTAGAGTTCATGCCGTGTGATGTTGGTGATCATATCTATCCACAGCCCTCTGTCTCATGTGCTGCCAATCTTCTTAGAGTTCATGCTAGGTGGCACTGGTGATCATATCTATCCACAGCCCTCTATCTCATGTGCTGCCAATCTTCTTAGAGTTCATGCCATGTGATGTTGGTGATCATATCTATCCACAGCCCTCTATCTCATGTGCTGCCATTCTTCTTAGAGTTCATGCCGTGTGATGTTGGTGATCATGTCTGTCCACAGCCCTCTATCTCATGTGCTGCCAATCTTCTTAGAGTTCATGCTGGGTGACACTGGTGATCATATCTGTCCACAGCCCTCTATCTCATGTGCTGCCAATATTCTTAGAGTTCATGCTGGGTGACACTGGTGATATCTATCCACAGCCCTCTATCTCATGTGCTGCCAATCTTCTTAGAGTTCATGCCGTGTGATGTTGGTGATCATATCTATCCACAGCCCTCTATCTCATGTGCTGCCAATCTTCTTATAGTTCATGCTGGGTGGCACTGGTGATCATATCTATCCACAGCCCTCTATCTCATGTGCTGCCAATATTCTTAGAGTTCATGCTGGGTGACACTGGTGATCATATCTATCCACAGCCCTCTATCTCATGTGCTGCCAATCTTCTTAGAGTTCATGCCGTGTGATGTTGGTGATCATATCTATCCACAGCCCTCTATCTCATGTGCTGCCAATCTTCTTAGAGTTCATGCCGGGTGACACTGGTGATCATATCTATCCACAGCCCTCTATCTCATGTGCTGCCAATCTTCTTAGAGTTCATGCCGTGTGATGTTGGTGATCATATCTATCCACAGCCCTCTATCTCATGTGCTGCCAATCTTCTTAGAGTTCATGCCGTGTGATGTTGGTGGTCATATCTATCCACAGCCCTCTATCTCATGTGCTGCCAATCTTCTTAGAGTTCATGCTGGGTGGCACTGGTGATCATATCTATCCACAGCCCTCTGTCTCATGTGCTGCCAATCTTCTTATGCTGGGTGGCACTGGTGATCATATCTATCCACAGCCCTCTATCTCATGTGCTGCCAATCTTCTTAGAGTTCATGCTGGGTGGCACTGGTGATCATATCTATCCACAGCCCTCTATCTCATTGGCTGCCAATATTCTTAGAGTTCATGCCGTGTGATGTTGGTGATCATATCTACCCACAGCCCTCTATCTCATGTGCTGCCAATATTCTTAGAGTTCATGCCGTGTGATGTTGGTGATCATATCTATCCACAGCCCTCTATCTCATGTGCTGCCAATCTTCTTAGAGTTCATGCCGTGTGATGTTGGTGATCATATCTATCCACAGCCCTCTGTCTCATGTGCTGCCAATCTTCTTAGAGTTCATGCCGTGTGATGTTGGTGATCATATCTATCCACAGCCCTCTATCTCATGTGCTGCCAATATTCTTAGAGTTCATGCTGGGTGGCACTGGTGATCATATCTATCCACAGCCCTCTATCTCATGTGCTGCCAATATTCTTAGAGTTCATGCCGTGTGATGTTGGTGATCATATCTACCCACAGCCCTCTATCTCATGTGCTGCCAATATTCTTAGAGTTCATGCCGTGTGATGTTGGTGATCATATCTATCCACAGCCCTCTATCTCATGTGCTGCCAATCTTCTTAGAGTTCATGCCGTGTGATGTTGGTGATCATATCTATCCACAGCCCTCTGTCTCATGTGCTGCCAATCTTCTTAGAGTTCATGCCGTGTGATGTTGGTGATCATATCTATCCACAGCCCTCTATCTCATGTGCTGCCAATCGTCTTAGAGTTCATGCTGGGTGACACTGGTGATCATATCTATCCACAGCCCTCTATCTCATGTACTGCCAATCTTCTTATGCTGGGTGACACTGGTGATCATATCTATCCACAGCCCTCTATCTCATGTGCTGCCAATCTTCTTAGAGTTCATGCCGTGTGATGTTGGTGATCATATCTACCCACAGCCCTCTATCTCATGTGCTGCCAATATTCTTAGAGTTCATGCTGGGTGACACTGGTGATCATATCTACCCACAGCCCTCTATCTCATGTGCTGCCAATCTTCTTAGAGTTCATGCCGTGTGATGTTGGTGATCATATCTATCCACAGCCCTCTATCTCATGTGCTGCCAATATTCTTAGAGTTCATGCTGGGTGACACTGGTGATCATATCTGTCCACAGCCCTCTATCTCATGTGCTGCCAATATTCTTAGAGTTCATGCTGGGTGACACTGGTGATCATATCTATCCACAGCCCTCTATCTCATGTGCTGCCAATCTTCTTAGAGTTCATGCCGTGTGATGTTGGTGATCATATCTACCCACAGCCCTCTATCTCATGTGCTGCCAATCTTCTTATAGTTCATGCTGGGTGGCACTGGTGATCATATCTATCCACAGCCCTCTATCTCATGTGCTGCCAATATTCTTAGAGTTCATGCTGGGTGACACTGGTGATCATATCTATCCACAGCCCTCTATCTCATGTACTGCCAATCTTCTTATGCTGGGTGACACTGGTGATCATATCTATCCACAGCCCTCTATCTCATGTGCTGCCAATCTTCTTAGAGTTCATGCCGTGTGATGTTGGTGATCATATCTACCCACAGCCCTCTATCTCATGTGCTGCCAATCTTCTTATAGTTCATGCTGGGTGGCACTGGTGATCATATCTACCCACAGCCCTCTATCTCATGTGCTGCCAATCTTCTTATAGTTCATGCTGGGTGGCACTGGTGATCATATCTATCCACAGCCCTCTATCTCATGTGCTGCCAATCTTCTTAGAGTTCATGCTGGGTGGCACTGGTGATCATATCTATCCACAGCCCTCTATCTCATGTGCTGCCAATATTCTTAGAGTTCATGCTGGGTGACACTGGTGATCATATCTATCCACAGCCCTCTATCTCATGTACTGCCAATATTCTTAGAGTTCATGCCGTGTGATGTTGGTGATCATATCTATCCACAGCCCTCTATCTCATGTGCTGCCAATATTCTTAGAGTTCATGCTGGGTGACACTGGTGATCATATCTATCCACAGCCCTCTATCTCATGTACTGCCAATATTCTTAGAGTTCATGCCGTGTGATGTTGGTGATCATATCTATCCACAGCCCTCTATCTCATGTACTGCCAATATTCTTAGAGTTCATGCTGGGTGACACTGGTGATCATATCTATCCACAGCCCTCTATCTCATGTGCTGCCAATCTTCTTAGAGTTCATGCTGGGTGACACTGGTGATCATATCTATCCACAGCCCTCTATCTCATGTGCTGCCAATCTTCTTAGAGTTCATGCCGTGTGATGTTGGTGATCATATCTATCCACAGCCCTCTATCTCATGTACTGCCAATATTCTTAGAGTTCATGCTGGGTGGCACTGGTGATCATATCTATCCACAGCCCTCTATCTCATGTACTGCCAATATTCTTAGAGTTCATGCCGTGTGATGTTGGTGATCATATCTATCCACAGCCCTCTGTCTCATGTGCTGCCAATATTCTTAGAGTTCATGCTGGGTGGCACTGGTGATCATATCTATCCACAGCCCTCTGTCTCATGTGCTGCCAATCTTCTTAGAGTTCATGCTGGGTGATGTGGGTGATCATATCTATCCACAGCCCTCTATCTCATGTGCTGCCAATCTTCTTAGAGTTCATGCTAGGTGGCACTGGTGATCATATCTATCCACAGCCCTCTATCTCATGTGCTGCCAATCTTCTTAGAGTTCATGCTAGGTGGCACTGGTGATCATATCTATCCACAGCCCTCTATCTCATGTGCTGCCAATCTTCTTAGAGTTCATGCTAGGTGGCACTGGTGATCATATCTATCCACAGCCCTCTATCTCATGTGCTGCCAATCTTCTTAGAGTTCATGCTAGGTGGCACTGGTGATCATATCTATCCACAGCCCTCTATCTCATGTGCTGCCAATCTTCTTAGAGTTCATGCTAGGTGGCACTGGTGATCATATCTATCCACAGCCCTCTATCTCATGTGCTGCCAATCTTCTTAGAGTTCATGCCGTGTGATGTTGGTGATCATATCTGTCCACAGCCCTCTATCTCATGTGCTGCCAATCTTCTTAGAGTTCATGCTGGGTGACACTGGTGATATCTATCCACAGCCCTCTATCTCATGTGCTGCCAATCTTCTTAGAGTTCATGCCGTGTGATGTTGGTGATCATATCTATCCACAGCCCTCTATCTCATGTGCTGCCAATCTTCTTAGAGTTCATGCTGGGTGACACTGGTGATCATATCTATCCACAGCCCTCTATCTCATGTGCTGCCAATATTCTTAGAGTTCATGCCGTGTGATGTTGGTGATCATATCTATCCACAGCCCTCTGTCTCATGTGCTGCCAATCTTCTTAGAGTTCATGCTGGGTGATGTTGGTGATCATATCTATCCACAGCCCTCTATCTCATGTGCTGCCAATATTCTTAGAGTTCATGCCGTGTGATGTTGGTGATCATATCTATCCACAGCCCTCTGTCTCATGTGCTGCCAATCTTCTTAGAGTTCATGCTAGGTGGCACTGGTGATCATATCTATCCACAGCCCTCTATCTCATGTGCTGCCAATCTTCTTAGAGTTCATGCCGTGTGATGTTGGTGATCATATCTATCCACAGCCCTCTATCTCATGTGCTGCCAATCTTCTTAGAGTTCATGCCGTGTGATGTTGGTGATCATGTCTGTCCACAGCCCTCTATCTCATGTGCTGCCAATCTTCTTAGAGTTCATGCTGGGTGACACTGGTGATCATATCTATCCACAGCCCTCTATCTCATGTGCTGCCAATATTCTTAGAGTTCATGCTGGGTGACACTGGTGATCATATCTATCCACAGCCCTCTATCTCATGTGCTGCCAATCTTCTTAGAGTTCATGCCGTGTGATGTTGGTGATCATATCTATCCACAGCCCTCTATCTCATGTGCTGCCAATCTTCTTAGAGTTCATGCCGGGTGACACTGGTGATCATATCTATCCACAGCCCTCTATCTCATGTGCTGCCAATCTTCTTAGAGTTCATGCCGTGTGATGTTGGTGATCATATCTATCCACAGCCCTCTATCTCATGTGCTGCCAATCTTCTTAGAGTTCATGCTAGGTGGCACTGGTGATCATATCTATCCACAGCCCTCTATCTCATGTGCTGCCAATCTTCTTAGAGTTCATGCTGGGTGACACTGGTGATCATATCTATCCACAGCCCTCTATCTCATGTGCTGCCATTCTTCTTAGAGTTCATGCCGTGTGATGTTGGTGATCATATCTATCCACAGCCCTCTATCTCATGTGCTGCCAATCTTCTTAGAGTTCATGCTGGGTGACACTGGTGATCATATCTATCCACAGCCCTCTATCTCATGTGCTGCCAATATTCTTAGAGTTCATGCCGTGTGATGTTGGTGATCATATCTATCCACAGCCCTCTGTCTCATGTGCTGCCAATCTTCTTAGAGTTCATGCTGGGTGATGTTGGTGATCATATCTATCCACAGCCCTCTATCTCATGTGCTGCCAATCTTCTTAGAGTTCATGCTAGGTGGCACTGGTGATCATATCTATCCACAGCCCTCTATCTCATGTGCTGCCAATCTTCTTAGAGTTCATGCCGTGTGATGTTGGTGATCATATCTGTCCACAGCCCTCTATCTCATGTGCTGCCAATCTTCTTAGAGTTCATGCCGTGTGATGTTGGTGGTCATATCTATCCACAGCCCTCTATCTCATGTGCTGCCAATCTTCTTAGAGTTCATGCTGGGTGGCACTGGTGATCATATCTATCCACAGCCCTCTGTCTCATGTGCTGCCAATCTTCTTATGCTGGGTGGCACTGGTGATCATATCTATCCACAGCCCTCTATCTCATGTGCTGCCAATCTTCTTAGAGTTCATGCCGTGTGATGTTGGTGATCATATCTATCCACAGCCCTCTGTCTCATGTGCTGCCAATCTTCTTAGAGTTCATGCCGTGTGATGTTGGTGATCATATCTATCCACAGCCCTCTATCTCATGTGCTGCCAATCTTCTTAGAGTTCATGCTGGGTGGCACTGGTGATCATATCTATCCACAGCCCTCTATCTCATGTGCTGCCAATATTCTTAGAGTTCATGCCGTGTGATGTTGGTGATCATATCTACCCACAGCCCTCTATCTCATGTGCTGCCAATATTCTTAGAGTTCATGCCGTGTGATGTTGGTGATCATATCTATCCACAGCCCTCTATCTCATGTGCTGCCAATCTTCTTAGAGTTCATGCCGTGTGATGTTGGTGATCATATCTATCCACAGCCCTCTGTCTCATGTGCTGCCAATCTTCTTAGAGTTCATGCCGTGTGATGTTGGTGATCATATCTATCCACAGCCCTCTATCTCATGTGCTGCCAATCTTCTTAGAGTTCATGCTAGGTGACACTGGTGATCATATCTATCCACAGCCCTCTATCTCATGTGCTGCCAATCTTCTTAGAGTTCATGCCGTGTGATGTTGGTGATCATATCTATCCACAGCCCTCTATCTCATGTGCTGCCAATCTTCTTATAGTTCATGCTGGGTGACACTGGTGATATCTATCCACAGCCCTCTATCTCATGTGCTGCCAATATTTTTTTATACTGATGTTCCACGATGCTGTGATGTCAAACTGTCCAACATTGGCCTCCCCCTGTATGCCTCCCCTCCATCCTTTATATTGTGACATCATACTCCAGCTTTCCCCTCTTCATGACATGCCCGCCCAAAAAATGTGGACTGTCCTCTTCAGAAATGAGTAACCAATTATTTTTGTGAGTTAGCGTCTTTCAAGACATCTTCATTGCTCTTTCAATCAATCCTCGGTGTTCTCATTCTTCTATGAAACCACATTTCTGCAGCTTCCACATGATTCCTCACTTGTCTGCTAATTGTCCATGATTTGTTTCCGCACATCAAGATTGGGTGAATAGAGCTCTTAAGAACTCGTTTCCTTACCTCGATTGACAAAAATAAATTGCAGAGAATTTTCTATATCTTGTGAAATGCTGCCTTTACCTTGGCGGTTCTACATCTAACTTCCTGAATACATCTTCCGTCTGCTGATATTAATTGATTCAAAGCTGAAGGATACTATACCACCAAATGGGACCTCCCATTTGAACAGAAGGATGATGTATTGCCATGCTGGGTCCATTATGTTATTTGTTTTGTTTCGTAGTATCTTCCGCAATTTCAATGCTCATTGAACAGAAATCTACATTTTAATACTTGTTCATTTAATTGCGTACCATGTGTTGTCCAACAATACTTTTGGTTTGACACTGAATCAGTTAATAATAGGTATTCAGAGAAATATATTTACATTCACAATTTCCTCATGTATATTACTGTTGTCAGAACAATTTATTTTACATAAAACTACTTCCTGTACCCAGCAACCTGTGGAGGTCGTATCATAGCAGCCAATGGAGTCATCTCAAGTCCAAACAATCCTGCAAACTACGGCAACAACCTTGATTGCGAGTGGACCATCGCCGGCCCAGTTGGTCACTTCCTGCGCATTAACATCACAGAATTCAGACTTCAATCATCGCCAAATTGCACAAAAGACTGGCTAGAGATCCGAGATGGAAATTCTACAGATACAATTCTGTTCCAAAACTGCGGGTTTCGATATCCGAGTTCACTTGAAACATCCGATACCATGGCTTTCATTAGATTTCGATCTGATGGTTCTGTGACAGACACTGGCTTTCGGCTGGTTTTCCAAGCCAGCGTTGAAGGTAAGTCCATTTCTGTTGTCACTCTTTGTAGCCCCCCCCCCCCCCCCCCTGTGTGTTACCACGACCCTAAAGGAAATATATTAATAGTAACACTGTCTCATACAATACATGCCATAAGATGTGGCTAATGAAGCTCCGCCCATATGTTAATGGTACCCTAAGGGAAAGCTAAGAATAGTAACACTGTCACCTACCATACATGCTATAAGAAGCGGCTAAGGAAGCTCCGCCCATGTGTTAATGATACCCTAAGGGAAAGCTAAGAATAGTAACACTGTCACCTACCACACATGCCATAAGAAGCGGCTAAGGAAGCTCCGCCCATGTGTTAATGATACCCTAAGGGAAAGCTAAGAATAGTAACACTGTTACCTACCACACATGCCATAAGAAGCGGCTAAGGAAGCTCCGCCCATGTGTTAATGATACCCTAAGGGAAAGCTAAGAATAGTAACACTGTCACCTACCACACATGCCATAAGAAGCGGCTAAGGAAGCTCCGCCCATGTGTTAATGATACCCTAAGGGAAAGCTAAGAATAGTAACACTGTCACCTACCATACATGCCATAAGAAGCGGCTAAGGAAGCTCCGCCCATGTTTTAATGATACCCTAAGGGAAAGCTAAGAATAGTAACACTGTCACCTACCATACATGCCATAAGAAGCGGCTAAGGAAGCTCCGCCCATGTTTTAATGATACCCTAAGGGAAAGCTAAGAATAGTAACACTGTCACCTATCATACAAATCAGGAGGATTTAATGTGGAGCTGGCTTTCCTATTCAATGGAAGTCGCTGCAGAATACAACCAATCATGAACAAGTACAAACAAAGATAAAGATAAAATAACAACCAAATGGAAAGAATGCTTCTCTAAAAGAGATATTGAGCGATATGGTGAAAGCCGCAAGCTTTCTTTCACCTAGGGAAATGTTGTCCATAATTGGCACCTGCGATGTTAGAGCTAATACTAGCAATGTCAGAGTCATCGGGTTTTCCCGTTTACTTCCTGTTTTGTTTTCGTATTTTCGCGAACTTTTAGTCGCGACCAACGATTTCACTTCCGGTCTGAGCATGTCCTTCTAAAAATTAAAAAAAAACGAAAGAAGCCTGGTGCGATGAAAGGGGAGGTTATTCTATTATTTTAAGTATTGGATCGACTGCTTCGCCGCAAAGTGATTGCGCCGAAAAAACCGTTTTCTCAAGATTTTATTTGACTATATTCACCAATATTACGGTAATTTGTCTTATAACTCTTGTAGCTTAAAGAAGCCTAAACTTTTTATTGTATTTTTGAATGCCTCGGCCAATTTTACATAAATATGAAGAGTTTCAACACAGCTGCTGTTAGCTGAAATTCAGGGGGAAAAAAATTAGTGACATCGCCATGGCCGTCATGTCATGTAAGATTGCGGCGCCCATAAAATAAACTATAGCGGACCTGTATTTATTTATAATTAGAACTGGTGGAGTGCCAGTGGAGTGAACTGCGATGTATTTTACCACATCTGATCTTGGATGACGGCTATGAGTGGTTGTGCTGATTCAGACTTGAGTCATTCTCGCGCAACATTCACTCCCGCTCTTCAATCAGACATCATCTCCCCAGACCAGTGAGAGTGTTGAGAGCAGAGCTTGCCGCCTAGTATCCTGGTAATGCTAATCAACTACACTTTCCTACCTTCAACCGGAGTTCACCCTAATCGAGCTCCAACGGCCCATGTCCTTGGCCCGGTCATAATTAGACCCGTGCGAATACCAGAAATGCCAGCGACCGTGGCATCAGTAGAGCCAGGTTTTGTACGATGCTTTCGCCAGGCCGCCGTGTGGAAAGAGACTGAGAAAACCTGGTGCAATGAAGTTGATCCTCTCATTCCTCTCAACATTCTATCGAAAGAGGAATGTGACCTTTACTTTCCTGTTACCAAATCATAAGTAGAAACCCCATTTTAAAATATTCTCTGTATATGCAAATACTAATAATAATCATCATCAAGTGCCGGCTGGCGTAGGCGTTCATGGCTTTCCACAGATCTCGGTCTTTGGTGTTCTGGATCCTAATACTAAATTATATTATACACCTGCGTTATACACCTGAGAGAAGTGAGGAGTCTCATTCATGCCAACGAACCAGGCAAGCTAATACAGGAAAGTACTCTTACTAATAATTTACATATATTTAAAAAATTAGTTGTGAAACATAAAAAGCAATTAACCAAAGAATGGCCATCACTTGTGACACTCTTTCTTGAACCATTTCCTGTGACATTCAAGATTCTGCCTGTCACACCTACTTTGCCACAGCCTGTGTCAATTTGATAAAACAATTCAGGTGCACACCTTCATGTGGTGAGTTTCTATATATTTGAATAACGAAGACACAAACAATAGATTGCACGATTTATTGCCTGACATATTTCACTGCATCTTGTCAGGTAGATACTGCAGAAATCAAATACTTACGTGAATTAACTAGATAAATCCTTCAAACTTAAATATACACATGTCTCCCGACCACTGAAGCCGGACTGTTCCGGTGTGTCGGCCTGCCTAGGCTACCATCTTCTGTGTGTAGTATCTTGTCCACCCAATTCGGAATGTGTAGCTATTAAAATTATGTACCGCCGACATTCAATTCAACTGTCTAAACAAGTCATATCGCCAACTTGCCCGAGTGGCCATGGGCAGCCCACTTGGACCTATTCATCTCCTCGGAAGGTTAGCTGGATGAAATATTTCACTTGTCTCTTTTTTTTTCTTTTTGTACTGCGACAAATCTGAAAATATAAAAAATATAAAATTACACAGAGTAATGAAGCTTACATAAAAGAATAACGAAAAACACAGGACGTTTTAACTAGTTTCATCAGCAAACAAATACCTACACAAAATACAATAAATAGTCATGGAGAAGACCCTGCAGTGGCTACATTGTTAATTAGGTCATGGCACATCCTATCGAAAAATAAATAATACGTCAAGTTAGGCCTCGCCGCTCCGGACGCAATGATATATGGCACACCGTTGTCCGTTTACAAATAAACAAGCCACGGTAAAAGAAAGCAAAGAATAAACAATTGGCGGCCATTTTCAATTGTTAATTAGGTCACGGCACATCCTATCGAAAAATAACAATACGTCAAGTTAGGCCTCGCCGCTCCGGACGCAATGATATATGGCACACCGTTGTCCGTTTACAAATAAACAAGCCACGGTAATAGAAGGCAAAGAATAAACAATTGGCGGCCATTTTCAATTGTTAATTAGGTCACGGCACATCCTATAAAAAAAATAAATAATACGTCAAGTTAGGCCTCGCCGCCCCGGACGCAATGATATATGACACACCGTTGTCCGTTTACAAATAAACAAGCCACGGTAATAGAAAGCAGAATTTCTCAGTTTCCAATCTTAGGGCTGCGATAAATCCTGACTTATCAGTTAATTCATCATTGCACTTCCTGGTATTAAATTACGTCACCATATAATTCATAACTCCGCTTAGAATCAACGTACAGTCTTCGTTGAGATACCGTTGGATTCGTCTTGTCAAGCTCTATCTAACTGGTATGATTTCATAAGTAAAAACCCAATTTTTAAATATTGACCAAAATTGCTACTAATACGATGACGACAATGGAAGAGCAGCATGGGATAGCTAGGGATAAGAGGGCTTAGAATGACTTGGTTGAGGCCCTTTGCCCAATAGGGAATACAGGATGAAAGGAGAAGTAAGCTGTTTGTAGACTGTTTGTTTGTAGATTGTTTGTTTGTAGATTGTTTCTTTGTAGACTGTTTGTTTGTAGACTGTTTGACTGTAGACTGTTTGTTTGTAGACTGGTTGTTTGTAGACTGTAGACTGTTTGTTTGTAGACTGGTTGTTTGTAGACTGTTTGTAGACAGCATGACAGAAATATTACAAAGCGCATCAGGTGACACAGGAGTGAAGATGCATCATTTTTTATCATGACTGATTTTTCTACGTTTTTGTTATGTCAACATGTCTACGTTTTTGTTATGTCAACATGTCTACGTTTTTGTTATGTCAACATGTCTACGTTTTTGTTATGTCAACATGTCTACGTTTTTGTTATGTCAACATGTCTACGTTTTTGTTATGTCAACATGTCTACGTTTTTGTTATGTCAACATGTCTACATTTTTGTTATGTCAACATGTTTACGTTTTTGTTATGTCAACATGTCTACGTTTTTGTTATGTCAACATGTCTACGTTTTTGTTATGTCAACATGTCTACGTTTTTGTTATGTCAACATGTCTACGTTTTTCCTTTGTAACTTTTGATGCCTGTTTTTAGAAACACTTGTGTGTTAATTTTGAAATGTTAAAGAATAATAGCTTCCAAATGGTGCCCATGTTATGCTTGATAAAATTTATGCAACTGCTTTACAATTGTGAGGAGCAGCTGGCCGAGCAGCTAGAATGCCGGGTTCTCCTTTGGAAGACCCGGGTTCAAGTCCTCCGTAAGGTTGGCTTTTTTCTGTTGGGGCAATATGAAAACCCTAACCTGCACAGTTCGTGGCGACTGCAAGAGCCAGGCGGCCTTAATTCCTCAGGACCCCTCCCACCCCACCCCACTGCCCTACACTGCAAGATATTATAGGGAGTAGATGACAGACAGCTTTAAAATGGTAGAGGTACAATGAGTCATCATCATCATGTGGCTTGCCAGCTGGCATAGATGTTCATGTCTTTCCACAGATCGCATTCCCTAGTTCTCTGCATCTCTTGATATTCCTCTATACCACAGTCTCAGTCCATCCAGCATCATTTCTTTTGATCTGTGTCTGCCTCTTTTCCCACTGATCTTTCCAGTTGTCATGATATTCTTCAATGTCTCTCTTCTCATCACATGGCCAAAACGATGCTGTTTATCTCTTTCTTGTAGTTGTAAATAATGTTCTAGTTTCATTAGCCTCTTCCAGACAATCGTTGTTAGTTACTCTGGCAGTCCATGCAACATTCATCTCAGGACAGTGAGTAAATAAATGACACCAGAAGTCTTTAGCTATCCCTTGCAGGTGTGTCCATGACCTTCCTATAATGTTCGTTTCTGTTTCTACTTCTCTTCTCCTTGAGATTTTATGTCTTCCTCTGTTTCTTTTTTCCTGCATGTTCCAGAAAAAGACTTTTCCAGTGATCTTCTTCCAAGTTTTCTCCATGTATGGTCTATCCAACACCAGCATCCGTTCTTCCAGGTGTCCTCCATGTATGGTCTATCCAACACCAGCATCCATTCTTCCAGGTGTCCTCCATGTATGGTCTATCCAACACCAGCTTCCGTTCTTCCAGGTGTCCTCCATGTATGGTCAATCCAACACCTGCATCCATTCTTCCAGGTGTCCTCCATGTATGGTCTATCCAACACCAGCATCCGTTCTTCCAGGTGTCCTCCATGTATGGTCTATCTAAAACCAGCATCCGTTCTTCCAGGTGTTCTCCATGTATGGTCTATCCAACACCAGCATCCGTTCTTCCAGGTGTCCTCCATGTATGGTCTATCCAACACCAGCATCCGTTCTTCCAGGTGTCTTCCATGTATGGTCTATCCAACACCAGCATCCGTTCTTCCAGGTGTCCTCCATGCATGGTCTATCAAACACCAGCATCCGTTCTTCCAGGTGTCCTCCATGTATGGTCTATCCAACACCAGCATCCGTTCTTCCAGGTGTCCTCCATGTATGGTCTATCCAACACCAGCATCCGTTCTTCCAGGTGTCCTCCATGTATGGTCTATCCAACACCAGCATCTGTTCTTCCACGTGTCCTCCATGTATGGTCTATCCAACACCAGCATCCGTTCTTCCAGGTGTCCTCCATGTATGGTCTATCCAACACCAGCATCTGTTCTTCCAGGTGTCCTCCATGTATGGTCTATCCAACACCAGCATCCGTTCTTCCACGTGTCCTCCATGTATGGTCTATCCAACACCAGCATCTGTTCTTCCAGGTGTCCTCCATGTATGGTCTATCCAACACCAGTATCCGTTCTTCCATGTGTCCTCCATGTATGGTCTATCCAACACCAGCATCCGTTCTTCCACGTGTCCTCCATGTATGGTCTATCCAACACCAGCATCCGTTCTTCCAGGTGTCCTCCATGTATGGTCTATCCAACACCAGTATCCGTTCTTCCATGTGTCCTCCATGTATGGTCTATCCAACACCAGCATCCGTTCTTCCAGGTGTCCTCCATGTATGGTCTATCCAACACCAGTATCCGTTCTTCCATGTGTCCTCCATGTATGGTCTATCCAACACCAGCATCCGTTCTTCCAGGTGTCCTCCATGTATGGTCTATCCAACACCAGTATCCGTTCTTCCATGTGTCCTCCATGTATGGTCTATCCAACACCAGTATCCGTTCTTCCAGGTGTCCTCCATGTATGGTCTATCCAACACCAGCATCCGTTCTTCCATGTGTCCTCCATGTATGGTCTATCCAACACCAGTATCCGTTCTTCCAGGTGTCCTCCATGTATGGTCTATCCAACACCAGCATCCGTTCTTCCATGTGTCCTCCATGTATGGTCTATCCAACACCAGTATCCGTTCTTCCATGTGTCCTCCATGTATGGTCTATCCAACACCAGTATCCGTTCTTCCAGGTGTCCTCCATGTATGGTCTATCCAACACCAGCATCCGTTCTTCCAGGTGTCCTCCATGTATGGTCTATCCAACACCAGCATCCGTTCTTCCATGTGTCCTCCATGTATGGTCTATCCAACACCAGTATCCGTTCTTCCATGTGTCCTCCATGTATGGTCTATCCAACACCAGTATCCGTTCTTCCAGGTGTCCTCCATGTATGGTCTATCCAACACCAGCATCCGTTCTTCCAGGTGTTCTCCATGTATGGTCTATCCAACACCAGCATCCGTTCTTCCAGGTGTCCTCCATGTATGGTCAATCCAACACCTGCATCCGTTCTTCCAGGTGTCCTCCATGTATGGTCAATCCAACACCTGCATCCGTTCTTCCAGGTGTCCTCCATGTATGGTCTATCCAACACCAGTATCCGTTCTTCCATGTGTCCTCCATGTATGGTCTATCCAACACCAGTATCCGTTCTTCCAGGTGTCCTCCATGTATGGTCTATCCAACACCAGCATCCGTTCTTCCAGGTGTTCTCTATGTATGGTCTATCCAACACCAGCATCCGTTCTTCCAGGTGTCCTCCATGTATGGTCAATCCAACACCTGCATCCGTTCTTCCAGGTGTCCTCCATGTATGGTCTATCCAACACCAGCATCCGTTCTTCCAGGTGTTCTCCATGTATGGTCTATCCAACACCAGCATCCGTTCTTCCAGGTGTTCTCCATGTATGGTCTATCCAACACCAGCATCCGTTCTTCCAGGTGTCCTCCATGTATGGTCTATCCAACACCTGCATCCATTCTTCCAGGTGTTCTCCATGTATGGTCTATCCAACACCAGCATCCGTTCTTCCAGGTGTTCTCCATGTATGGTCTATCCAACACCAGCATCCGTTCTTCCAGGTGTCCTCCATGTATGGTCTATCCAACACCTGCATCCGTTCTTCCAGGTGTCCTCCATGTATGGTCTATCCAACACCAGCATCCGTTCTTCCAGGTGTTCTCCATGTATGGTCTATCCAACACCAGCATCTGTTCTTCCAGGTGTCCTCCATGTATGGTCTATCCAACACCAGTATCCGTTCTTCCATGTGTCCTCCATGTATGGTCTATCCAACACCAGCATCCGTTCCTCACCTCTTGGTTCATTGGTATTTGTTTAGTTCTCTCCATGAGCTCCACATTGGTTTATTTTGTCCTACCATTTTATTCCTTCTATTTTGCGTAGGCCCCAATTAGTGAGTATTTGTCATTTATTTGTAACAGTTTTTATTGTTCTCCGTGTTTGTAATCCATACAGCAATAATGATTTAACATTAGAATTGAATAAAGTTGTGTGTTGAGGTTAATTTCTGTTGTCCTCCACAAATTTCCTATTGTTATAAAATCTGCTCTGGCTTTCTGTATTCTTATTCTGATATAGTTATCTATTCCATCATCTTTGTCAAAACCGCAACCTAATTTTGGCTGAAATAAACATCAAAGTTAATTAGAAAGAATAGTATTGGACAACATGGTTCCTGGGTGGTGGTGAGGTACGGACTGACCAACACGAAGAAGGACATAAAACATTAAAGATAGGGATCTCCAAAAACACTGCCCTCGCAAACCCAATGACAGTCTCAACATGAACACATGACTTTCCGAGCACAAACCAGATGGCTTACCCACTTTGCCATAAATCTCACTTTTTAAGCAGTTACATCTAAGCTGTAAAATCTGAAGGTCGTCATGGCTGAATGGGTATAAGCACTTGTTCTTACACTTCCGGTGTGCTGATGCTGAGGTAGCGGGTTCAACTCTTACACCAGTCAGTTGGACTAAAATGTTTAATTCTTTTCCTTGACTTTGGAATGTAAATTACAAGTACCTCAGAAGTCTGAGTGGGTTCCCCTGATGGCGAGGGACACTGGTAATAGGGAAAGCTAATCCACATGCAAAAATGAGTCCAGTGCACTAGTGCAGTAACTTATGTATGGCCTGCCCATGAGTTCAAAACGAGTGAACAAGAAAAAATGTAATCTGGACAAATATGACAGCACTCGCCAACCAATGAAATGTTATCTGGACAAATATGACACCGCTCACCAACCAATGAAATGTTATCTGGACAAATATGACACCACTCGCCAACCAATGAAATGTTATCTGGACAAATATGACACCACTCGCCAACCAATGAAATGTTATCTGGACAAATATGACAGCACTCGCCAACCAATGAAATGTTATTTGGGTATTTACATAATTCTTCACTTTGTTTGTTGCAGAATGTGGCGGACAGCTGAACACCCCATCTGGAGTAATCACATCTCCCAATTATCCCAATCAGTACCCCCACATGAGGTTATGTACCTGGGACATCACTGTGCCTTTGGATAGGAGAGTAACGCTGACATTTAATGATTTTCGATTGGAGGGACCTACCTCGAGATACTGTTCCTGGGATTATGTACTAGTAAGTTACTTTTGTTGTAAAATTATTCATTCATTCATTTGTTCATTACACTTGTTCATTTATTCATTCATTCATTCATTCATTCATTCATTCATTTCTTTATTCACTAATTAATTGTAAGTCAGGTCTAAGTCAGATGTGATTAAACTACCGTATGACAATAGATGATACTACCTGATTTCTGTCAGCGCCGAATGTAGAATGGCACTCACCAAACCTGACACCCCACATTGTGCTCAAGGCTTTGGGCAGAGGAGGGCAGTTGGGTTTAGGAGGATACAAGCTTTACCTTAGTGTGAGGAAATGCAACCTAACGACTAAATGTCATGGCAGGGCATACCAGACCCAAAGCCTTGGTTGACAACTGGTCTAGGGCCAAAGCTCAGACAGGCAGACAGAGCATTGCTTTGCTGATCCGGCAGCTTCTACAGCTTGTCTTGTTCCAGATGTATTGGTGTTCCCTTTCCTCTGGAGTAAACTAAGCATACCACATTCAAAACATAGCTGGGGCAATTTGACAGCAGACCACCTTGCATTGGTTTTTAATTAAATGATCTGGGGTTGACTGCGATGACCTGTAAAGGATATGCAACTAACTTTCTAGGTGTGTTGGTATTTATTCAGCTCTCTCCATGAGTTCCACACTGGGGATTCAGTCATACCATTTTTGTTCATATATTCTGTGCAGGCACCAGTTAGTGAATGTTCCATGTTGATTAATAATTGTTTTAATTGTTCTGTACGCTTATGATCCACACAGTAGTATTGATCTAACGTTAGAGTTTAAGTATTGTAAGTTTGGTTTTAAGTTTAATTTCTGTTGACGTGGCTACATTAGTAATGCACTATGGTTATATTAGTCATGCAAAATGGTTATATTATTCACACACAGTATGTATATTATTCATACATGATGTTTACCTCAATCCTGCAACATTATCACTAGTGCCTTGTTAGAATTATGTCCTCACCTTGTGGTCTCCAACAGCATATGTGTGCCCGTACCTTTCCAGTCTATGACAGGATGACAAGAATCATCTCTCATTTGTCTTCTTTATCTTTCTTTCCTTAAGCCTTTCCAGTTGTCACTATAAGTTCCAGTTTTTCTCTTTTCATAATGTGGCCATAAAATGGCAATTGCCTGTTTCTGATATGTGTAAGTTATGTTCTTTTTGTGTCTTAGCCTTTATTAAAACTTCCGGTCCAATATGGCGTTTAGGCTTTCAAGCTATTAAGACCTCTGGAGTGTTTTTGTTTCCGATTATGGTTTGCTTATGTGTTTTCCTCATGTTGAACTGGTAGGGCATACTGAGTTAAGTGTGTGGAGAGATACTGTGAGCTGTGGATTTCATGTGGAATGCTTTTTACTGTAAACCAGAGGTTCCCAAACCACGGCCCGCAGGCCAATTGTGGCCCGTCAGCTGTCAGAAAGTGGCATGCGAGGCCTCGTTATTTAATGTATTTTAATTTCAAAAATGCACTCGGAGCACCTCGTCAGCGTGCGATAATTTACTCTGCTCATGGTTCAGCACGAAGTAATTGATTTGACATGCAATTCTACACTGAGATGTAAATTTCTGGAGCTGCTTGTTTCACCTTCAGCTGATCATATGATTTCATTCTGGCTACTATTGCCTGTCGAACAATATGAAAACTTGTGTTCATTCGCCAAGAGAAACATTTGTCGTTTTGGTTTGACGTACAGATGCGAGCAGTCATTTTCCGCAATGATCGTTATAAAAAAACAAGCAATCTTCCAGACTCACCGACAGTGACCTAGCTGCGCTTATGACTTTAGGCACGACAGATTTCTGCCTAGACATTGATTAACTGGCATCTGAACTTAAGTAACTGGTTATGAAGGACAGTTGCAATTGTAAATTAATTACATTAATAGCGATTTTCGAAACTGATTTAAAACTTATTGCTAAATGAACTTTTGATTTTAAACCAAAAAATGACCGCAGTGTAGTACTGATGCTGACTGCCTTTAAAGTTTTAGAATTTTGTTGACGAAAGTTAAGAAAGGTAAGAATGATATTGCACAGCTTTTATAATTTTATAACGTTGTGGCCCGCTTAACTACCGAAAATAGTAGATATGGTCCTCTGCTTGAAAAGCTTGGGAACTACTGCTGTAAATTGTACGCTCAGAAAAATGGCTGATGGCCAGTTGCTGAACTATCTGGCTTTGTCTTATGCAGTAATGTGTGTGCAACTGCTAGTTTTCTAATGACTGCCGATTCCATCATCAATGAACTGTAAGTTTAGTGGCTGACTGTTGTGTTGGCATTCTGACAGCAGCCTTTTATATGTATGCCCATGTGTGCTGTTGGTTTGTCGGGACTGTTGCCTGTTCCACTTTTCACAAGGGAAAGTGAGAAGCATTTTATGTGATATTCACTGGCACAGGAACAAAGCATAAATATGTCATATGTTGAGACACACTATGTTGTAAATTATATCAGATTCTGAGATAAGCTATGTTGTAAATTATGTATGTATTCAGCCACTATGTTAAGAATTATGTCATGTGTTGAGACACACTATATTGTGAATTATGTCATATGTTGAGATAAGCTATGTTTGGAATTATGTCATCTGTTTAGACAATCTATGTTTGTGATATTGACCAAACACTGTTAAATAAATGCTTCTGTGGCTGCAGATTAGGAATGGGTACCTGCCAGGGTCACCCCCTCTGGGCCAATACTGTGGTCAGAACGTGACAGTACAGCCTGTTGAGTCATCAGGTAACATGATGCGTGTTCAGTTCCGCACTGATGGCTCTGTCAGCAACGGTGGCTTCCGAGCTACCTACACTTCAGACAGAGAGGCAGGTGAGAATATTGACCTATGTTCTGTTCATTTCTGTTCCATTTATCATTTTTACACTCTGGCCAAATCCATTGTTGCTCCAATCTTCTGCATTATGTGGTGTTTGTCCATCAGGAATGATGATGACCATTTATTTCACCCAGTGGGGTTGAAAGTTTGGAGCCGTAAGTTCTAAGATGGCTGATAAGGCCTATTTTAGCTCAAAATGTTCTTTGACAATGTGGGCAAAGAATGCTTGACGTTCCAGGAGGAGGGGCTCCTGCAGTGGTTTTATATTTTGTCCAGCCTTTTTTTTTCACAGCTCTTGCAGTCCTGTTTGCTTCACAAGTGAATACCCCCTGCGTAAAGATGTACGCCACGAATTTTGGTTTTTGGCAGCAGTCTCTCAAGTGTTGTGATGAATTTGAAAAGCTTTTAGTGAGATTTTCAGAGTGTCTTTATTAAAGCGTTTCCTCTGGCCTCCTTGGGTCTGCATTGTAAATCCTCCATGATACAGTTAATTTTGCCTCTCATGTTGATTGACAGTCCCCTAGCACACTTGCTGTGCAGCTCCTTCCAGGCCACACTGATCTGTGGTCCGAAAGCCTAGATCTGTGGTCCAAATGCTCAGGAATCACGAACAGCCAAAAATGCTGGGGTTGACGGCTTCGTCCTGTAAAGGATATGCAACAACTTTTTTTTTTCTAGAGGCATTCACGACGTTGGTTTTGATCCATTGGTTGGCTCTCTAACATAGTAGTATTGCTGGTGGTCCAATCCATCCTTTTGTTGCCCACAACATCTGTAGGTCCTGGTTCTTTTTGAATTGTGGAACCTCTGCAGGAATTCAATCCAATATTTTATCTTCATTTTCTGTGTTAAACTGATACTGGCACCTGGCCTTCTTGACAGACGGTAGTTTATTACATTGTGCTTACAAAATAATATAACTACAATCCATGGCAGGGACGAGGGATGGAGACATACCTCTCCATAGCACAAAGACTAAGCTGAATTGCAGAGACCACAAGTTGCCCATGCAGCATGATCCTTTTCTTGGCCTCCCTAGTTTACTCCAGAGGAAAGATAGCACCAATACATCTGGAACGAGACAAACTGCAGAAGTTGCCGGATCAGCAAAGCAGTGCTCTTACTGTCCATCTGTTGGAGCTTCAATCCTAGACCATTTGCTGACCAAGGGGCCTGCCATGACATGTAGTCTTTAGGTTGCATTTCCTCATACCAGGATATGGCTTGTAACCATCCTAATTGTGTTCCTTTACCCGAAGCCATTGGCAAAATGTGGGGTGTTGGGTTTGGTGAGCGCCGCCCAACATTCAACGCTTAACTAATAGATCATGCCACATGGGCAGTACAGTCAGTAGGGTGAGATCAGTCTTCCCCTCCGGGAGAATACAGCTTCCATCTCAGCACCTTCGACCACATCTCATGACTCTGGAAACTGGAGTCTGGGCTTTCTCGAAGGACTTGTGAGCTATAGTTCCTGAATAAGTTCTGTGTTTGACTAATAGATCATACCATATGTGCTGTACAGTCAGTAGGGTGAGATCAGTCTTCCCCTCCGGGAGAATACAGCTTCCATCTCAGCACCTGGGCTTTCTTAAAGGACTTGTGAGCTCTAGTTCCTGAATAAGTTCTGTGTTTGACTAATAGATCATACCATATGTGCTGGGCAGTCAGTAGGATGTGGTCAGTCTTCCCCTCCAGGAGAATGCAGCTTCTGTCTCAGTACCTGTGACCCTGACTCTTGATACTGGAGGTTTAGTTTCCTTAAAGGTTTTGTGAACTCTAGTTACTGAAGGAGGTTCATTGATGTAGAACTGTTTACATAGTATAAGGTAGAGACAAACAATATGCTTTGGTCATATCATGAGAAGAGAGACATTAGAGAACATTGTGATGACTGGAAAGATCAGAGTTGGATGAAGCCAACAGAGAAATGATGCACGAAGGTCTAGGATGGTGACATTGGGGGAATGCCAGCGGTAGAAAATGATCCGGAGCACCAAGGCCAAGATTTGTGGAGAGACAGCTGTAAAGTTTCAGAGAATCCTAAGATCTCTCTCCATAGCTGTGAAGTTTCAGTGTATCCTTAGATGCCTCTCCACAGCTGTGAAGTTTCAGTGTATCCTAAGATGTCTCTACACAGCTGTGAAGTGTCAGTGTACTTGCACACCAGCACTGGTTTCAGAGCTTGGAGAGGGGAATAAGAGGTGTACATCACAATTCCTGTGAAGATAGCATTTTTAGTTCCTGGCCACGAAAAGTCTCTACACCAAAATCACTTCAATAGATGTTACCAACAAAGACCCACAACAAACAGCACCAGCAACCAACAACCACTGCAACATGTAAAATATGTCACTTGTCACCTGCTATGTGGTATTATGTAAAATATGTCACTTGTCACCTGCTATGTGGTATTATGTAAAATATGTCACTTGTCACCTGCTATGTGGTATTATGTAAAATATGTCACTTGTCACCTGCTATGTGGTATTATGTAAAATATGTCACTTGTCACCTGCTATGTGGTATTATATAAAATATGTCACTTGTCACCTGCTATGTGGTATTATGTAAAATATGTCACTTGTCACCTGCTATGTGGTATTATGTAAAATATGTCACTTGTCACCTGCTATGTGGTATTATATAAAATATGTCACTTGTCACCTGCTATGTGGTATTATGTAAAATATGTCACTTGTCACCTGCTATGTGGTATTATGTAAAATATGTCACTTGTCACCTGCTATGTGGTATTAATAAAAATATGTCACTTGTCACCTGCTATGTGGTATTATGTAAAATATGTCACTTGTCACCTGCTATGTGGTATTGTCTAAAATATGTCACTTGTCACCTGCTATGTGGTATTATGTAAAATATGTCACCTGCTATGTGGTATTATGTAAAATATGTCACTTGTCACCTGCTATGTGGTATTATGTAAAATATGTCACTTGTCACCTGCTATGTGGTATTATGTAAAATATGTCACTTGTCACCTGCTATGTGGTATTATGTAAAATATGTCACTTGTCACCTGCTATGTGGTATTATATAAAATATGTCACCTGCTATGTGGTATTATGTAAAATATGTCACTTGTCACCTGCTATGTGGTATTATGTAAAATATGTCACTTGTCACCTGCTATGTGGTATATATAAAATATGTCACTTGTCACCTGCTATGTGGTATTATGTAAAATATGTCACTTGTCACCTGCTATGTGGTATTATGTAAAATATGTCACTTGTCACCTGCTATGTGGTATTGTGTAAAATATGTCACTTGTCACCTGCTGTGTGGTATTGTGTAAAATATGTCACTTGTCACCTGCTATGTGGTATTGTGTAAAATATGTCACTTGTCACCTGCTATGTGGTATTATGTAAAATATGTCACCTGCTATGCGGTATTATGTAAAATATGTCACTTGTCACCTGCTGTGTGGTATTATGTAAAATATGTCACTTGTCACCTGCTATGTGGTATTATGTAAAATATGTCACTTGTCACCTGCTATGTGGTATTATATAAAATATGTCACTTGTCACCTGCTATGTGGTATTATGTAAAATATGTCACTTGTCACCTGCTATGTGGTATTATGTAAAATATGTCACTTGTCACCTGCTATGTGGTATTATGTAAAATATGTCACTTGTCACCTGCTATGTGGTATTAATAAAAATATGTCACTTGTCACCTGCTATGTGGTATTATGTAAAATATGTCACTTGTCACCTGCTATGTGGTATTGTCTAAAATATGTCACTTGTCACCTGCTATGTGGTATTATGTAAAATATGTCACCTGCTATGTGGTATTATGTAAAATATGTCACTTGTCACCTGCTATGTGGTATTATGTAAAATATGTCACTTGTCACCTGCTATGTGGTATTATGTAAAATATGTCACTTGTCACCTGCTATGTGGTATTATGTAAAATATGTCACTTGTCACCTGCTATGTGGTATTGTGTAAAATATGTCACTTGTCACCTGCTATGTGGTATTATATAAAATATGTCACCTGCTATGTGGTATTATGTAAAATATGTCACTTGTCACCTGCTATGTGGTATTATGTAAAATATGTCACTTGTCACCTGCTATGTGGTATATATAAAATATGTCACTTGTCACCTGCTATGTGGTATTATGTAAAATATGTCACTTGTCACCTGCTATGTGGTATTATGTAAAATATGTCACTTGTCACCTGCTATGTGGTATTGTGTAAAATATGTCACTTGTCACCTGCTGTGTGGTATTGTGTAAAATATGTCACTTGTCACCTGCTATGTGGTATTGTGTAAAATATGTCACTTGTCACCTGCTATGTGGTATTATGTAAAATATGTCACCTGCTATGCGGTATTATGTAAAATATGTCACTTGTCACCTGCTGTGTGGTATTATGTAAAATATGTCACTTGTCACCTGCTATGTGGTATTATGTAAAATATGTCACTTGTCACCTGCTATGTGGTATTGTGTAAAATATGTCACTTGTCACCTGCTATGTGGTATTGTGTAAAATATGTCACTTGTCACCTGCTATGTGGTAATATGTAAAATATGTCACTTGTCACCTGCTATGTGGTATTATGTAAAATATGTCACTTGTCATCTGCTGTGTGGTATTATGTAAAATATGTCACTTGTCACCTGCTATGTGGTATTGTGTAAAATATGTCACTTGTCACCTGCTGTGTGGTATTATGTAAAATATGTCACTTGTCACCAATACTAAAGAACAAACATGTATCAATAACTACTAAGAAAGCACTTTACACAACACAATCTTCCTACCAACTCTGTGCTACCAATGCCAAACCTGGACAATGACAGGAAAAGAGAAAAGAAAAATCACAACAACAGAAATGAGGTTCCTGAGAAGAATACTCAACGTATCAAGAAGAGATAAGATCAGAAATGAAGAAATCAGGACTAAAGTGGGGGTTAAAGCTGCTCTAGATTTTATTAGAAAGCAGCAAGTCAAATGGTTTGGCCATGCAAGTAGGCTACCAGTCAACAGCATGCCACAACAAGCAATGCTGTACAGACCAGATGGAAACAGAGGAAGAGGCCGACCACGTAAACGTTGGACGGAGGGAATAACAGAATCCATGGGAATGTCGATATACGAAGCCCATAACCGGGCACTCTCACGAAGTTTATACTTCACCTCCACACTGCAAGGTACAAGAGGAACATGATGAGATGAGATGAGATGTCACTTGTCACCTGCTATGTGGTATTATGTAAAATATGTCACTTGTCACCTGCTATGTGGTATTATGTAAAATATGTCACTTGTCACCTGCTATGTGGTATTATGTAAAATATGTCACTTGTCACCTGCTATGTGGTATTATGTAAAATATGTCACTTGTCACCTGCTATGTGGTATTATATAAAATATGTCACTTGTCATCTGCTATGTGGTATTGTGTAAAATATGTTACTTGTCACCTGCTGTGTGGTATTATCTTTAAACAGAATGTGGAGGCCTGGTAACAGAGAGCTCGGGCAACATCACCTCTGTAGGTTTTGAGAACAACACATACAACCACAACACTCAGTGTATTTGGCACTTGAACAACCACATTGTCAACAGCTCCATCAGAATGTTCTTCCACAGTATCTACATGGAGCCGAACCCATCTTGTTCTTTTGATTATGTTGAAATTAGAGAAGGTACGTGCCAAATTTCAAATTAATTTTTGATGCCATAATTTTTTTTAATGTATTTTGTGTAAGAACTTGAGAGTTAAATTAACTAACACCTTCCACTTAAGATATCTGTGTGTTATCCTCGGCTTCTGTTGGAAGAACAGAGTAACTAATGCCAAAGTGATCACACACATTGGTCAAATGACAACTTAGAATGTGATGGCTTGCCCTTGTATACCAGATACCAACTGGATGTATTCCAAAGGATAGTCTCTATGACGAGCTGGCAAATGGTAAAAGACAAAAACACTCGATCACTATAGTCGTGGATCAGCTCAGTGTTCCTGTCTCGACCATGCCATGTGGCCAAGCCATCCAGGTATTTACTTTTCGGTCTTGCCCTTGGTCTGTTCCCTTTGATCTTGCCAGTTGTCACCAAGTTCTCCAATTTATTTCTTCTCATAACATGTCCAACAAATTTTGACTCTGGTCTAATTTCTCTAATCAATTTACGATTTTCATTTGTCTCCTGTAGTACTTGGTCATTGGTTTTTCTGTCTGTCCATGGTATTCTTTGCATTCTCCTCAGAAACCACATTCATTGCCTGGCATATTTTCCTGCAACTCTGGGTGTGTACGGCAGAATTCACACAACATAAACCAAAGCAATAAGATAAATTTTTCAACACATGTATTCACACAGTAATTTGAATTGTCTACCACGGTAATTTTAAACTGACTAACATATCTTTCTGTTTGCACAAAGTTGGCTTTTCTATATGAATAGCAGTGACTTCTGCCAGCTTTAATGTCCATCCATTTTTTGTGTCAAACCTCACATAAAACGCATTGTCCCCATCTATCACATGAACAGTTTCCAAAATATGACATACCATTGATGACTTGGGCATTTTTCTGTGTGTATATTTTACTAGGTTACCAGTCTTCTCAGTGTTATTGTTCTGTCGGTCTAATGGGTAATCTGTTCTAACACACTGTTGGCAACTGTTCTGCCAGTGTAGGTAGTCTGTTCAAGATATATGCATCACATGGAGATAGTGCAGTGGTACCGGGCATGTAGAAGTCTCTAAACCAACCTTACTTCGCTAGATACAAGAACTTTTCTGGGCTCCAAGGAGTGAATGTAAATACATCGAACTTAACAGTTCAAACTTAGTTTTCGAGAGGACACATTCAAGGTCAGCATGGCTGAATGGATAAGAGCACGTGCTTTTAACTTTCTGGTGTGCTGTTGCCATGGTAGCAGGTCCAATCCCTACACCAGTCAGTTGGACTAAAATGTCGACTTATTCACCATGACTAGGGGACATAAATTACAAGTATCTCAGGAGTCGGAGTGGGTTCACCTGATGGCGAGGGACACTGGCAATAGGGAAAGCTAATCCTCACGCAAACATCCGTCCAGTGCCACTAGAAGTAGTAGCACGTGTATGGACTACGCTTGAGTTCAAAGAGAGTAAACGCAAAAGGAAAAAAAAGAGGAAAAGATGATACGCCAACCAATGTGCATATGTTAAACACGCCTCTTAGCATTATGTATGCAACATAATGGAACACACTCACATGCCTGGGCACATGGTCGTCAAAATCAATATATATGTTCTTCACACTCTCAAAATATAAACATAGGTACATTCACAAAATTCATATCATACTAATCTTTGTTGTTATTCTTTCTCCTATTTTACATCCCATGTGTTATAGGTACAAATAATCGGGAGAAATTCTAAGGTTTCTCAATCTCAGAATATAATTTCCCCCCCCCCCCCCCCCCCCCAAAAAAAAATAAATAAATAATTGTTCTTATCTAACATTTATCTGTTGTCATAATCACACACCCCCAGTTCTTGTGCAGAATTTAGGTTCCTTTTCTAGAAAGAATTAGACCTGATTTCTGGAAACCGTCTGTCTTCCTCTGTGCCTTGTCCATGTGTGTGTGACATGGGTGGAAGTTGATGGCTTTCTGCCTCTGGTACTATCATGTATCATTTTGAATGTCACTTAATTTTATCATGTATAATATGAACACATGTACATTACTGTAGAGTTAGTGAGTGTGAATGAGAAAGAGAGAGTGTGAGGGTGAATGTGTGTGTGTGTCTGTCTCTGTGTGGGGGAGCATCACTATTTTTTACGTTACACAATGCAGTTTATTTTACATTTTTGTGAGAATGCTCACGATAATCGTCAGTGTATATATGTGTGTGTAAAGTGTGGGATTTTGTTCATATTAGTCTCAGTGTTTATGTGAGGCATCATGTTTGTGTCTAGATGTGAGGATGTGTGTGTGGGTGTGTGTGTTGGGGATGTGTGCGTAAGTGGGGGAGGGGGTGTGTATTTGTGGCTGGGGGGATGGGTGATGTGGGCATGTGAGGCATGTGTGCGTGGGTGGGAGATGTGGGTTGGTGGGGAGATGTGTGTGTGGATGGGGGATGTGTGGGTGGATGTTAGGGAGTGTGTTGTGGGGGTGTGTGTGTGTGGGGGATGTATGGGTGGTGGTAGATGTATGTGTGGGTGGTGGGGAGATGTGTGTATGGGTTGGGGGTATGTGGATGGGAGGGATGTGTGTGGATGGTGTGAGATGTGTGAGTGGGTGAGGCATTTGTGTATGGGTGGGTGCGGGATGAGTGGGAATGTGTGTGTGGGTGGAGGGATGTGTGGTTGAGGGATGGGTGATTGGGGGTGGGTGGGTGTGTGGGGTGGAGGATGGGTGGGGGATGTGTGGGTGGGTGGGGTGTGTATGTGGGTGAGGAATGTGTGTGTGGGTGCCGGATGTGTGTGATGGCAGGTTGTGTGGGTTGGTGGGGGATGTGTGGGTGGGTGGGATGGTGAGTGTGTGTGGGTTGGGGATGGGTGAGGTGTGGGTGTGGGTGGGGGATCTGTGTGTTGGGTGGGGGATGTGTCTGATAACATGGTAATATACATTGTTTATGTTTACAACATTCATTTGACAATGTTTGTTACTATGTGAATGTATCATGCACTATTGATGAACGTAAAATGAGCGATTGGAAGGGCCGAGTGTAAGACAGGCCTGCGTGCCAAATTTGTGACCCTTTAAAAATAAAGTTAAATCAAATGAAATTAAATCAAATCATACTAATTACATATCACATTTTATCCATGGTCTCTGTTGTGAAGTTATAATTATATCCCCAATCACATTGACTTTATAGGGCTAGATAAGGGGTCGAAGGCGAGGTGGAGCAGTATGGGACGTCAACTTCCATATGTGGCGTGGTAATAAATGCCATCCCTACTACTGCTGTGTACGTCTACTGCCGATGTCATCAGTGGTGTAGTATAACGTAATTGTTTACCATTATGACGCTATATTTAGATGAGAATTTAATTTGTACATCAGCTACCATAGTTAGTGTGATGTTTTCATAGAATTCTAGGTGTCACTTCGTCACATAGATGCCTTATTGGTCCCAGTGCTGTGTTATCAATGCTAGAAAACCAGCGGTGTAAAATCACATCATGTGAGATATCTTGAGAGAAAATGAGAAAATTTTTTGGGCATGTTATGAGAAGAAATGGATTGGAGAATTTGGTGACAACTGGTAAGATCGAGGGGAACAGACCAAGGGGAAGACCTAGAAGCAAGTACCTGGATGGCTTGGCCTTGTGGCATGGTCGAGACAGAAACACTGAGCTGATCCACGACTCTGGTGATCGAGTGAGATGGCAGAACATGACCGCCCATGCTTACCAGCATGGCACATGATGGATGGATGGTGAGATATCTATAAGAAATGCAGCTAGAAAAACAAGAAGAGATGCAGAGATAAATGAGAAACTAAGAACAAGTGTAGGGATAACAGCAATCACTGACTTTATAGAATGCCAAAGAATTAGTTTAGTCGACGGATCAACATCACGGCACACGGGTGTAACCCATAAGTACTCCGTTCTACTCCTAACTTAAGCCTGAGTCTGGAGAATCTCAGCTCAGTGCATGAAATCTGTAGGACCGGTGAGGATCCTGAAAACTTTGGGTAGATTTTTTTAACTCAAAATTTTGCCCGGACAGCGCCTTTAGGCTACTCTTTTTGGATTTCCAACTGCCAAAGGATTTTTTTACATGCGCAACAATACACATGGGCGTCAAATCTCACTACCCAGAGACCAGGGGAAATTTTTTTACTAGAAATCCACATGAAAAAATCCCGGCCCTCACCGGGACCTCCAGCACTCGAGGCGGACACCATACCTTGAGACCACTCAGCCAAAGAATTAAATGGTCCCAACATTTAGCTAGTATGGAACAAGATCAACCAGCATTTAGAGCGTTCTACGTGAGAACATCGGGACAGAAGGTGAGAGGACAACCCGAAAGAGTTGACTAGATGGCAGAAAGAAGACATTGAAGAAATGAAATATGACAGCACGGGACCCTGAGGTGTTTCCAAGGCACCAGGGCCAGGTTCTATACTAGCAAAGACCTACTAACACGTCCTTGTTGTGCGTCCTGGGCAACAGTTCCCTTCAGGGTCCTGGCTAGCGTAGTAGGATCGCTGATTCTTCCGAAGCCAGAGAGTATCTGCCTGCACGGCGAGGAACCACCAGTCTGCACACCAATAAACCAGACGTGGGACAACGGATACTCACGCAAACCTCAGGTCCGATATGACATCACACTGATGTTGGACAACAGGATGTCTTCATCCGACATACAGGACCTTGCGCTGGAGTTCATAGCCAGCGAACACAAGCAAGCAAGCATATGACAGCATAAGTAACAACACAAGCAAAAAACATAAAAATTACATCTACCTCCTGTCTGTGATGCTTCATGGCAAAATCAGTAGAACAAATGAAGAACAAGATAACTGCCTTACACTTCATGTTTTTCTATGATTTACATTTCCACAGCTTTACAGTATAATTAACTCATTTTTTAAAATCAGTAATTAAATCATGGATCAGTTTTACAGCAGTATTATCTCATTTGATTTATACCAGTAATTAAATCATGGATCAGTTTTACAGCAGAATTAACTCATTTGATTTATACCAGTAATTAAATCATAGATTAGTTTTACAGCAGAAATAACTCATTTGATTTATACCAATAATTAAATCATGGATCAGTTTATATGTTTATTTACACCTTCTCCAGGAGCAGACATGAATGCCCCGCTGGTGAACAGATTCTGTGTAAATAGTCCAAACCGTGAACCTATGGTGATACCTGGCAGTGATGCATGGATCAGGTTCAAGTCTGATTACGCCATCAGCCAGGGAGGATTCTGGCTGGAGTACCAATTTACAGGTAACATGGAGTTGTATCTATGTCAGGTTTATTTACAGGTAACATGGAGTTGTATGTATGTCAGGTTTATGTCAGGTTTATTTACAGGTAACATGGAGTTGTATGTATGTCAGGTTTATGTCAGGTTTATTTACAGGTAACATGAAGTTGTATGTATGTCAAGTTTATGTCAGGTTTATTTACAGGTAACATGGAGTTGTATGTATGTCAGGTTTATGTTTCTTATCATCTCATGACAAGTAGGGGATTTTCTTGGTGAAGTGGTTAAACCTTCTGCCTAGTTCTGCCGGTCGGTAACCATAGCTTTACATTTATATGTTGTCTAATGCGTCTTCTAGTCTCTAACTTCTTCATTTGACTTCTGTGAGTACCAAACACATGTGTGTTTATATATGAACTGTCTTAGTGGCCTCACAGGGTTCCCAAATTGATATTTCTGTGCAATACATGTAAAATATTGCAGGTGACCAATCATTTCTCTTCTTTAAATGTTTGTGAATATACTGGACACAGCACTTTTGGCTCAATGTGTTTTTGTGTTTATTTGGCCTATGCTGGTTGAATATAAATTTCTGAGACCTATGGTGCTATCTCAATGATTAGATATGAATTCTTCCTCCGAAGTCGGAGAGTGTCTGCCTGTATGGCGAGGAACCACCAGTCTGCACACCAATAAACCAAACATGGGACAATGGATACTCACGCAACCTCAGGTCCTGTATGACATTACACTGATGTTGGACAACAGGATGCCTTCATCCGACATACAGGACTTCACATTGGAGCTCAAGCCAACGAACACAAGCAAGCAAGCAAGATACAAATTCTGTCCATATTCCATAGTTGTGGGTCCATGTGGATGACAGACCTGGCTAATGAAGACACCTTTCCAGGGGTGTCTAGTTGGTCATGCGTCGAAGTACACTTGTTCCTGCAGCGAGGCACTGTCATCATTTGGAGTTGACAGGTTCAAATCCTTAACTATAACTTTCAGTTGTGATGTTGTCTAGTGTGTCCTATAGTCTCTACTTCTTTCGTCTACTTCTATGAGTGCCAACAAATACACATGTGTTTATTTAATAACTGCCTAGTTCTCTGAAAGTTGTAGATTTGTTCCCAAAACTGTGTTGATCAGACCACCTGGATAATTTTTCCAGAAACTCCTGGGGTTAAATTGCCAGAGCTACAGAAGCTGTGCTGCATACGAGGGGGCTTCGATGTTTTTGTTTGTTTGTTGTGTGAATATATTCTGAAAAAGTAAAAAACAAATGTATAATTTTTTATTGTAGTCACCGCTGTGTTTAATGTAAGTCGTCCAGAATCTATAAAGTGTTTCGATTCATGTAAAAAAAAATTCTCTAGGTCCCATGTGTAACAACTCCTGCACTACTTGCTATACCTCTTCATCGGACTGAACAGTTATGAAACTTCTTACTCCACTCATACACTTGCTGGACTGACAGGCATGCATCATTATACTCGACCTTCATTCGCTGCTGAATTTCTATAGGTTTCGCCACTGATCAAACGACGGATAACAGAAAGCAGCTCCTTTTTGGTGCATTTTAAAAGTGGGGCGGCCATCTTTAAACTGTCCTTATGATGTCACTATGTTTCTCTGCACCATGATGCCACATGCTTAACACTCTTGTCATCCTTAACAACAATATTGACAGGTTACAAAACAATGGCAAGGTTATTGTAATTTCTATTACACTTTTAAAGTTTTCCTTTGAATCCCCCTCGTGTGATGCTCTTGGCAAGTGGCTTATTGTTCTGATCAGAGAGACTGCACCAGAAGGGGTTACACCCAGTGCAGTGAAGTCACCCCTGACTTCACCCCTCTCAATTAGAGTACTTTCATATCAGGTGATTCACTCGGAAGACAGTTGTAAAGTTTTTAAATGTCACTCCTCCATTGTGACTTGCTCATAAACATATTTGTGAGGAGATAATGCAGTAGGTTCCCCCTTGTATCCCAGAATCTTATGAGTGGATTGTGACATTTGCCTTTGACAGCAGTTCCCTCCCAGCAGGACAAGAGAATGCTCTCTCTGCTCAGTGTCAACTTATGCAGTGGACTCCATCCCCAAACTACATCCACCACTAGGAGATGCAGTCAGAGAGTTCCCTTCATTGAGTGTAAACCACGATAGCCTTTCTCCAATTTCAGTTTTTGTAATTAGTTATATCTTCCTCTATGACTTTGTAGACCTAGTTGTTGTGACCTCCCATATTGTATGTTTAATGTTTGTTGCATTTGAATTTGTGTGGCACATGCAGCCATTAATCTACTCTCCAATGAATTCCATTTTTGGTGGTAGACCATGTGTTCCCATGCAGCATGATCCCTCTCTTGGCCTGCCTAGTTTACTCCAGAGAAAAGGTAGCAATACGTCTGGAACAAGACCAGCAGCGCTCTTAACTGTCCGCTTGGCAGAGCTTCGATCCTAGACCAGTCGCCAACCAAGGCTTAGGGCCTGGTCTGCCCAAAGTGGTTGCAATATTGTCTTCATAAGTAAGCAACACTACCACTTCATCAATATGTCAAATGGCATTGAGGATTGGAGGGTCATGATGACCAATGCCTGCTCCTGACAAACACCTGAAGAGGAAGAGGAGGAAGATTATGAAGGAGGAAGAGGTGGCAGAAGAGGAAAATCACCTGATCACTTGTAGTTTTAAGCAATTATTTGTTCCTACTGGTGACGTTTTTTTCTTTTCAGACTGTGGAGGTATTGTGACTAACCCTGAAGGATTCATCACAAGCCCCAATTACCCGAGTTTATTTGAAGATGGCAATGTGGGATGTGCCTGGAGAATTATTGCTCCAGAAGGCACCAGAATTAGGGTACATGTTTGTTTTATTTATTCTCAAACATTTTCTTGTTGTTTTTAGTGCACCTTTGTCATTTCAAATCTAGTAGCAAAAGAAAAGGGCTGCTGCTATTAAGCTGATGCAAAAGCCAATATTTATGATGAGAAGTCATGGCTCAGAAGCCTCTGTGTATTACTCAGTCCTGGGTTTAACCTCAGCATAGTTAAGTCGCAGTCAACCCCATCATTTTTAACTGCTTGTGATTTCTTGGCAATTTTATGTTCAGTAGCTTGCCATTGCTTTCTGAACAACTGGCACTCATACCATTATATGAAAATCAGCGCAAGATGGTCTGCTTCCAAATCATCCACAGCTGTGTTTCGAACTCAGTATGCAGAATTACGAATTGTATCGTAATCCCATCGCCACAGAGCCGGCTAATCTCAGCATAGGGCTGTGATATTTTCTAAGAACCACTGGTATTTAATGATAGAAAACATCCCCCTCATTTGTTGGGTAGTGAGATCAGATGCCTAGTCTTACAGGATAAGGGTGAAAAACTGGAGGTCCAATGTGCTTGCTATTAAAATTAGTTGCATATCCTCAACTCCAGTATTGTTTGGCTGTTTGTTGTTCCTGGGCAAGTTTACATTCAGTAGCTTGCTATTGCTTTCTGAATGACTGGCATTCATACTGTTGTAAGGAAACCAACACAAGGTGGTTTGCAGCCAAATTGCCCGCAGCTGTGTTTTGAACGCAGGATGTAAGATTATGAAATGCATTTGTAACCCCTTCGTCCCAGAGCCAGCTGTGCAAGTTGTACATTTTAAAAATCCCTTGGCAGTTGGAAATTGCAAAGAGTAGGTCATAAAATAGCTGTCTGGCCAAATTGTTAGGAAAGAAATGCTGACCACAATTAGATGAACCCTATGACCTTCAATGGAATCTGTCTAGAGAAGGAAACCTTATATGCATACCAGACATGCAGAACTTGAAGGTGTGTAACTAGGTGTGACGTACTTCTCTCGAAAGAGGAAAGAAGAAGAGGATGAATAGACCTGAAATATGACCAGGATGCTTGGGAAAACAAACAACGTAAACAAGCACACGAACAAGGCCTCAAGCAAAGTTTGACAATGTGTATACAACTAAAACAAGAATATATAGCTGTAGAAGCAGAAGTATCTCTAATTAATGTTCCACATTCTTCTATTTGATGTAGATCCCATGTTCATCATTCACACCTAACATTGTTGTGTGCCTTCTTGACAACAAATGAGCTGTGTTTACATATTGTTTTATCGTTTTGTGTTTCTTTCTTTATATTTTTTTATATTGTCCTGTCCTTGAAAAAGATTCTTAGAATCGAAACGTTGGTTGTCTTGTTCTGTCCTACATTATATATTTTTTATTATATTAAAAAGCTCTTTTTTTTTTGTAGGAGCTAAATATACCTGTTTGTAACATAGTGGCATATGTCTTTTTCTTATATTCAGTGCCATCTGTCTCGTGTTCTGTCAATCATTTCTCATACTGATGATCCTACATACCATTACGTCAAATGAGTTCCTGCATCCTGCAGTGGAGAAGATTTACCGCGCTCACAAGCTGGCAGGACATTTGATCTTGATGATGATAATGTTAACAATAATAGTTAATGATTTGTTCTCCTCTGCATTGAGGTGATAATTCACTCCTACCCCATGTTACTTTCACACAGGTGAATTTCACAGAATTTGTGTATCCTGCACGGTCTTCTTGTCAAGGAGACAGTCTCCAGATTCAAAATGGCGGCCTGCCTGACTCTCCCGTTATCGATATATATTGTGCTAGCAAACGCCCAGGGTCATTTTTGTCCCAGAGCAATGAACTGCGGCTAACAATGAGGTCATCTAACTCGACAGGAGGAAGAAAGTTCCGGATGACTTACCGCTTTGAGTCAGGAGGTAGGTGGATCATTTTAGGTGAGAGTGAGTATTACTCAGTGTTGTGCAGCGATGATATACTCAACCAAGTGGGGTGAGCCCTTCTTAGGACCAATACTTATCAGGACTTGCGCAACAAAGAACCACTGAGAGTCAGGGAAGATATAACTGAACTTGATGGGTCCTTATCATGACGTCGCAGTCAACCCCAACATTATTTTAAGCTGCTTGTGATTTTTTTTTTTTTTGGGGGGGGGGGGGGGTGTTTACATTCAGTAGTTTACATTTGCTTTCTGAACAACAAACACTCATACCATTGTATGAAAACTAATACAAGGCAGTCTGCTGCCAAATTGCTTACAGCTGTGGTTTGATATATTTTTTTAAAGACGGGTCCTGTTTCAGGAACCTGTTGTGGGCATGTATAGTGTTAGGGCCATCAGATGATGGTAGGTCTGAGTGCATGGGGGAATAGGTGGTCAGTCTCTCCCTGCCGTAGGGAATGATGAGACATGACATCAAACCCTTGTCCCCCGGGAAGGTTAACCCGGTCAACAAATGCCCGCAGAAGTCGGATGTGTCGGCCTAACGGCGCAAGAACGCAGCTCTGCTGTAAACAGGCACAACGCAATCACGTCCGAAAAAAAAACTCCGGATGAACGAAGAAGAAGAAGAAACCCTTGTCCAACAGCGCTTGTGCCTGCGTCAGTCAGTGTAACATCCTAATTGTTATACCACGTGTATTGTTTGGCTCTGATAGAAACATCATAGATATTTATGTGTAATTGTAACACCAATGTGCTTGCTGCTTTCGTATGTGTGGTGGGTGGGTGGGTGTGTGGGGGGCACAACACCAGCAAACAAGTAGCATATTTTAAGAACATGCATCTTTTCTGTGGCAATATACGTGTATGAGTCATTGAGCATTCTGCACTAACAAATTTAGTCTTTTGAGTGACTGAAGTGTACTTGGAATATTGTGGACTAAGATGAAGACAAGTGCTGACATTCAACCAGATCTAAACATGGAAGACAACTGGCACATAAATTGTTTCATATCTCAGAAGCTGACATACTTTGGCCACATTAAATGTCACAGAGGCTGGGAGAGGGCAGTGAATGGAGGAGTGGCTCCTGGTAGAAGTGGCTGGGAGAGAACAGTGATGGGAGGTATGGCTCCTGGTAGAAGAGGCTGGGAGAGAACAGTGGTGGGAGGTGTGGTTCCTGGAAGAAGTGGCTGGGAGAGAATAGTGATGGGAGGCGTGGTTCCTGGTAGAAGTGGCTTGGAGAGAACAGTGATGGGAGGTGTGGCTCCTGGTAGAAGAGGCTGGGAGAGAACAGTGATGGGAGGTGTGGTTCCTGGTAGAAGTGGCTTGGAGAGAACAGTGATGGGAGGTGTGGCTCCTGGTAGAAGTGGCTTGGTGGCAGGGTTGACCAGCACAAGGATGGACACAGGACACTGTAGACAGCTTGGATATGTGGGTGCATGAGGCGAGAGAAATGGCAAGAGATCCAGAGGCTTTTTGACTGAGAGCGATGTTCTCTGCAGGACCTATTAGATGATGATGATATATGTGTGTCTGTTTCCATGTGTGCGTATGTCAGAGAGAGATAGAGAAAGAGAGAGCTTGTGTGTAGTTGTTAATGCTTGTTCTTGAGTTTCCAATCTCTGTTTTCAATAGTCAGCCTACCTGTGTAATGGATAATGGTACATTGTTTTGTTTAAACTTCCAGGTTGTGGAGGACTGTTCCACGGTAACCAAGGGGGTTTCAGCTCTCCCAACTACCCCTCCAGCTATCCTCATAACACTGAATGTAGATGGGACATTAATGTTCAGAACGGCTACGTTATCATTTTGCACTTTAACCCTCCATTTGACCTGGAAGCTAGGGATTGTGCCAGGGATCATGTTGAGGTATTTATAGATATGAGTGGTAACTTTTAAATGGTTGCTCTTTAGATATTGATAATCTTTACCTTAGTCACGGTTCCAAGTTCACAATGATGGGTCACCCTCATAATTGCTCTGTTCCTGTGCCAACAAATATCACACAAAATGCACCTCACTGTCCCATGTGAAAATTGAAACAGACGGCAGTCCCAACAAACCAACAGCATTAATATGCATGAATACATAAGGCTGCTGCCTGAATGCCAACACACACAGTCTGCCACTGGAATTACAGTTCCAGGAAGGTAACTCGACCAACAAATGCCTGAAGAAGTTGTATATGTCGGCAGAGAGGTGCAAATATTGCAGCTCTGCTGTGAACATGCACAACCCAATTACATCTAAAACAACATTCCGGATGAACGCAGAAGAAGAAGAATTACAGTCCATCGTCAGTGGAAGCAGCAGTCACTAGAAAAACCATCAGTTGCACACACATTACTGCATATAGCAAACCAGCTAGCTTGGCAACTGGCCATCCATCATATTTCAGAACATGCAATTCACAACACAAACCACCATCGACAGACAAAAAGCATTCCATATGAAATCCACCAAGCATTCAACTCAGAAGCTGGGCAATGGAACTACGTACTAAAAGTCCAAATGAGGAAAATGCAGAAGCGAACCATGGCTAGAAGAAAAGAAAACTCCAAGTCCATAACGCTTATTTGCCAAATTGGACAGGAAGTAGTTTAAATCTGAACCTATATTTACAGAAAGAAGCTAGTTTCAAGGAGTTAGAAGAAATTAAATCTGTTTTCGAACTTAGAATATTTAACGGTGACACTAAATTAGAACAGCTGTATGGATCAGACACATGAAGAATGACTAAAACCAATACAGATAAACTGCTAACATTCATTAACTGCTGCCTGGTCAGATTAGAAATACTAGGTAAGAAAGTTAAACAAATAATGTAGTATACCTGACGAGATAGACCGAAATATGCTAGGCAGTAAATTTTGCAGTACATAGTTTGTGTCTTTAATATTTAAATTCACAATGGGAAAACATTGTTTTGTTGTAATTTGTTTCTCGTGACAGGTTTTTGATGCACTTTCCAACGGAACACTAATCAGCCTGGGTCTCTGGTGTCACAACATAGAACCTCCAGACCTGAGGTCAACTTCCACCAGATTGGTTGTTGTCTTCCAGTCCGACGCAACAACAAATGGGAATGGATTTTCAGCCAGTTGGAATGTTGGTATGTCTGGCATTTTTTAACATGATCCCTGGACTTGTCACCTCATTATCGTTGGTTAGTAAGCATTTTGCAGAATCCACTCATACTTCAGAGGTGTTTGTAATTTACGTCCACAAGTCAAAGACGTGAACTCAACATTTTCATTCAACTGTCCGGTGTCAGTGTTGGACCTGCTACCTTGCTATCAACACACAGGATGTTTAAGAACAAGTGCTCATATCCATTTGGCCACGCTGACCTCTTCTGCACCATGTTGTAGTGTTGAATATAAATGAATTTAGACAGTTCTAATTTTTTATGTTTTATGCACCTCTCTATGAGTTCGTATTTTTAATAATGCCATGTCCTTTGCGGGACATTGCAATCAACCTCAGCCCCAGGTTATGTTAGCCAGACTTAAATTGTGATTTCTTGTTCTTGGATTGGGGGGGGGGGGGATGTCGTAAATTACAAGTACCTCAGAAGTCTGAGGTGACTCACCTAATGGTAGGGGGGGGGGGGGGGGGAAAACGACATTGGTTACAAGGAAAAGCTAACCCTCAGGCACTCAGTCCAGTTCACACTCTGGCGGTAGCGTCTGCTACTAGCGACAGTAGTACATATACAGTCCCTGCTCTAGTTCAAAGTTGGTGACCGCAAACAATAACATGTATCTTTGATGTATCGTGTATCTCTCTAGATGTTATTGTTCAAGCTGTAGTATAACATCATCATCTTCCTCCTTCTCCTTCCTGCTTCTTCTTGTGCCTCCCATCTGCCAGTGGAGTGAAGGCTCTCTACCAGCTCACACCTAGACCCTTATGGACATGACATGTTTTACGAATGGCTGGATATTGCAGTTAATGTCTCCAGCCGGCTCTATGGCAAATGGCTTACGAATCAATTCGTAATCCCACATTCCGCATTCGAACCACAACTGCGGGTGATTTGGAAGCAGACCATCTTGCTTTGGTTTCCATACAATGGTATGAGTGCCGGTCGTTCAAAATGCAATAGCAAACTACTGAAGGTAAACTTGCCCAGGAATCACAAACAGCCCAAATATGCTGGGGTTGCCTGTACGTCCTGTAAAAGATATGCAGTTAACTTTTAACTCATGCCAATCTTCCCTCATGGCCTCTTGCATCATGCATGGAAGGTCACAGTGTTACTGCTCTGTGCCTGACAGGTATGTTGGTGTAATGGTTAGGACATTACGCTAACAATGGCATGACCATGGTGGGGGCGAGGGTTCCATGCCAGCTCTCATCATTCACTAGGAGATGGAAAATCTATTCCTTCATGCTCTCAGGACTACAAAAATGTGAAGGTATTACATACTGCCACGGCGCGTCTTTTGTGGTGGTTGTAGCAATCTAGGGGTTGAAATTTATTTTTAATAAAATAAGTCAATCGCCGTGGTTATTTCTCTCGGCTTCTTCATCCTTGTCGAGAGAAGGACTCTCTTTGTTGGCTATGCGTTCTCACGTCTTTGACTGCATCCTACTTTACTTGAGAGACTCTGATTACCTATTAATATTCATTATGAATTCTCTCCACTGTTATCCAAAGAACCACATTATGAAATTTACAAAATTGACACAACGCTGCATCAGTTTCGTTCCTTCTATTGTTACAAATAAATGTTTCTGAAATACTCTGACAGCACATATAAACATATCTGTCATTCTAAATCTAAAATATTATACGGCATTATGTCAGGCCATTTCTATCGTTCATAACGTGGTGTACGAACTCAACAACAACCACTGCTTGACTGCCCTGTCACTTTCACGAATTTTGCTTGTTTGCTTCGGTGACAACTCGGCGTGCCTTTCGTGGCCCAAGATCCACGCTTGTCACGAACTTCGACGTGACTATGTTTTACCATGCCATGAGCTGTAAACTGGGTCATGGCACATACTCACAGCAAGTTTCCTGCTACAAGACTGTTTTCTATTATTATTCTTTGCTGCCGTTATGGGTCCTGCTGGTAATGTTATTGGTTCTTGATTTCTGGATGGTTTGGCCACGTGGCTTGATTAAAAACAAGAACACAGAGCTGACCCACGACTCTGATGATCGTGTGAGATGGTGACCCATGACCACCCAGGTATATCAACATTGCACTTGATGTGTTCTGCTATACGCATTGCTTCCTTTATGTGCACAGGTATAACATTATACACATTTGTAGCTCTTTTTTAATGTTAATATGTTTGTTATATTATAGTATAACTTTATACCAGTATGTAATTCTTTCTCAACATGAACACTTTCTTCAAAATGTAATATAAAATTATTATTTTGTATGTTGAAATTTTCTTCAAAAATTAATATAACAGTGTCATTTGTAATTCTTTTTTGATGTTATTACTTTCTTGAAGACAGTATAAAGCAATTATTTTTGTTATTTTGTAAATTAATTTGACCCGAAGCAATCCCCTGAAGTGGGACTGTGATATGATAAGGTCATCACATTCTGTAGGCCTGAATGCGTGGAGGAATAGGTGGCCAATCTTTCCCTTACTTTGGCAAGTGACAAGCCCAGGCGTCAAACCTGCCTCCAACCGTTTTCATGATAATACCAACACTGTTCATTACCAACTTCACCAGCACACCCACAATTTGTAATTATTTTTTATGTCAACGTTTTCTTCCAAATATAATATAATATATCAATTTGTCATTCTTTTGCAGCGTGTGGTGGTGTGCTAACGAATCCCAGCGGTGAATTATTTTCACCCGGGTATCCTAATTTGTATCCAAACAACCTGATATGTAACTACACCATCATTCCTGGCCCCAATCATCACATTGCATTAACCTTTCAGGATTTTGAATTGGAAGGTACATGAGTGTTTTTGGCTGTTACAAGTAATGTTGGCTGTTGTTTCATGTAATGTTGGATTTGAAGGTACATGAGTATTGTTGGTTGTTGTTACATGTAATGTTGGCTGTTGTTACATGGAATGTTGACTGTTGTTGTATATAATGTTGAATTAGAAGATACATGAGCATTGTTGATTGTTGCTCCATGTAATGTTGGCTATTGTTGTTACAAGTAATGTTGGCTGTTTTTACATGTAATGTTGAATTTGAAGGTCAATGGGCATTATTGGTTATTGTTCCAACTAATGTTGGTTGTTTTTACAAGTAATGTTGGTTGTTGTGACATGCATTGCTGAATTGGAAGGTACATATGCACTGTAGGTTGTTGTTACAATTAGTGATTGTTGTTAAAAGTAATGTTGGTTTTTGTTACAAGTAATGTTGGTTGTTGTTACAAGTAATGTTGGTTCACATTGTTATAAGTAATGTTGGTTGTTGTTGCTGTTATAAGTAATGCTGGTTGTTGTTACAAGTAATGTTGTGTTAAAAGGTTAATTGGTTGTTAGAAGTAATATTGAATTGGAAGGTAAGGTACATGAGTATTCTTGGTTGCTGTTACATGTAATGTTCATTGTTGTTACATGCAATGTTGTTACAAGTAATGTTGGTTGTTGTTACAAGTAATGTTGGTTCACATTGTTATAAGTAATGTTGGTTGTTGTTGTTGTTATAAGTAATGCTGGTTGTTGTTACAAGTAATGTTGTGTTAAAAGGTTAATTGGTTGTTAGAAGTAATATTGAATTGGAAGGTAAGGTACATGAGTATTCTTGGTTGCTGTTACATGTAATGTTCATTGTTGTTACATGCAATGTTAGTTGTTGTTACATGTAATGTTGGTTGTTGTAAATGTAATGTTGGTTGTTACATGTATTGTTTGTTGTTGTTACATGTAATGTTCGTTGTTGTTGTTGTTGTTGTTGTTGTTACATGTAATGTTCATTGTTGTTACATGTAATGTTCATTGTTGTTACATGAAATGTTCATTATTACATGTAATATTGATTTTTGTTGCATGTAATGTTGGTTGTTGTTACATGTTATGTTAGTTGTTGATATATATAATGTTAGTTGTTGATACATGTAATGTTCATTGTTGTTACATGTAATGTTGGTGGTTACATGTAATGTTGGTGGTTACATGTAATGTTTATTGTTGTTACATGTAATGTTGGTGGTTACATGTAATGTTCATTGTTGTTACATGTAATGGATGTTGTTGTTGCATGTAATGTTGATTATTACATGTAATGTTGGTTGTTACATGTAATGTTGGTTTTTGTTACATGTAATGTTGGTGTTTTTACAAGTAATGTTGGTTGTGTTTACAAGTAATGTTAGTTGTTTTTGGAGGTATTTGTTGCTTGTTGCTAGATGTAACTGTCATAAACTGTCATTTACTGCCAATATAGTACCTTACGGTGTATGGCAGAGGGGTCTTTGAGCCAGAGGAATTAAGGCCACCTGGCTAGTGCAGATTAGGGTGTTCTTTTTACCCCCGACAGAAAAAAAAAATCCCACACCTTACCGAGGGATCGAACCCAGGTCTACGGAAGGAGAGTCCGGCATTCTAGCCACTCAGCCAGCCACTCCTCTAGATGTAACGTTGGTTATTATTAGAAGTAATTTTGAATTAGAAGGTGCGTATGAGTATTGTCGGCTGTTGTTAGTATTAATGATGGATTGGTTGGACCACGCTGACCTCTGAAGTATTACTAGCCATAATGAATGTTTATGTCCTAATTTTGTTTAAACAATATTAAATAATACAAAGTAATGCAGCTTTAATCATCGTCAAGTGCCATGCCGACTGGCATAGGCATTCATGGCTCGCCACAGATCTCGGTATTTGGTGTTCTGGATCAACTCTGCTGATGATATTCCTCTATGCCACCGTGTCAATCCATCCAACATCATCTCTCTTGGTCTGCCTCTTTCTCTCTTCCCCTCGATCTTTCCAGTTGTCACGATGTTCTCCAATGTCTCTTTTCTCATCACATGACCAAAGAAAGCTGTTTGTCTCTTTCTTATTATTGTACATAATGTTCTAGTTTCAATTGCCCCTTTCAGGCACTCATTGTTAGTTACTTTGGCAGTCCAAGAAATTCGCAACATTCGTCTCAGGAACATCATCTATGTTGCTTCCAATCTCTTCCAAATTTGTTCATTTACATTCCCAGATTCACAGCCATACAGCAAAACAGGCTCTATATTGTACTTCAACACTTTGTTTCTTACATTCAATGATAGTGACTTATTGCATCAGATATTATTCATTTTCTGAAATGCAGCGTTTGCTTGGCCTGTACTGCAGCTTCACAGAATACAATTACAGAAAACAAAAGGATATTGCGGCGACTAGCCTTCATTAGCAAATAAATGTTGGGGTAAACGCTCCCAAGGCGGCCAGAGGAAATGCTTTAAAGACACTCTGAAGATCTCACTGAAAGCATTTTGAATTCATCCTGACACCTGGGAGACTGCTGCTAAAGACCGTAATTCATAGCGTACATCATTACATAAGGGTGCAGTCACTTGTGAAGCAACCAGGACTGCAAGCGCTGTGAAGAAAAGAATGGACAGAAAAACCACTGCAGGAAATCCTCCTCCTGGAACGTCAAGGATTCTTTGTCCACATTGTCAAAGAACATTTCGAGCCAAAATAAGCCTTATCAGCCATCTTAGAACTCACGGCTCTATACTTTCAACCCCACTGATTGAAATGAAAGGTCATCGTCATTCTTGATGGACAAACAACACACAGCAAACAAATACACACAACAATATATAAACTTGTGAAAGACACTACAGTGACTATAGTAAGGCATAATAACCAAATAAGAAGATTGGAAAAATGAAAACAGTGAGAAAATAACAAGCAAAAGAAACAAATGTGCTAGTTATATCATAAAGCTGCATTATTTTATGTTATTTTATATTGTTTACATGTCCACAACTTTACTGCAGTTCTACTAATTTTATTAATACTTTAATTTTGTTCAATCATATTACCCAACAGGAGGGTACTATTGCCAGCACGACTACCTCCTGGTGCACCAGGGAAACATCACCACGGATTACAACAGGTGGGGCTCTGCCGATCGGCGCTTGGGCAGGTTCTGTGGCAGCAACAGGCCAGGTCGAGTTGTAGCTGTCGGCCAAATGAGCATTCAGTTCCGTTCAGATCAGTCTCGCCAGTACAAGGGCTTTCGTGCACAGTATGATTCTGAAGGTAAGAGCATTTACACAATCACCATGTAATTATGAGGGGGCTTTAAATGGAAACCTTAAATGCTTTTTTATGGTGAATATATCCTGAAATGACAGTAAAATAACAATCACAACAACAGAAATGAGATTCCTGAGAAGAATACTCAATGTATCAAGAAGAGATAAGATCAGAAATGAAGAAATCAGGACTAAAGTGGGGGTTATGGCAGCTCTAGATTTTATTAGAAGGCAGCAAATCAAATAGTTTGGCCATGCAACTAGGTTACCAATTAAAAGTATGCCACAACAAGCAATGATGTACAGACCAAATGGGAGCAGAGGAAGAGGCCGACCAGGTAAACGATGGATGGAGGGAATAACAGAGTCCATGGGAATATCGATATATAAAGCACTCTCCCTCTGTCTCTCTCTCTCTACTTCACCTCAACACTGCAAGGTACAAGGGGAACATGATGAAATGAGATATTTTTGGGAAAAAAAGTAAAGAACAAAATTAGCATTTGTCAATGTAGTCACCACTGGGTTCAATGCAAGTCCTCCAGTGCTGATATTGTGCTTGGATTCCTGTAGAAAACATTCTCTGTGGTCACTACTCCGTGTGCCTGACCTGGTCATGAACAGCCTGTCACAGAAGTTAGGCTGTTTTGAAACTTCCTACTCCACTCATATACTTGCTGGACTGACTGGCATGCATTACCATACTGGACCTTCATTCACCAATAAATTTCTATAGGTTTCACCCCTCCAATCATTAAAAAAAAAACGGATAATAGAACAATGCTCCTCTTTGGTGCATGTTACAAGTGGGGCGGCCATCTTTAAACTGTCCTTATATGTCACCGTGTTTGTCTGCACCATGATGTCACGTGATAAACACTTTAACAAAAATATTGACAGGTTACACGGCAATGGCATAGTTATTGTAATTTCTATCACTCTTTTTAAGGTTTTCATTTGAAGTCCCCTCATCTCATATCACTGAGCCTGGGAGGTATAGTTTGGCGTATTCCATGTCATGTATAAATGACAGATAAAAGTGATAACAAGTATAGATAACATATAGAATTGATAACAAGTATAGATAACCGATAGAGTTGATAACAAGTATATATAACCAATAGAGTTGATAACAAGTATAGATAACAGACAGGGTTGATAACAAGTATAAATAACAGATAGGGTTGATAACAAGTATAGATAACAAATAGGGTTGATAACAAGTATAGATAACAGACAGGGTTGATAACAAGTATAGATAACAGACAGGGTTGATAACAAGTATAGATAACAGACAGGGTTGATAACAAGTATAGATAACAGACAGGGTTGATAACAAGTATAGATAACAGACAGGGTTGATAACAAGTATAGATAACAGACAGGGTTGATAACAAGTATAGATAACAGACAGGGTTGATAACAAGTATAGATAACAGATAGGGTTGATAACAAGTATAGATAACAAATAGGGTTGATAACAAGTATAGATAACAAATAGGGTTGATAACAAGTATAGATAACAGACAGGGTTGATAACAAGTATAGATAACAGACAGGGTTGATAACAGGTATAGATAACAGATAGGGTTGATAACAAGTATAGATAACAGATAGGGTTGATAACAGGTATAGATAACAGACAGGGTTGATAACAAGTATAGATAACAGATAGGGTTGATAACAAGTATAGATAACAGACAGGGTTGATAACAAGTATAGATAACAGATAGGGTTGATAACAAGTATAGATAACAAATAGGGTTGATAACAAGTATAGATAACAGACAGGGTTGATAACAAGTATAGATAACAGACAGGGTTGATAACAAGTATAGATAACAGACAGGGTTGATAACAAGTATAGATAACAAATAGGGTTGATAACAAGTATAGATAACAGACAGGGTTGATAACAAGTATAGATAACAGACAGGGTTGATAACAGGTATAGATAACAGATAGGGTTGATAACAAGTATAGATAACAGATAGGGTTGATAACAGGTATAGATAACAGACAGGGTTGATAACAAGTATAGATAACAGATAGGGTTGATAACAAGTATAGATAACAGACAGGGTTGATAACAAGTATAAATAACAGATAGGGTTGATAACAAGTATAGATAACAAATAGGGTTGATAACAAGTATAGATAACAGACAGGGTTGATAACAAGTATAGATAACAGACAGGGTTGATAACAGGTATAGATAACAGACAGGGTTGATAACAGGTATAGATAACAGAGAGAGTTGATAACAAGTATAGATAACAGACAGGGTTGATAACAGGTATAGATAACAGATAGGGTTGATAACAAGTATAGATAACAAATAGGGTTGATAACAAGTATAGATAACAGACAGGGTTGATAACAAGTATAGATAACAGACAGGGTTGATAACAGGTATAGATAACAAATAGGGTTGATAACAGGTATAGATAACAGACAGGGTTGATAACAAGTATAGATAACAGACAGGGTTGATAACAAGTATAGATAACAGACAGGGTTGATAACAGGTATAGATAACAGACAGGGTTGATAACAGGTATAGATAACAGACAGGGTTGATAACAAGTATAGATAACAGACAGGGTTGATAACAGGTATAGATAACAGACAGGGTTGATAACAAGTATAGATAACAGACAGGGTTGATAACAGGTATAGATAACAGATAGAGTTGATAACAAGTATAGATAACAGATAGGGTTGATAACAAGTATAGATAACAGACAGGGTTGATAAAAAGTATAGATAACAGATAGGATAGGGTTGATAACAAGTATAGATAACAGATAGGGTTGATAACAAGTATAGATAACGGATAGGGTTGATAACAAGTATAGATAACAGATAGGGTTGATAACAAGTATAGATAACAGATAGGGTTGATAACAAGTATAGATAACAGACAGGGTTGATAACAAGTATAGATAACAGATAGGGTTGATAACAAGTATAGATAACAGATAGGGTTGATAACAAGTATAGATAACAGACAGGGTTGATAACAAGTATAGATAACAAATAGGGTTGATAACAAGTATAGATAACAAATAGGGTTGATAACAAGTATAGATAACAGACAGGGTTGATAACAGGTATAGATAACAGACAGAGTTGATAACAAGTATAGATAACAGACAGGGTTGATAACAAGTATAGATAACAAATAGGGTTGATAACAAGTATAGATAACAGACAGGGTTGATAACAAGTATAGATAACAGACAGGGTTGATAACAAGTATAGATAACAAATAGGGTTGATAACAAGTATAGATAACAGATAGGGTTGATAACAAGTATAGATAACAGACAGGGTTGATAACAAGTATAGATAACAGATAGGGTTGATAACAAGTATAGATAACAGACAGGGTTGATAACAAGTATAGATAACAGATAGGGTTGATAACAAGTATAGATAACAGATAGGGTTGATAACAAGTATAGATAACAGACAGGGTTGATAACAAGTATAGATAACAGATAGGGTTGATAACAAGTATAGATAACAGACAGGGTTGATAACAAGTATAGATAACAGATAGGGTTGATAACAAGTATAGATAACAGATAGGGTTGATAACAAGTATAGATAACAGACAGGGTTGATAACAGGTATAGATAACAGACAGGGTTGATAACAGGTATAGATAACAGATAGGGTTGATAACAAGTATAGATAACAGATAGGGTTGATAACAGGTATAGATAACAGATAGGGTTGATAACAGGTATAGATAACAGACAGGGTTGATAACAAGTATAGATAACAGACAGGGTTGATAACAGGTATAGATAACAGATAGGGTTGATAACAAGTATAGATAACAGACAGGGTTGATAACAAGTATAGATAACAGATAGGATAGGGTTGATAACAAGTATAGATAACAGATAGGGTTGATAACAGGTATAGATAACAGACAGGGTTGATAACAAGTATAGATAACAGATAGGATAGGGTTGATAACAAGTATAGATAACAGATAGGGTTGATAACAAGTATAGATAACAGATAGGGTTGATAACAAGTATAGATAACAGATAGGGTTGATAACAAGTATAGATAACAGACAGGGTTGATAACAAGTATAGATAACAGACAGGGTTGATAACAGGTATAGATAACAGATAGGGTTGATAACAGGTATAGATAACAGACAGGGTTGATAACAAGTATAGATAACAGATAGGATAGGGTTGATAACAAGTATAGATAACAGATAGGATAGGGTTGATAACAAGTATAGATAACAGACAGGGTTGATAACAAGTATAGATAACAGATAGGGTTGATAACAAGTATAGATAACAGACAGGGTTGATAACAAGTATAGATAACAGATAGGGTTGGTAGCAAGTGTAGATAACAGATAGGGTTGGTAGCAAGTGTAGATAACAGACAGGGTTGATAACAAGTATAGATAACAGATAGGATAGGGTTGATAACAAGTATAGATAACAGACAGGGTTGATAACAAGTATAGATAACAGATAGGATAGGGTTGATAACAAGTATAGATAACAGACAGGGTTGATAACAAGTATAGATAACAGACAGGGTTGATAACAAGTATAGATAACAGATAGGATAGGGTTGATAACAAGTATAGATAACAGATAGGGTTGATAACAAGTATAGATAACAGATAGGATAGGGTTGATAACAAGTATAAATAACAGATAGGGTTGATAACAAGTATAGATAACAGATAGGATAGGGTTGATAACAAGTATAGATAACAGATAGGGTTGATAACAAGTATAGATAACAGATAGAGTTGATAACAAGTATAGATAACAGACAGGGTTGATAACAAGTATAGATAACAGACAGGGTTGATAACAAGTATAGATAACAGACAGGGTTGATAACAAGTATAGATAACAGACAGGGTTGATAACAAGTATAGATAACAGACAGGGTTGATAACAAGTATAGATAACAGACAGGGTTGATAACAAGTATAGATAACAGACAGGGTTGATAACAAGTATAGATAACAGATAGGGTTGATAACAGGTATAGATAACAGACAGGGTTGATAACAAGTATAGATAACAGACAGGGTTGATAACAAGTATAGATAACAGACAGGGTTGATAACAAGTATAGATAACAGACAGGGTTGATAACAAGTATAGATAACAGACAGGGTTGATAACAAGTATAGATAACAGACAGGGTTGATAACAAGTATAGATAACAGACAGGGTTGATAACAAGTATAGATAACAGATAGGATAGGGTTGATAACAAGTATAGATAACAGATAGGGTTGATAACAAGTATAGATAACAGATAGGGTTGATAACAAGTATAGATAACAGACAGGGTTGATAACAAGTATAGATAACACATAGGGTTGATAACAAGTATAGATAACAGACAGGGTTGATAACAAGTATAGATAACAGACAGGGTTGATAACAAGTATAGATAACAGACAGGGTTGATAACAAGTATAGATAACAGACAGGGTTGATAACAAGTATAGATAACAGACAGGGTTGATAACAGGTATAGATAACAGACAGGGTTGATAACAAGTATAGATAACAGACAGGGTTGATAACAGGTATAGATAACAGATAGGGTTGATAACAGGTATAGATAACAGACAGGGTTGATAACAAGTATAGATAACAGATAGGATAGGGTTGATAACAAGTATAGATAACAGATAGGATAGGGTTGATAACAAGTATAGATAACAGATATGGTTGATAACAGGTATAGATAACAGACAGGGTTGATAACAAGTATAGATAACAAATAGGGTTGATAACAAGTATAGATAACAGACAGGGTTGATAACAAGTATAGATAACAGATAGGGTTGGTAGCAAGTGTAGATAACAGATAGGGTTGGTAACAAGTATAGATAACACATAGGGTTGGTAACAAGTATAGATAATAGATAATGTTGATAACAAGTATAGATAATAGATAGGGTTGGTAACAAGTATAGATAACAGATAGGGTTGATAACTTTAATTTGGTATGTAATATGTTACTTTAATATGGTGTGTAATATGTTATATTTTAATTTGATATGTAATATTTTATACTTTAATTTGATATGTAATATGTTATACTTTAATTTAATATGTAATATGTTATACTTTAATTGGTTTGTAAAATGTTATACTTTAATTTGGTATGTAATATGCTATGCTTTAATTTAGTATATAATCTGTCATCCTTTACTCTTCCTTTGGTGAAATATAACAAGTGTAAAGTATGTCGGTGCTGATATTTCAGGTTGCAGAAATAATTCTAGCAACATCTTCACATTTTTTATGTAATGAATTAGTTAAAACCAGGTATACAGAATTCCTGGGGTCTCCATGGCAACCTGGTCAGGCCACCTGCTTCCCGCTACTTCTGCTGGGATAGACTTTAACTTCTCTGACTTCTGCTAGGATAGACTTTAACTTCTCTGACTTCTGCTGGGATAGACTTTAACTTCTCTGACTTCTGCTAGGATATACTTTAACTTCTCTGACTTCTGCTGGGATAGACTTTAACTTCTCTTACTTCTGCTAGGATAGACTTTAACTTCTCTGACTTCTGCTGGGATAGACTTTAACTTCTCTGACTTCTGCTAGGATAGCCTTTAACTTCTCTGACTTCTGCTGGGATAGACTTTAACTTCTCTGACTTCTGCTAGGATAGACTTTAACTTCTCTGACTTCTGCTGGGATAGACTTTAACTTCTCTGACTTCTGCTAGGATAGACTTTAACTTCTCTTACTTCTGCTGGGATAGACTTTAACTTCTCTGACTTCTGCTGGGATAGACTTTAACTTCTCTGACTTCTGCTGGGATAGACTTTAACTTCTCTGACTTCTGCTAGGATAGACTTTAACTTCTCTGACTTCTGCTGGGATAGACTTTAACTTCTCTGACTTCTGCTGGGATAGACTTTAACTTCTCTGACTTCTGCTGGGATAGACTTTAACTTCTCTGACTTCTGCTAGGACTTCTCTGACATCTACTGGGATATACTTTAGATTTTCTGACTTCTGCTGGGATAGACTAACTTCTCTTACTTCTGCTAGGATAGACTTTAACTTCTCTTACTTCTGCTGGGATAGACTTTAACTTCTCTGACTTCTGCTGGGATAGACTTTAACTTCTCTGACTTCTGCTGGGATAGACTTTAACTTCTCTGACTTCTGCTAGGACTTCTCTGACTTCTGCTAGGATAGACTTTAACTTCTCTGACTTCTGCTGGGATAGACTTTAACTTCTCTGACTTCTGCTGGGATAGACTTTAACTTCTCTGACTTCTGCTGGGATAGACTTTAACTTCTCTGACTTCTGCTAGGACTTCTCTGACATCTACTGGGATATACTTTAGATTTTCTGACTTCTGCTGGGATAGACTTTAACTTCTCTTACTTCTGCTAGGATAGACTTTAACTTCTCTTACTTCTGCTGGGATAGACTTTAACTTCTCTTACTTCTGCTAGGATAGACTTTAACTTCTCTTACTTCTGCTAGGATAGACTTTAACTTCTCTTACTTCTGCTAGGATAGACTTTAACTTCTCTTACTTCTGCTAGGATAGACTTTAACTTCTCTGACTTCTGCTGGGATAGACTTTAACTTCTCTGACTACTGCTGGGATAGACTTTAACTTCTCTGACTTCTGCTAGGACTTCTCTGACATCTACTGGGATATACTTTAGATTTTCTGACTTCTGCTGGGATAGACTTTAACTTCTCTGACTTCTGCTAGGATAGACTTTAACTTCTCTGATGACTTACAAAAAAATTAAATTAAGTTGCATGTCCTTCACAGGACGTAGCAGTCAACCCCAGCATTTTCGTTGTTCGTGATTCCTGGGCAAATTTTACGTTCAGTAGTTTGCCATTGCTTTCTGAACGACCGGTTCCTATACCTTTTTCGAAAAAAAAAAGCACCGCTGTGTTTCGAACCCGGGTATACGGGCTCACAAACCACGTTCGCAAGCCCTTAGCCACAGAGACCGGTATCACTCTGATGACTGCTGTGATATAATTTAACTTCTCTGACAATTGCTGAGGTTATAGGTTCATGTCTGAACTCCATTGTTGGGTTGTGAAACTCCTGGAGGTTGTTACTGGAGCTATGGAAGTTTGTGCACTGCACTACACTTTTGGCAGGCCCCTCTGCCAAAAGAGACTAAGCCTTAAAGGGCAGAACTCAGTGCAATGAAGTCGATCGTCTTAACTTTAACGCCTCATTATACAGAATTCTAGGCGGCATGCTAGCGAATTTGATAGCAAACTGAGTGGGTAATGTCACAAGCACAGTGAGACATGGGTTCAATACCTGGGCTCGTTGCTTGCCAAAGTGTGGGAAAGACTGGCCATCTATTTCTCTGTGCTCTCAGGCCTACAAAAGGTGATGGCGCTCTCACATCAGAGAGCCATGGTTGGACACTGTTGTGTGGCCATTTATTATTTGTTATACAGAATTGTTGTATAACATTTGCATTCACAAACCTGGATCTTAATTGTATAACATCGTCAGAATTTTTGGTCACCGCTCAAAAATGTCCTGGTACCATCTGCCACAAAGAGCCACATTGAAGAAATGTAATGGATACAGAGCAAGAGGATGACCATGTAAAAGATGGAGTGATGGTATTAAGAACAACCTTAGAGAAATTAATACAAACTTACAAAGAGGGTTAGAAAGAGTGCATAAAAGATCTTTATATCTCCCTGCAACACTTCCCTGAGGTAAATGAAGAAAGAGAAGAAAAGGAAGAAGAAGAATATCAGGTTGTGGCTTTTAAACCAGTGAAATATTGTCTTTACTTAAGAGGTTTCTAGAATCGACCACAAATTCTTCTTCCACAGAGTGTGGTGGGGTGTTCACCGATCCTTCGGGGGTGATTTCCACACCCTTGCAACCCCACAACTATGCGGACTTCAGCAACTGTGCCTGGAATATCACAGTGAGCTCCAACAAGATCATCCGGTTCAAGTGAGTACCTGGTCGGCTCTGTTTTGTGCTGATGCTTACTAGTATTTGAGGTACATTGAGAAGATTTGAGAATATTATTGCTAGTAAGATTTTAAAATCTGAATATTGAAGAAGGTTGGCTACTAAAGACCATAAAACAAAGAAGATTGAAATGTTTTGGTCACTTGAAACGTAATGCAAGTTAGGAGAGAATAATAATGGAGGGGTATTTGCCCAGGAAGAGAAGAAGGGGAAGGCCAAAGAGACGATGGGTGGAAAATGTGGCAGATGATTTCCAGATGGGTGTATCAGACGCGGGACATTTACTTATGACCATGAAGTTTTCAGAAGGTTGTAATGGGAGCGAGGTTCTACAAAGGGCATGCTACTGAATGAATAAATGAATTACTAGTAAATTCATAGTCTGCAACCCATATGGCAAAAGAAATAAGAGGAAGAACTAAAGACACACGAAGAAGAGAACTATAAATGGAAATGAACAATATGAGAAGGACATGGACAGAGGTGCATGGGATAGCTACAGATAGAAGGGCTTGGGGTGAGTGGGTTGAAGGTCAATTACCCGTGGGACATAGAGGGCAAGAGAAGAAATATATAAAAGAATTGAAGATTGAGCACAACCCACTACTGGCAACGCTGATCGTATTCCGGTACAAACCTTGGGCCTTGTCCATGTCAGATTGGAAGCTTTAGACTCGAGTTATGCTCTTGTTTGAGAACTCGAGTCTAGTTCTTCCAATCTGACGTGGACAAGACCTAAGGTTCATACCAGAATACGATCAGCGTTGCCAGTAGTGGGTTGTGCTCAATCTTCAAATCTCAAATCCTGAAGCAACCAAATAAATCAATACAACAGATTATTTTATTGTAACAGATTCACAGAGCTCACTGAGAAGGGTAAAAACATTCATTTTTGGGGCAGAATGGAATGCTTTAATTCAAACATGAAATATTGGGAGCATCTTTTCCCCCAGGACATGCTGATGTCCCCCAGAAACCAGCGGGCAGGCTGGCTGGCTGGGTCCGTGCCCCTGGGTGGTGTATTGATGCATGATAAAACAGATGAAGCCAGAGCCCTTTGGGGTCATGTGTATAGTGTGGTAGAACCTGGAGAGAATGGTGCAGCAGGGAGTTACCAGAGGATGTGGCCGACATTCATTACTCTGATGAAACACAAAATCAAAGGGACAGATAATCAGACTGCAATGGACCATTAGTATTGGGACTCTTTGCTGGTTGTTGAAGATGAAGCATGTATGGAAATGTCGCGAGTGCTGTGATGTCGGTTCCTGACTCAACTTATTTCTGGAATGGGAAGAAGAAAAACACGAGAACAATGGAAAGAAAATGAACAGGTGAGAGAAATGTGCTACTTAACAAAGATTCCCAAGCTGTAATACTCACTGTCCCTTCTTATTCCGTTCTTATGCTTTAATGTGGTCACTGTAGTCGCTTAAACAAAAGTGTGTCTTTCCCATGTTTATATTTGTTTTTGTGTATTTGTTTGCTGATGAAGACTAGTGACCAGTAAAGCAGCATTACTTTGTGTTATTTTATATTGTAAATTGTATGGATATTTTGCCCTAGCCACACTGGAGTGCGGTGGGGGGGGGGATTAATAGGCTGGCAGGGAATGCACTTCTTGGTGGTGTATCACCTATGGACAAGGGAGAGGTGGTTGTACGCCTGTGGGACCAGGTAGAAAAGGTGGAGGAACAGACTTAGAAACCCGTATGTGGAAAGAATGAGATTGCAGGGGTTCTGAAAGAATCTCAAAACTCAGGGAGAAAACCAGGAGAAATTTCAATCAGATAGTGGTGGGAACAATTAGTAGTGTGACTCTTTGCTGGCTATTGAATGAGGGGACAGAGCGCGTATGGGAATGTCCTGAGTGCAGTGATGTCAGCTCTTAGCTCAACTCAACTCAACTGAAATTATATTGTCACCTACCATGCATGTCAGAAGAGGCAAACAATGGCTATCTTATGGAAAACTTTAGCTCCAAAACGCAACTAATTATGACTAATCTTACAAGGGCTGGGTGTGAGCTGGTGAAGAGTCTATACCCCGTTGGGAGATGAAAGACAGAAGAAAAGGCTATGAAATAGCAGTAGCCACTGTATACCCTTCTAACCCAGAAGGGTTGAACAGGATATTGCTGACATAAATGTATCATCAGGTAGAAGATTCTTTGCAGAATGTCACTCTCATCATGGCGCTCTCATCATGGCGCTTTCATCATGGTGCTCTCATCATGGCGCTCTCATCATGGCGCTCTCATCATGGCGCTCTCATCACCCTGGTGTTAATGACCATGATACTGACCACATCACCCACCCTGATGATACTGACCATGATACTGACCACATCACCCACCCTGGTGTTACTGACCAAGATACTGACCACATCATCCAATCTGGTGTTACTGACCATGATACTGACCATATCACCCACCCTGGTGATACTGATCACATCACCCACCCTGATGATACTGACCACATCACCCACCCTAGTGATAATGATCACATCACCCACCCTGGTGATACTGATCACATCACCCACCTGATGACCACATCACCCACCCTGGTGATACTGATCACATCACCCACTTGAAGACCACATCACCCACCATGGTGATACTGATCACATCACCCACCTGATGACCACATCACCCACCCTGGTGATAATGATCACATCACCCACTTGATGACCACATCACCCACTTGATGACCACATCACTTACCTGGTGATACTGATCACATCACCCACCTGATGACCACATCACCCACCCTGGTGATACTGATCACATCACCCAATTGATGACCACATCACCCACCCTGATGATACTGATCACATCACCCACTTGATCACCACATCACCCACCCTGATGATACTGACCACATCACCCACCCTGATAATACTGATCACATCACCCACCTGATGACCACATCACCCACCCTGTTAATACTGATCACATCACCCACTTGATGACCACATCACCCACCCTGGTGATACTGATCACATCACCCACCTGATGACCACATCACCCACCCTGGTGATACTGATCACATCACCCACTTGATGACCACATCACCCACCCTGGTGATACTGATCAAATCACCCACCTGATGACCACATCACCCACCCTGGTGATATTGATCACATCACCCACTTGATGACCACATCACCCACCCTGGTGATACTGATCACATCACCCATTTGATGACCACATCACCCACCCTGGTGATACTGATCACATCACCCACTTGATGACCACATCACCTACCTGGTGATACTGATCACATCACCCACCTGATGACCACATCATCCACCCTGGTGATACTGATCACATCACCCACCTGATGACCACATTGCCCACCCTGGTGATACTGATCACATCACCCACTTGATGACCACATCACCCACCTGATGACCACATCACTCACCTGGTGATACTGATCACATCACCCACCTGATGACCACATCACTCACCTGGTGATACTGATCACATCACCCACCTGATGACCACATCACCCACCTGATGACCACATCACTCACCTGGTGATACTGATCACATCACCCACCTGATGACCACATCACTCACCTGGTGATACTGATAACATCACCCACCTGATGACCAAATCACTCACCTGGTGATACTGACATCACCCACCTGATGACCACATCATCCACCCTGGTGATACTGATCACATCACCCACCTGATGACCACATCACCCACCCTGGTGGTACTGATCACATCACCCACCTGATGACCACATCACTCACCTAGTGATACTGACCACATCACCCACCCTGGTGATACTGATCACATCACCCACCCTGGTGAAACTGACCACATCACCCACCCTGGTGATACTGATCACATCACCCACCCTGGTGATACCACATCGCCCACCCTGGTGATACTGATCACATCACCCACCCTGGTGATACTGACCACATCACCCACCTGGTGATACTGACCACATCACTCACCTGGTGATACTGACCACATTGCCCACCCTGGTGATACTGACCACATCACCCACCTGGTGACCACATCACTCTCCTGGTGATACTGACCACATCACCCACCTGGTGACCACATCACTCACCTGGTGATACTGACCACATAACCCACCTGGTGACCACATCGCCCACCCTGGTGATACTGATCACATCACCCACCTGGTGACCACATTGTCCACCCTGGTGATACTGATCACATCACCCACCTGGTGACCACATCGCCCACCCTGGTGATACTGACCACATCACCCACCCTGGTGATACTGACCACATTGCCCACCCTGATGATACTGATCACATCACCAACCTTGGTGATACTGACCACATCACCCACTTGATGACCACATCACCCACCCTGGTGATACTGACCACAACGCCCACCTGATGACCACTTGCCCACCCTGGTGATACTGACCACATCGCCCACCCTGATGAAACAGATCACATCACCCACCTGATGACCACATCACCCACCCTGGTGATACTGATCACATTACCCATCTGATGACCACATCGCCCCCACCTGGTGATACTGACCACATCGCCCACCCTGGTGATACTGATCACATCACCCACCTGGTGACCACATCACCCACCCTGGTGATACTGATCACATTACCCATCTGATGACCACATCGCCCCCACCTGGTGATACTGACCACATCGCCCACCCTGGTGATACTTATCACATCACCCACCTGATGACCACATCACCCACCCTGGTGATGGTGACCACATCACCCACCCTGGTGATACTGACCACGTCACCCACCCTGGTGATACTGACCACGTCACCCACTAAGTGCCAAATGGTCTATAAAAACATGGGTCCCGCACCATATACCGAATGTGCCCAAGGCATGTACAAGGTGTTGCAGGTACTTTGAACACATGGCAGAGCCAGCATGTCTATGTTGCGGTTTAGACCTCATGCTGACAATGGCATGTGGATGGGGGTTTGATAGCATGATGTTCACTATGGGAGAAACAAAACTGGCCACCTAACCTCCACACACCCAGGCCTGCAAAATGTGAGGGTCCTGACATGTCACATACACCCCCCCCCCCCCCCCCCCCCAGCTGCTACCTGCTACAGGGCTTTTTTTTTTTTAAACACTAATAGTAGTATCTGCTAGCGGACTGTATACCGATGTCAGATAACGATTTATGAATTTAAGAAATATTGTCAAAAATAATATCTGGATAAACCGAATAATAGATTTTGTTTTTTTCTTTCACTTGCCAGGTTTACATCCTTACACACCGAATACAGCAGCCGGTGCCATTTTGACTATGTGACGTTTTATGATGGAACTAACACTAGCACTCCATTAATTGGCCGTTACTGTGGAAACATGCAGAGTAATCCACAGATTATTTATAGCACAGGAAACAACATGTACATTACGTTCATCTCTGATTATGCCATTAGTTTCGGTGGATTTTCAGGAGCATATACTTCTACATATGGTAAATGCTTTTTTTTAAATTATTGTTTGTTATATTTATTATTTGAGCCATGCAGTAGTTAGTGTGCTAGACTGCCAGCCATGCAGTAGTTAGTGTGCTAGACTGCCAGCCGTGCAGTAGTTAGTGTGCTAGACTGCCAGCCGTGCAGTAGTTAGTGAGCTAGACTGCCAGCCGTGCAGTAGTTAGTGTGCTAGACTGCCAGCCGTGCAGTAGTTAGTGTGCTAGTCTGCCAGCCGTGCAGTAGTTAGTGTGCTAGACTGCCAGCCGTGCAGTAGTTAGTGTGCTAGTCTGCCAGCCGTGCAGTAGTTAGTGTGCTAGTCTGCCAGCCGTGCAGTAGTTAGTGTGCTAGACTGCCAGCCGTGCAGTAGTTAGTGTGCTAGACTGCTGGCTAATGGTTATGAATTCAAATCGCCACCGATACGGGTATGTTTTAAAAATTGACCGCGGCTGTCAGGTTGACCCAGCCCAAAATGGCTACCAGGAAATGTTTTGTGGAGTACAGGCGGCTGGTGGGATATTGACTACAAAACCTGTTGAATGCCTGTTTGTAGCCTGGGGCTAGCAACAAATACCACAGCATGAGATGTTTGTATATACAACTATGGGGCTAGCAACAAATACCACAGCATGAGATGTTTGTATATACAACTATGGGGCTAGCAACAAATACCACAGCATGAGATGTTTGTATATACAACTATGGGGCTAGCAACAAATACCACAGGATGAGATGTTTGTATATACAACTATGGGGCTAGCAACAAGTACCACAGCATGAGATGTTTGTATATACAACTATGGGGCTAGCAACAAATACTACAGCATGAGATGTTTGTATATACAACTATGGGGCTAGCAACAAATACCACAGCCTGAGATGTTTGTATATACAACTATGGGGCCAGCAACAAATACCACAGCCTGAGATGTTTGTATATACAACTATGGGGCTAGCAACAAATACCACAGCATGAGATGTTTGTATATACAACTGTGGGGCCAGCAACAAATACCACAGCCTGAGATGTTTGTCTATACAACTATGGGGCCAGCAACAAATACCACAGCATGAGATGTTTGTATATACAACTATGGGGCTAGCAACAAATACCACAGCATGAGATGTTTGTCTATACAACTGTGGCGCCAGAAACAAATACCACAGCCTGAGATGTTTGTCTATACAACTGTGGGGCCAGCAACAAATACCACAGCATGAGATGTTTGTATATACAACTGTGGGGCCAGCAACAAATACCACAGCATGAGATGTTTGTCTATACAACTATGGGGCTAACAACAAATACCACAGCATGAGATGTTTGTCTATACAACTGTGGGGCCAGCAACAAATACCACAGCATGAGATGTTTGTCTATATAACTGTGGGGCCAGCAACAAATACCACAGCCTGAGATGTTTGTATATACAACTATGGGACCAACAACAAATACCACAGCATGAGATGTTTGTCTATATAACTGTGGGGCCAGCAACAAATACCACAGCCTGAGATGTTTGTATATACAACTATGGGACCAACAACAAATACCACAGCCTGAGATGTTTGTCTATACAACTATGGGGCCAGCAACAAATACCACAGCCTGAGATGTTTGTATATACAACTATGGGACCAGCAACAAATACCACAGCTTGAGATGTTTGTATATACAACTATGGGGCTAACAACAAATACCACAGCATGAGATGTTTGTCTATACAACTATGGGGCCAGCAACAAATACTGCAGCATGAGATGTTTGTCTATACAACTATGGGGCCAGCAACAAATACCACAGCCTGAGATGTTTGTATATACAACTATGGGGCTAACAACAAATACCACAGCATGAGCTGTTTGTCTATACAACTGTGGGGCCAGCAACAAATACCACAGCCTGAGATGTTTGTATATACAACTATGGGGCCAGCAACAAATACCACAGCTTGAGATGTTTGTATATACAACTGTGGGGCCAGCAACAAATTCTGCAGCATGAGATGTTTGTCTATACAACTATGGGGCCAGTAACAAATACTGCAGCCTGAGATGTTTGTATATACAACTATGGGACCAGCAACAAATACCACAGCTTGAGATGTTTGTATATACAACTATGGGGCCAGCAACAAATACTGCAGCTTGAGATGTTTGTATATACAACTATGGGGCTAACAACAAATACCACAGCATGAGATGTTTGTCTATACAACTATGGGGCCAGCAACAAATACTGCAGCTTGAGATGTTTGTATATACAACTATGGGGCCAGCAACAAATACCACAGCATGAGATGTTTGTATATACAACTATGGGGCTAACAAAAAATACCACAGCCTGAGATGTTTGTATATACAACTGTGGGGTCAGCAACAAATACCACAGCATGAGATGTTTGTATATACAACTATGGGGCTAACAACAAATACCACAGCTTGAGATGTTTGTATATACAACTGTGGGGCCAGCAACAAATACCACAGCATGAGATGGTTGTCTATACAACTATGGGGCCAGTAACAAATACTGCAGCCTGAGATGTTTGTATATACAACTATGGGGCCAGCAACAAATACCACAGCTTGAGATGTTTGTATATACAACTATGGGGCCAGCAACAAATACTGCAGCCTGAGATGTTTGTCTATACAACTATGGGGCCAGCAACAAATACTGCAGTCTGAGATGTTTGTATATACAACTATGGGGCCAGCAACAAATACTGCAGCCTGAGATGTTTGTATATACAACTGTGGGGCCAGCAACAAATACTGCAGCCTGAGATGTTTGTCTATACAACTATGGGACCAGCAACAAATACCACAGCTTGAGATGTTTGTATATACAACTATGGGGCCAGCAACAAATACTGCAGCTTGAGATGTTTGTATATACAACTATGGGGCTAACAACAAATACCACAGCATGAGATGTTTGTCTATACAACTATGGGGCCAGCAACAAATACTGCAGCTTGAGATGTTTGTATATACAACTGTGGGGCCAGCAACAAATACCACAGCATGAGATGTTTGTATATACAACTATGGGGCTAACAAAAAATACCACAGCCTGAGATGTTTGTATATACAACTGTGGGGCCAGCAACAAATACCACAGCATGAGATGTTTGTATATACAACTATGGGGCTAACAACAAATACCACAGCTTGAGATGTTTGTATATACAACTGTGGGGCCAGCAACAAATACCACAGCATGAGATGGTTGTCTATACAACTATGGGGCCAGTAACAAATACTGCAGCCTGAGATGTTTGTATATACAACTATGGGGCCAGCAACAAATACCACAGCTTGAGATGTTTGTATATACAACTATGGGGCCAGCAACAAATACTGCAGCCTGAGATGTTTGTCTATACAACTATGGGGCCAGTAACAAATACTGCAGTCTGAGATGTTTGTCTATACAACTATGGGACCAGCAACAAATACCACAGCTTGAGATGTTTGTATATACAACTATGGGGCCAGCAACAAATACCACAGCTTGAGATGTTTGTCTATACAACTGTGGGGCCAGCAACAAATACCACAGCATGAGATGGTTGTCTATACAACTATGGGGCCAGTAACAAATACTGCAGCCTGAGATGTTTGTATATATAACTATGGGGCCAGCAACAAATACCACAGCTTGAGATGTTTGTATATACAACTATGGGGCCAGCAACAAATACTGCAGCCTGAGATGTTTGTCTATACAACTATGGGGCCAGTAACAAATACTGCAGTCTGAGATGTTTGTATATACAACTATGGGGCCAGCAACAAATACTGCAGCCTGAGATGTTTGTATATACAACTGTGGGGCCAGCAACAAATACTGCAGCCTGAGATGTTTGTCTATACAACTATGGGACCAGCAACAAATACCACAGCTTGAGATGTTTGTCTATAACAACTATGGGGCCAGCAACAAATACCACAGCTTGAGATGTTTGTCTATACAACTATGGGGCCAGCAATAAATACCACAGCTTGAGATGTTTGTATATACAACTATGGGACCAGCAACAAATACCACAGCCTGAGATGTTTGTCTATACAACTATGGGGCCAGCAACAAATACCACAGCTTGAGATGTTTGTATATACAACTATGGGGCCAGCAACAAATACCACAGCATGAGATGTTTGTATATACAACTATGGGGCTAACAACAAATACCACAGCCTGAGATGTTTGTATATACAACTATGGGGCCAGCAACAAATACCTTAGTTAGTTAGTTATCAAATATGTCCCAAGGTTTGAAATTGGGTCCCTGAGCAGTTTCCTGTTATGAGCCTGTTATAGGATACAGTTATCACATTTGTAGGCCTGAATGCATGGAGGAATATTTAGCCAATCCTCAACTCACTTAGCAGGTGATGAACGCAGGCGTCAAAACCTCGTTGGACTGTGCTCACGATATCAGTGCAGCTCCTTATTATCTTCACTAAGACACCTTTTAACAGTTGTGGACCAAACTTGATGTTCAATCAAATGAATAAATATTACTACATTCACTGAGCATTGAAATTTGGGAAGATATTGAAACAAAAAAGATAACGACCCTAGTACGACAATATATCGCCCTTCTGTCTAAATGGGAGGTCTTATTTACCAATATATTATCCTTTAGCACTGAATCAGTTAACTTGCATATTTTAGGTTATCTTAGGAAAGCTGAGGGGTTTAATTCTCTACCTCTGATAAGGAAGTTAATAGGTTCACTCCCAGCATTAGATTGGAAACCATTAGTTTAATTAGACTCACTGATCTCTTGGGTAGGGAGATTGCATGCCTGGTCTTCTCAGTTGAAGGCCAACATTCAGAATTTCCTGTGCAGAAGTTGTGACCTGAAAAGCCTTGTGCCAGTTTGGAAATCACAAGAAGAAGGTCATAATTCTGTTGTTGTAGCAAAATTGTTGGGGAAAGTAGTTTTTTTAAGTTAGTTGCACGACCTTTACATGATGTTGCATTCAACCCCAGCATTTATTGACCATTTGTGATTTACTAAGCAACTTAGCTAAGTAATTGGCCGTTGCTTTCTGAACAGCCGTCACCTCGTACATCAAAATCAACCTAAATCACCCGCAGGAGATTTGAAACTCTGGACTTAGGGGATGATGAAACTGTGTCTCTCACTATTCTGTGTGCCACAGTGGTGGTTAGGCTGATTTTACAGAAACAAAAGGAAGATATTTCTTTCAACAAACCTGTTCTTACAAAGGAGCTTCAAATGAAAACCTTAAAAGTGTGATAGAAATTACAATAACCTTGTCTTTGCCTTGCAACCTGTTAATATTTGCTGTTAAGGATGTCAAGAGTGTTAAGCACATGACACCACAATGCAGATGAACACGGTGACACCATAACGACAGTTTAAAGATGGCCACTGCACTTTTGACTTGCACCAAAGAGGAGGAGAGTTCTGTTATCCATTTTGTTATCAGTGAAGTGGTGAAACCTTTAGAAATTCATCTGTGAATAGAGGTCAAGTATAGTGATGCATGCCTGTCCGTCCAGCAAATATACGAGAGAAGTAGGAAGTTTCAAAATGTCGTGACTTCTGTGAAGATGTCCAGCAGATGGGGCATGAGTAGTTACACATGCGACCTAGAGATTTTTTTTTCTACAGGAATCCAAACACTTTATCGGCGCTGGAGGACTTGCATTGAATGCAGTGGTTACTACACTGAAAAATTATACATTTGTTCTTTACTTGTTCAGAATATGTTCACTTAAAAAAACATTTAAGGTTTTCTTTTGAAGCCCCCTTGTAGATACAGACACAGGAAAGTCTTACAACAAATGCAGTCAAGTATTCTTATTTGTGGAATTTGTCTAGGATGTGGTGGAGTGCTGCGGCAGTCTAACGGAACCATTAGATCCCTGGACGCAGATAACGATGGTCTGTATGAGAACGACTTGGAATGTGAATGGTTAATATTTGTTGGTAAGTGAAGATTTGACATTGAAAAAATTACTGAAATATGTAGAACCTCTTTTGCTGTATGACAGTGAATCAGTTGAGTTTAGTTTAGTTTAGTTTAGTCGATGGATCAACATCACGGCACATGGGTGTAACCCATGAGTGCTCCGTTCTCCTCCCAACTCAAACCTGAGTCTGGAGAAACTCAGCTCAGTGCACAAACTCCGTAGGACCGGCGAAGATCCTGAAATACTTTAGGTAGATTTTTAACTCGAAATTTTGCCTGGGCAGCATCGTTAGGCTACTCTTTTTTGATTTCCAACTGCCAAGGGATATTTTACGTATGCAACAATACACATGGGCGTCCAATCTCACTACCCAGAGACCAGGGGAGATTTTATTACTAGAAGTCCATGTGAAAAAAATCCTGATCCACACCGGGGCATGAACCCGGGACCTCCAGCACTCAAGGCGGACACCATACCTCAAGACCATGCAGCCTCCCTTATGACAGTGAATCATGGAACGTTGTGAATGAGCAAATTAGGGTGAGGTTGGAAACAATAGAGATGTGGTTCCTATGTTGTGAATACCTTGGATTGCCTGAGTAACAAATAACGATTGCCTGGAAGAGGCTAATTAAAGTAGAATTTTAGATACAACTATTTTTAAAAAAGAGACAGACAGCTTTCTTTAGCCATGTAATGAGAAGAGAGACATTGGAAAACATTGTGGATACTGGAAAGATGAGTGGGAAAAGAGGCAGACAGAGAATTGATGTTGGATGGACTGAGATGGTGGTATGACAGAATATCATCAGCAGATTTGATCCCGAGCACCAAGGATGCAGATCTTTGAAGAACACCTACTCCTTTGGCATGGCACATGATGATGATGATGATGATGTGAAAATCCAAGATTTTATAGTTTTTGTTAAGTGCATTTTGTACTTCTAATGGCAGAAAAATTGTGGTCTCTGGGGAAATGCAAAGAATACCATGGACAGACAGAAAATACTTATGAGGCAACCCTTCAAAAAACAGATGGATATTGTGGTTTCTGAGGAAAATGCAGAGAATACCATGGACAGACAGAAAATCCAATGAGGCAGTCCTTCCAGATACAGATGGAAATTATGGTGTCCGAGGAATATGCAAATGGGTGGACAGAAAAACCAATGAGGCAGTCCTTTCAGAAACAGATGGAAATTGTGGTTTCTGAGGAAAATGCAAAGAATAGTATGGACCTCAGAAAAACCAGCGAGGCAGTCCTTCTAGAAACAGATGGAAATTGTGATTTCTGAGGAAAATTCAAAGAATAGCATGGGCGGACAGAAAAACCAATGAGGCAGTCCTTCCAGAAACAGATGGAAATTGTGGTTTCTGAGGAAAAGCAAAGAATAGCATGGACGGACAGAAAAACCAATGGCAGTCCTTCCAGAAGCAGATGGAAACCTTGAATTGATTAGAGAAATTATACGTAGGCACTGAGGAATGGCTGGCCAAGTGGCTGGAATGTCTGGCTCATCTTTGGGAGACTCAGGTTCAAATCCTCAGTAAGCTGTGGAGTTTGTTCTGTTAGGGAGGCTAAAAGAAATCCCTGACCTTCAGTTGGCAGTGACTGCACTAGCCAGGCAGCCTTTATTCCTCCGGCTCAAGACCCCTCCCCCCCAGTCCTACACTGCACGGTACTAACGGCAGTAGGTGTCAGTGTTGTGTTTGAACAGATGTAGACAATTGGATTTGTTTAGCATGTTGTGATGGGAAATAAACTTGAATGTGACAACTGGCAAACTTCATGGGAAAAGAGAAAAGGGAAGGCAAGGAGATAAAATGCCATGATGGCTTGGCCACAAAGCATTTTTGGAACACACTGTTCTGAGACTGGTGATGGTGTGAGGTGGGGAACCATGACCACCCACGCTTATCAGCATAAGATTATTTCAGCGTTTAAATCTAGCTTAACACCCGTGTGAGGATTGAATACCCTACTCCGCCATCTGCACACCCGAATTTTAAGTTGTTACCTCACATATTTTGTATCTACATTCCTTCTACCAGTTGTTATTGTACCAGTTATAGTATTGCAATGTTTGTTTCCTTCCAGGAGAAAACAAAGTTGTAACACTGAGTATAAATAATCTGACTATACAAACAGGAGGACCCTTGTGCGAAAATGATTATCTAAAGGTAAGTGTACCAAATGTGAGAAGGTACCAATCTGTTGTGGGGGATTATCGAAGTGGTTTAGTTCTCGGCTTCTGACCAGGAAGTTAACAGGTCCGCATAAGATTGCAAGCCACGAGTTTTAAAAGATATATCACATATTTGCCTGATCTTTTGGGTAAGAAGATTGCGTGCCTGACCTTCTCAGTTGAGGGCCACAATTCAGAAATGTGCAGAAGTTATGAGCCTGAAAGCCTTGTGCCAGTTTGGAAATCACATAAAGAAGACCATAATTCCGTTACTCTAGCAAAATTGTTGAGGAAAGTCATTTTAAAAAGTTAGTTGTATGACCTTTACAGGATGTTGCAATCAACCCCAACAAATGAGCGCAGACTATGACTAGGAAGCTGTCAAAGCAGTCTGGTTCCATTTCACCAACACCAACCACCTACAGGAAGCAGACATTTCTAATACTGCCTTAAAGTCTTGCTCTGATAATCGCACTATTCATCTTATTGTGGAGAATTTCCTCCTCCACATTATGGGTTTTCTCCACCAGACAGGGATTAATATCCAACATTTTTTTCATTTCATACCTATCGCTTTCGTTTAATTTGTGTGCATAGACTAGATTGGATATGTGCGTGCACTTTTTTTTTCAAACTCATTTGTATGTATTTTTCCCGCCTTTCTTGAATTTATTCACCCCCTCCTTTCCTACTTGTTTCGCTCATCAGATTAGGTTATTTCTATTTCTGTGGGATATTTAGATACTTGTTTATGGTATTGTGACGAGCTGTGTGTTGCTAGATACACAGACACCAGCTGGTCACTAGTGATACACTGGGATATTTAGATACTTGTGTGTGGATTGTTACACACTGTGTTTCTAGATACACAGACACCAGCTTATCAGTCTTGATACATCTCCTGGGACAGACTGGCTTACAAGACAACACAATAAGTTTGACATCAGAGGAAAAGAACAATAATTAGTCAATCAAAGCAGAAGCCAGAGAAGTTAAAGTATATCCCAGCAGTAGTCAGAGAAGTTAAAGTATATCCCAGCAGTAGTCAGAAAAGTTAAAAGTATATCCCAGCAGAAGTCAGAGAATATTGTCGATCCCAGTGGAAGTCAGAGAAGTTAAAGTTTGACCCAGCAGAAATCAGAGAAGTTAAAAGTATATCCCAGAGAAGTCGGAGAAGTTAAAGTTATCCCTACAAATGTCCAATATAAGTTTGGCCTTGTATGCTACCTGTTTAATCGAGCTGAAAAGATATGATTCAACGACACACTAAAAGAAGAACTGGACACACATAACCAGACTCTACAACCTAATGGATATCCAGCCGACTTCATCAAGCCTCACTGCCAGCCACTCAAACCCACCCCCACAGAATCATTGGTCCCCAAGCTTCACAGTGTTTATTCAGCTAACCTTTCGAGGAGGCGATATAATGAACAGTAAACATTCTTTGCTGCTGAACCGATGATCAAATGATTATTTGGACTCCCAAAACCTAAATCCGAAAATGGGAAGTGTGTGTGTCACATTTACGACTTTAAAGTTGTTAATATGGTAGCCGGCATGTTGTATTATATTGCAATGACAACATTTTGGTGATATATAAACTCATGGCAGATACAGGAAGTCACTTAAGATGATTAATCATCCCATGGTACTGAATGAGTTCATACTGCTGTCACTAGTCTCCTTGTGACTTATTTGGAACAGAGTCCCATTTTTGCTAATTGTGTGGTGCCAAGTGGTGTTCAGAGTTTGTGACATTTCAACTTCTGTTGTTTTTTTTAGCTGTTTCAGGATTTGAGGTTTGAAGATTGAGCACAATCCATTACTGGCAACGCTGATTATATTCGGGAACGAACCGTGGGCCTTGCCCACGTCAGACTGGAAGCACCAGGCTCGAGGTTCGTTCTCGTTTGAGCTCGTCAGTAGTGCATATCCCTGACTGGACCCGGGATCGAACTCCGGATCACTGGCATGTTAGGCGTGTGTGTAACCAGTTGACCACGCGGCTCATGCTAGACGCAACCAAATTATCACACTAGAATATCACAAGGTCACCAATTGAAGGCTATATCTCAAAGTTTGCTGGATCGCTGTGACTGACAATTGATGTGGCCACGATTGATCAAGTCTTCTCGATGTGGCAACGCATACCAGGTGGCTAAAGTCCAGCAAGCAGTTGTTGGTTGTAATGTTTTCTTCACAGATATTATTGTTGTCTATTGTTCAGATATAGATTGTGAACTTCACTGTGTCATGTGACAAATAGGATCACCTCTTTTAACTCTTTCGCTACCGTGCGCCCATCTGTGGACAGAATGGATTTGCTGTAATGGCAGTCCGCCCTTTTCGTCCCACAAAATGATCAGTGGTTTATTTCACATATTTCTGCTCCGTTTCGGAATTTTAAGTTACCGTAAACTAATAAGTAGTACAGCCGAAAGATCTCTACGCCATCTTTGAGCGGTCAATCGTTTTCTAATTTTGGATTCTTGTGAATTTTTAGTTTTAAGGTAGTGTTAATTTGTTTGTTTTGGTTTTTCACAATGGAAACGCCCACCAGTTTGCGTCCACGTAGTATGACTAGAGATCAAGCTAGATTATTGTTTATAATAATATGTGAATGTGAATATTTAGAAAGTAGTTTTAGTTGTGTCTAAAGTTTTAGCACGTGGTGATAAAGAAAAACCAGTGAATGTTCGTCAACAGCTGAGTGTTTGACAATGAAGCACGAATGGCTGAAGTTTACGTCTGTCATTATTGCTATGGGACTTGATCCAAGACCATGTATCAAAGACTACCGGTGTACAAGTGCACATTTATATACTCCTTGGTATGTGGCACTGCCACTACGTTTCCCAGTAATCAATTAGAAAATTATAATATATTTATCACACCATGTTTCATGTATGTCAACCTGAGGGTACCCCAAAAAAAAAAAAATTTATCCTCTTGTTGACTCTGAAGAATATCCAGGAAGCATTTTACCCATTTGAAAATGTGTCCATTGATGATATGATTATTTGGTGGAAGGGCTAAACAAAGCTAAAAAAACCATGCATTGTTGTCTCTACCAAGTCTGTAGTTAGAACTGTTGAGAGCGGATTGCGAAAACCGCAAAGCAAGCTGAAGATGGTCTCCATGAAAATAACACGGCGATGAATGGCTGCGACAGAATGGACCAAATGGTTGGATATTATAATATCCATGATAGGAAAACCATTACGTGGTGGAAGAATATCTACTACTAGATCTTTGAAATTGCACAGATCAATGCTCACATCCTACATTCCATATGGCAAACAGAGAAAGGAGGAAAAAAAATTGTTATAGAAGGATTTCAAGTAAAGGAAAGTGCACATCGCGAAGTAGCTCAGAGTATTCCTGAAAGTTTGACACTCTGCCTGCCGAAGAATTTCAGTCTGTTGCAGGAAATTATGCCGAAAGATTTACATGAGCCAAGCATTTAATAGAATTTGTCGGTGTCAATAGAGACTGTGTTTTTGCAGCACTCGAACTAAACGACACATATCATATTTTGTTTGCTCCGGCTGCACTAATAGACCAGACTTGTGCGCCAAAGTTTGCGTTGCAGCCTATCACAAATAGACTGCCACATATAGTAAATAAAAACAAACAGACATGACAATTAAATGTAAATCTGCCAAGTGTTGTCCTAATTTTTGTCTGACAAAAAAAAAATACATGATTCAGAATCTGCGGCGAAACTTCTTTTCGGATGGTTGATTGGAAGCAATGGTGTTTATAGTTTAGAATAGTGTTGTTTGTTCAGTAAATTCAATTGGATTAGCAGTGATCAGGATATTGGATAACAACGCCCCCTCGGTAAGTACAATGTTTACATTATTTTTACCTCTTTTTAACAAATTATTTTAGAAGTTATATTATTATTTGTATTTTATTTACAACATACAGCAAAAATTCTCCTACCAACATATTCCTTGTGCTATCTCCTTTATTTTGATATATAATACAACATTTCTGCTACAATGTTAACCATTTTCATAACATTATTGCGACATACACCAATTTCCAGATTTCGGCCATTAGTTTTTTTCATTTGTGTGAAAAAGACATGGTTCAGAATATGCACCAAAACTTCCTTTTGGGTGATTTAAATGAGCAATACTGTTTATATTCTTGAAGACAAGTGGTGTTTGTTTGATTATTCAGTAAATTAAACATGATTAGCAGTATAGGAGTGTAGAAAACACATTCTAAATGCAATGTTTACATTATTTTTACCTACTTTTGTCCAATTATTTTACAAATTATATTATTATTTTTATTTTATTTACAACCTAAAGCAAACATTCTCCTACCAACATATTCCTTGTGCAATCCCCTTTATTTTGATATATAATACAACATTTCTGCTACAATTGTAACCATTTTCATAACTTTACTGTGACAGACCCCACCTTCAAGATTTCAGCCATTATTTTTTGTCATTATTTGTGAAAAATACATGGTTCAGAATATGCACCAAAACTTCTTTTTGGGTTACTTTAATGCGCAATACTGTTTATATTCTTGAAGACAAGTGGTGTTTGTTTGATTATTCAGTAAATTAAACATGATTAGCAGTATAGGAGTGTAGAAAACACCTTATATGTGCAGTTTTTTAAATAATTTTTACCTCTTTAATTTCATTTGTTATTATTAAACCTCTCATTATTGTCATAATATTTGTAACCTATCAATTAATTATTAACACTGTCATGTTCCTTGTGCAATCCTCTTTAATTTGATATGTAATACAATAGGTCTTCTACCACCTTAACCATTTTAAAAGCATTATTGTAACACACCCCTAGTTCCAATTTTCTGCCATAAATGTCTGTTTGGTCACAGCCCAGTTTTTGTTTGGTAGTGAAAGAGTTAATTCCTTACCACTGTTTGTGAGGAGGACTAAAATTGGATTTCCACCAATTATAAGTGGATCAGTAGGTCAGAATGGCCGAATGGATAAGAACGCATGTTCTTAAACATCCGGTGTGCTGATGCCGAGCTAAGGGGTTCAACCCTTACACCGAACAGTTGGACTAAAATGTTGACCTATCGTCCTTGACTTGGGGACGGTTAATTATAAGTACCTCTGAAGTTGGAGTGGGTTCGTCTGATGGCAAGGGACACTGTTAATAGGGAAAGCTAATCCACACGCAAAATTCAGTCCAGCACCACTAGAAGAAATGTGTTTAGACTACGCTTGAGTTCAAAACAAGCGAGCGCGAAACAAAAAATAATACATAATTGGATGAGAATTATCCTGGTCTCATCATCTGTGATGTTTCTCATATTTCCTGCAGACATGTTAAACAAGTATGGGAGAGTCCAACTCTCACTCCCCTTTGTGCTTCACACTAGTTTTATGTTTCAGCAGCTACTCTCACAGCTGCTTGCTGTTCATGATATAATGACATGAAACAGGATTACCTCTTGCTGAGAACATTGACTAGGTGTGAATCAGGATTATGTTTGATGCCATGACCAATCTTCACCTAAGAATGAAAAAACAGCCATTGTAGTGCAGCCGTGACTGCTTCTATCTCCATCACCATGTTGGAATAAAACATATGTAATCCTGAAACTGTTTCTGTCTTAGATTTATGATGGTATGACAAAGGATGACCAGTTGCTGGGAACATACTGTGGCACCATGCTTCCAGAGGGTCTCATCCAGACATCATCGAATGTTATGCTTGTTGTCTTCCACACTGATGACGCCGAGAGTGCTGCTGGCTTCCATGCCAATTTTACAGAAGTCAATGGTTTGTGACATCTTCTTCTTCACCTCCTCTTCTGCTGCTGCTGCTGCTCCATCATTTTCTCTTCTTCACCTACTCTTCTCCGCCGCTACTGCTGCTCTGTCATATTCTCTTCTTACTCTTCTTCACCTCCTCTTCCACCGCTACTGCTGCTCTGTCATATTCTCTTCTTACTCTTCTCCACCTCCTCTTCCACCGTTGCTGCTGCTCTGTCATCCTCTCTTCTTCTTCCTCACCTCCTCCGCCGCTGCTGCTGCTCTGTTGTCCTCTCTTCTTCTTCACCTCCTCTTCCACCGATACTGCTGCTCCGTCATCCTCATGAGGGAATATTTCCTCACAGGACATTTGAAATAACAAATATGAAAGCTTTTAATAGAAAAAGGTACATTAACAAAGAGCAAAAAAGAATACATAAGAGAATTATATGATGGAGTCAGAAAAGAATTAACTGAAGATAGTAACTTAGAAGGTCCATTTGATCTAAAAGAAGAAATCAGTGCTGCGTCAAACATTTGAAGAAAAGAAAAGCAACCAAGCTGGATGGAATTACAATCATCATCATCATCAAGTGCTGTGCCGGCTGGCGTAGGCGTTCATGGCTCTCCGTAGATCTCGGTCTTTGGTTTTCTGGATCAACTCTGCTGCTGATATTCCTCCATGCCACCGTCTCAATCCATCCAGCATCACTTCTCTTGGTCTACCTCTGCCTCTCTTCCCCTCGATCTTTCCAGTTGTTACGATGTTCTCCAATGCCTCTCTTCTCATCACATGACCGAGGAAAGCTGTTTGTCTCTGTCTTATTGTTTTATATAATGTTCTAGTTTCGTTAGCCTGTTTCAGGCAGTCATCGTTAGTTACTCTGGCAGTCCAAGGAATTCGCAATATTCGTCTCAGGAACCACATCTCTGTTGCTTCTAATTTCTTCTTAATTTGTTCATTTACATTCCAAGATTCACTGCCATACAGCAAAACTGGTTCTACATAGCATTTCATCACTCTCTTTCTTACATTCAGTGATAGTGACTTATTGCATAAGATACTCTTCATTTTCTGAAATGCGGCTTTTGCCTGCCCTATTCTGCTCCTAATCTCTGTTGTACATCTTCCATCTGATGTTATAAATGCCCCTAGGTATCTAAAATTATCAACTTGGTTAAGGATTTTCCCTTCTATTTCTATGTCACATTTTGGTGTCACCATTTTCTTTGATATTACCATTGTTACTGTTTTCTTGATATTCAAGGAGAGTCCTTTCCTTGCACTCTCTGTTACTACAACGTCTAATAATTGTTGTAGGTCTGTTGAATTATCCGCCACCAATACTGTGTCATCTGCATAGCGTATATTATTTATATTATAACCTCCAACTAGTATTCCTGGCATCTCTTTGATCCCTCTCATTATTACTTCGCTATAAAGGGAGAAAAGATCTGGTGACAAGACACACCCTTGTCGTACTCCTAGCTTTATCTGTTCGTAACTACCCTCTTTATTTCCCATTTTAATTGCTGCTACTTGGTTCCAGTTTTACAATTACAATAGAAGAATTATATAATTACTGGGACACTCTTGGAGTAGAAATAGTAGATAAAATGTTTAATAATTTTTAAAACAGTGGATATATAAATAAAATGATTAATGATATTTGATTGACTGACTGGCACCTTGCCGTCTTGCCAGACGATAGTTTGTAAAATGGAGTTATACCTCTCCATAGCACAAAGCCTGGGCTGAATTTAGAGACCATGTGTTGCCCATGCAGCATGATCCATCTCTCGGCCTGCCTGCCTAGTTTACTCAAGAGGAAAGGAAACACCAGTACGTCTGGAACAAGACAAGCTGCAGAAGCTGTGGATCAACAAAGCAATGCTCTAACTGTCCGACTGTCGGAGCTTCCATCCTAGACCATTTCTCGACCAAGGCTTAGGGCAAGGTGTGCCCTTCAATGACATTTAGTCTTTAGGTTGCATTTCCTCGCTCTAGGGTAAGGCTTGTACCCTCCCAACTGCACTCCTCCGTTATTGATATATATAAATAAACTTTAATAACATTTACAACAGTGGATATATAAATAAAATGTTGCATGTCCGTTGCGATTAACCGCAACCCCAGGTTGAATTTCTAGGCAAATTTAAGTTCACTACTTTTGCCTTTGCCTTATGAATGAGAAGTCGGCGTTTAAGTCCAACTGACTGGTGCAGGGAACAAACAATCCCTTGACCACACCATCAGCAAGCTGGTGCAGGGAACCAACAATCCCTTGACCACGCCATAAGCATGCTGGTGCAGGGAACCAACAATCCCTTTATCACACCATCAGCACGCTGGTGCAGGGAACCAACAATCCCTTTATCACACCATCAGCACGCTGGTGCAGGGAACCAACAATCCCTTTATCACACCATCAGCACGCTGGTGCAGGGAACCAACAATCCCTTTACCACTCCATCAGCACGCTGGTGCATGGAACCAACAATCCCTTTACCATGCCATCAGCACGCTGGTGCAGGGAACCAACAATCCCTTGACCATGCCATCAGCACGCTGGTGCAGGGAACCAACAATCCCTTGACCACGCCATCAGCACGCTGGTAGTTTATGAGTGAGCACTCTTAACCATTGGACCAGGTTAATAGATAGTGAATATATATCTGGTGATACTCTTGAATGTGTATTTACCCAAATAATAGAAGCACCACCGAGAACCATACTTGTGCTTTATAAATTATGCCAAAGAATTCATAACATCTGATGAATGAATGAATATTAACATGAAGAGTTAAATGGCATGATTCGTGAAGTCAAACACTGACAATCAATCCCTTGTTGTTTTCACTCTGATAGCCACCTGTGGTGGAGCCTACAATGCTTCGGACACACCTCAAACGATAACCTCACCAAACTACCCCAATTCGACCGGAACGGCTATCTTGTGTTCATGGGTCATAGATGCTGCAAGTACTCACCAGAAGGTGAGACTCCGTGTCACGGACCTACAGCTCCAGGCCTCTCCTAGATGTCAGAATGAATATTTGAAGTTCAGAGATCGCCCAATGGTAAGTTTCAGAGTTCGGATACAGTTTTCTGTGTCTGTTCTTGATGCTGCTTGTATAGTGGTGGTATTTTTAGTTATCTGACTTGTAGCACATCTGAACTCTTGACAGAGATATCCAACTTGTATCATTGTAGCACATCTGAACTCTTGACAGAGATATCCAACTTGTTTCATTGTATCATATCTGAACTCTTGACAGGGATATCCAACTTGTATCATTGTAGCACATCTGAACTCTTGACAGAGATATCCAACTTGTTTCATTGTATCATATCTGAACTCTTGACAGGGATATCCAACTTGTATCATTGTATCATATCTGAACTCTTGACAGAGATATCCAACTTGTATCATTGTATCATATCTGAACTCTTGACAGAGATATCCAACTTGTATCATTGTATCATATCTGAACTCTTGATAGGGATATCCAACTTGTATCATTGTATCATATCTGAACTCTTGACAGGGATATCCAACTTGTATCGTATCTGATCTCTCGACAGGAATATCCAACTTGTTTCATTGTATCATATCTGAACTCTTGACAGAGATATCCAACTTGTATCATTGTATCATATCTGAACATTTGACAGGGATATCCAACTTGTATCATATCTGAACTTTTGACAGAGATATCCAACTTATATTATATTTGAACTTTTGGCAGAGATATCCAGCTTGTTTCATTGTATCATATCTGAACTCTTGACAGGGATATCCAACTTGTATCATTGTATCATATCAGAACTCTTGATAGGGATATCTCACTTGTATCATTGTATCATATCAGAACTCTTGATAGGGATATCTCACTTGTATCATATCTGAACGCTTGACAGGCATATCCATCATATATCACATTTGAATCTTGGCAGGGATATCCATCGTGTATCACATTTGAACTCTTGACAGGGATCTTGACTGGGAACGTCAGTGTTTCGGACTGAAGAGTGAAAGAAGGTTTCAAGAGAGTTTGCAACCAACCACATTTATAACATGTTTGGTTCCGGTGTAGACATATCGGATCCTTGCTGGGATTCTGGAGTGTGTGCGCTGTGCTGAGGTTCTCCTTGTATGATCTGTAGGAGGGAGACTGAATCACTTGCGGAGGTAATCTGACTTCAATGAAAGGTACAGAAAGGGCACTAGCAGGAGGATCAACTCCATTATGCTGGCTGTGATCCCATCTGGCTCGACCTTTCTCCATTAGCCACCTGTGTAAAGCATCCCACTGAGCATAAACTGTGTAGCTCCAGCGATGACCCCCATGTGAACTGAATGACAGAGTCAGATAATGAACTCATGACTTGTGGAGCACGAGTCAGGCAGCATGACCTCTTCGTAGAGGTAGCCCTCTAGCAATGAAAGTGACCCTTGTTAGTCTTGTTAACCAAACATAAGTCATCTGGGCCATTTCTACATTCTAATGTCTTCTTGGAACCATTGTGGCATGGGGTTAGTGTGCTTGCCTGCCCAGGCAAGGGTCCAGGGTCAATTCTCGGCATAGGCAGGTTTATTTTTTTTTGTTTTAACCAGTAAGGTTTTTGGGTTGATCTATTCTCCGTGGCAAAGGATTACGGATGCAGTTCGTAATTCCGCATACCCGTGTTGGAAACAAAGCTGCAGATGATTTGGCAGCAAACCATGTCGCGTTGGTTTTTTACGAAATGGTATGGATGCCGGTCGTTCAGAAAGAAACGATTACCTACTGAATGTAAACTTGCCAAGAGATCACAACAGCAGAAATTGCTGGTGTTGACTGCGACATCCTGTAAAGGATACGCAACTACCTTTAACTAACTATTTTCATGAAACTGGTTACCAGGTTTCAGAATTTGGTTGTAGAAGGACAGTCAAAGAGAAGGCACTGGTCACCACACCTCATTGCATTGTAATGTAAAATATGTGACGGCCAAACATTGACACTATCTGCAGTCTACCTTAACCATTGAATGTTTTCTCTAAATGTATGATTCTTTCCCCAGGGTACACTTGGTAAGGATCGGTCTTACTGTGGTGATGTCATTCCTGCCGTATTTGAATCCATCGGAAGGCAGGTGAAGATCATATACAATCTGCCATCAACTTCAAACAGTCGAGGCTTCCGGCTGACCTATCAGATTGCAGGTACTCACATTTGCAGTGTTCAGATCTCCTGTAGAATTTCAGTATTTCTTCTTTGGTTCATGGTATTCTAAGAATTTGGTCTTCAGTATTTCTTCTTTTGTTCATGGTATTCTAAGAATTTGGTCTTCAGCATTTATTCTTTGGTTCATGGTATTCTAACAATGTTTCTGTACCATTTAAGCTGAGAAGCTATTTTGTCAGCTGAGGTTGTTGCCATCAGAATATGATCACCATAGCTCCCACGAAGATTCTATATGCAGTTCTTGAATAATTGTACACGGCCGGTGGGTAGAATTAGTCTACCGGGTAGAGAGCCTGTCAGATAAGAAGCTGAGTGTGTTCCGGAGGGAGTGCTGATGTCTGGTAGCTACTTGCTCACCTACAAGATAGCCAGTAATCATAATTGCTGTGTCAGCAATGTGTCTCTTGGCACACTGGTTTGGCTTGGACTTGGGGTCATTCAAAGGGCGGTACAATGGTTCGGCTGAGGCTTGGGCTCATTCAAGGGCTGGATGTGATTCTGCGACTTTGACCAGACTTCAAGAACATCAATTGAAACGGGGTCAGGCTAGACTAAAGCATCATGCGGGGAGCCAAAGAAGAATTAGTCAACCAACCGATAACTAACTGGTATCATCAGTCATTACATGGTAAGAGAGATACTGAGGAAAGTATCTGAGCACTTATTATGGGCTAATAGTTTGATGTGCAGTAAGGATGAACTGTTGACTACCTAATTAACTGAGTCTTGGGGGAGGGGGTACATATATGTTAATAATTTCATCACAGAAGATGACAGAATAGACAGATAAATCAAAATCATGTCAAAAAGCAAGAGCACAACTGAAACATTCAGGTATATCTATGTCTATAAAATGACAGATAATAAATAGCACACTCACAATAACCTTATAATATCAATGTCAAACTTTGACATGATCCAAATAATACTCATGCAAAAATCAACACCTGCGAGATGAGATGCTTAAGAAGAGCTGCCAACTATCCGAGATTGAGTCAGAAATGATGTTACCAGGCAGACAGTGGGATCACACCTTGTGCCAGATATATTTAAAGGCAGAAGATAAAATGGTTCAGTCATCTCATTAGAATGCAACACCATCAACTACCAGCACTGGTGTTTCATCAAAGAACATCTCACACAACAGACAACATTGAATGCCATCTCATTGATCCAGGACCTGTCAACATCCGACATCCTCATCTCTATACTTCTTCATGGCAATAGTCTTACAACAGATGCCACTCTTTTATCCTTATGGCTAATTGGTGCTTACAATAAAAAGTGCATGGGGATCTTCATACCCATGATGATAAGCTTAACATCCTATGTGCACTGGACAGGACATCCATTGAGGAACAGGACAATAGTATAGAACCCAAGGTCCATACCAGAATACGATCAGTGTTGCCAGTAGTGGGTTGTGCTCAATCTTCAAATCTCAAAACGACCAAATAAATCAATAGTATATCTAGAAAGTACTTTCTGTGGAGCCTGCAGGACAAACAAACTAAAGGGACGCTTACATATACATGGAGAGGTGAGCTGCAGACAGAGATGATTTGGGGAAGACATCAGCTTCAGGAGATATGAATTGGAAACAAATAGGTATATTTAGCTCCTGCGAGAAAAAACTTACTAAACACAAACATGTTGCACATACCTTACAAGGAGATCCATTGTATACCGGTGAAAATCCAAAATCAGAAGCAATCAATAAATATATAAAATGAAATAATAAAATAAAAAACACAAATACGTACAATACGACACACGGGACGGCCGACATTTCGATTCTCAGAATCTTTGTCAAGGACAGGACAACAGTACAGATAGATAAAACAACGAAAAACAAAATACAAAAATCAAAAAGCACAACTACTCGGTTCCCATGAAGGAGCAGAAATGGTGGCTTTGCTGGTTGCAAAGACACTCTTTGGCTACAGAGTTTAAGTATAGTGGGTTGCCAGATAGGGTTTATGTCGCCAAAAATATGCGAACAGTCTGATATGAATATATAGGGGTGTGAAGACAGTTAGGTATGGATATATAGGGGGAGGACAGCATAGTTATAGACAGTGTAAATAGTTGAATATGTGAACAGTTAGATATGAATGTACAGAGGGAAGATGGCACAGTTATACAGTGGCGGCCACAACGGTATTGATACCTGCTTCCCAGAGTGGATGGGATCTCTCAGGAGATAGGATGACTTGACTTTAGTTCCTTGGTGAGTTGTGATGATGTTGTTCTACATCCTTGCCTTATGATGAATCTTTCAATGGAGAATGAAGGACAACAGAAGAGAAGTAGTATTTGGACATTGATCCTCTTGAGTCATGTCAAATAAACTCATCATCATGCGCGATGCTGAGAAGCAGGGGCAGTATTTATTTGCCATCTCACACGATCACCCGACATAGTTCAGCTCTGTGTTCTTGTCTCCATTATGCCTTGGGCCAAGCCTTCCAGATATTTATCTCTCTGCCTTCCCCTTATTCTTTTCACATCTTGCAGTTGTCACTAAGTTGTCCAGTTTATTTCTCTTCATAATGTGCCCAAAAAAATCTTGACTGCCTATGTCTAATTTCTCTAATCAATTGTAAGTTTTAATTTGTTCTTGTAGGATTTGCTCATTGGTTTTTCTGTATGTCCATGGTTTATCTTTGCATTTTCTTCATATATCACATTTCCACTGATATATATCATAGTCCTTTAACATTCCAGAGTCTATATCCATTTGGGTCAGTCCAATTATAATACTTAGTTTTTCTATGAGTAGTATGAAAATCCCCTTCTGGCTCGCTAGGCCAGTCGCAGGTTTAGGACAAAAATCTGCCCAAAGGGAGTCCATCTTCTCTGGCGAGCCAGAGTTCCATTGGCCCATGAACTCACTGTCATGGTTTCCACCACAGGGGGAAAGGGTTGACTTGTGTAGTCTGAGGGTCATCAGCAGGCTACTCATTTTCTCTTTTCACCCCTCCTGGGAGAGGCTAGCTGATCTTAAACCTGCTGGCTGCAGGGACAGACGCAGTTCACACCTTTAAGCCCATAAATAGGCATTCTCCCGCTAATATACTTTACCTCTACAGTGCAAGGTACAAGAGGAACAAGATGAGATATGTTTTTAGTATGTATTACATACTGCAAAAGGTTGCCTTGCCATGGTGAAATATGACTATTCCAAGATATTTGTACAGATCCACTTGTTTAAAAATTTCCCCATTTTCTTGGATGTTAATTATGGTATTTATTTCCTTCTTAGAGACGACTATAATCATATTTTCTTACAATTAATTCTAACCCTAGTTGTTCACTGTGTACAATAACTGTATCTACTAAAAGCTGCAGATTCTGTGACATGTGTTTTTACTAACTGTTCTGATGTTTAGGATATCATTTCCACACTCCACAGATTGCAACCAAAATATCAACCAATCAAGTGGCCGTATCACCAGCCCAGGATTCCCAAGTAACTACCCAGTTAATGCAGATTGCACTAGCCAGATTACTTCCCCGGAAAACACGACCTTGGCCTTGTATTTTGCCAGCTTTATTCTGGAGGGACACAGTTCTTCTTCGTGTTACTTTGATTTCCTGGAGGTAGGTATTAAAACAATCCTTCAATTAAACCCTTGGAAATTCTGTGATGCTGTCTTTTCCATGGTTGTTGCTTAATTTTAATTTTAGTTACAACTAGAGACAAACAGCCAATTGTCATGTGATGAGAAGAGAGGAAATGGAGAATATTGTGACACGTGGGGAAACAAGCAGAGGCAAACCAGGAGAGATGATGCTGGATGGACAGAGAGGTTGGCATGGGGGATTATCATCAGAAGAGTTGATTCAGAACACCAAGGATCAAGATCTTTGGAGAGATATGAATGCCTACGCCAGCTGGCAGGGCATATGATTGTTGAATTGGATGGTTGGTTTTCATCCCTTGCGGAAGACTTGAGGTTGAACTCTATATTGATGTTCAGGTCACTTGAGCCCTTAAAGGGCATGCATTTATCTGAGTGAGCCATGTGTAGAGGCTTCTCCCAGCCCAGTACCAAAGTACCATCTTTACAGGGGTTGCATTGCAGAGTGCTCCTTTCCTTCACAAACCAGTGGGTTCTGTAAAAACAGTACTGGGACTTCTCAAGTGCAGGGATGATGATGATCTTTGGGAGATTCACAGCGAGGAAAGGGCACTGGTGCTGACTAGGACACATTAAGAAAACGTCTTCATGAGCTCATTAGAGCGTTCTTTACTTGAAACTCACAGGGCAAAAGAAATAGAGGAAGACCTAAAAATAAACACATGGAGAGGGAATTAGAGACCAATGGATGATCTGGGGAGAGCGTAAAGAAGCTGCAGAAGATGGGAGGGCCTGGTGTGCATTGACAGAGGGCCGATGCTGCAGTGAGGAATAAATGGCAAAACAGAAAAGAAGATAAGGGAAGCAGGGCAACAGCTACCCCAGTCAGCAGGACCACAAGTGTAAGTCACAAATGCCTGTAGAAAAATAACTAAATATGATAACAATTTGAAGCCAGTTTATGTTTATGCATACACTGTCCCTTTATTTCTCAACATAATTTCCACCAACATTGATGCAATTATCCCATCATTTTATCAGTCCTCCCAAACTGGCTTCATAGAGCTGCATGCTCTGTTTTCTAAACCACGTTTTCACTTCACATTCAACTTTGGCGTCATTCGCGAATTGTCTTCTGCCAATGTGGGTTTTCGGTGGACCAAAAAGGTGGAAATCGCTAGGGGCTAAGTCGGGGCTGTAAGGTGGATGTTCCAGAACTTTCCACCTTAGTTGGTTAATTTTTCCTGAGTTAATGGTCTGGCATTGTCATGAAGAAGCAACACTCCTCTAGTCAGCAGTCCTGGACTTTTCTTCAAATTGCATCATGAAGCATTGATAGGACTTTCCTCTTTCATCTTCGTATCGACAAATATTATGCAAGGACAGGCCAAATCGGTTCATTTTGTGTTCCTCCTTCAATTGTCTGGGTACGCAATCGATCATGCATTATGCTGTATGCTAAACCATATGAGCACCCTGTTGCAGATGCTACAGAGTCTGTCGTTACTCACCTGTCACCTCTAATCATCTCCTCCACCCGCTGCACGGATGCTTCTGTTGCAATCTCAACAGGACGACCAGATCGGATTTCATCAACAATTTTAGAGCATCCTTGAAAAAAAATTTCTACCCAGCTATGCACCGCTTTACAGGACAAACATTTGTCAGCATAAACAGGAAGCATTTCCTTATGAATGTCCTTTGTAGACAGTCCTTTTGCCCACAAAAAATGCACAACGGCATGTTGCTCTTTGGTTGTACACTCTGTAAGTACAGTCGCCATTTTGTTTATGTGATGTGCATGCGCATGAGACACCTAGAGCCACCTGATGAATGGGAATATAAAGTTCAATGTTGCTGTCACCTAATGACACCTGTAGAAAACACCAACTACATTTACCTACCATCCCACAGAACTGTGTGACTTACTGACTCGCCCTCGTACATCATGAGAATTGAAGTATTCTAACAACTGATAAAAATGGCACGTCATGAGAAGAGAAATAAAACAACTGATTAACAATTGCACATTATGAGAAGGGAAATATTGCAACAGTTTATAAGATTAATGGAAAATGAGAAGCTGATAAAAATTAATGGAAAATGAGATAGAAATGATAGAGTACTCAGCAGTTTTACACGAGAATATAGAGAAATAGTAAGATGTGAATTGCTAAGTGGTGCTTCAGAAGTTAATACCCAATTATGTCATTTCAAGATTTCAGTGATGGTTTTGTTATTTCAAGATTTCATTGATGTTTGTCTTGTTATTTCAAGATTTCATGGATGTTTTTCTATTTTAACATTTTAGTGATTTTTGTTTTTGTTATTTCAAGATTACATTGATGTTTTTTGTTGATATTTTAAGATTCCATTGATTCCATTTAAGATTCTGGTTATTTCAAGCTTTCATTAATGTTTTCTTATTTCATGATTTCATTGATGTTTTTCTTATTTCACGATTTCATTAATGTTTTTGTTATTTCAAGATTTCATTGATGATTTTGTTAAATGTTTTGGGATTTGTCCTGTTACCAGGTTAGAAACAGTTCATCAACAACTGGTGTCAAATATTGCGGTGCCCTGGTTCCTTCACCAATATTTATGACGAACAATTTGGCAACATTAAGGTTCAGGACTGACTACTCAGTTCAGTACGGTGGCTATGATATCACGTTCTTGTCGTCAACACAAGGTGAGGGTCAAACAATGAGCTTGCAAGTCCGCATGGTCGAATGGATAAGAACGTGTGTTCTTAAAACATCAGGTGTACTGAAGCCGAGGTAAGCGGTTCAAACCCTACACCGGACAGCTGGACTAAAATGTTGACCTGTTGTCCTTGACTTGGGGATGTAAATTACAAGTACCCCTGAAGTCGGAGTGGGTTTGCCTGATGGTGAGGGTCACTGTTAATAAGGAAAGCTAATCGACATGCAAAATTCAGTCCATCACTACTATAAATAGTGTGTATGGACTACGCTTGGGTTTAAAGCGAGCGAGCGAGCGCATAAAAACAAAACAGAATGAGCTTTAAAGAAAACTATTACCATTTGTGATTCAGCTCTTAAAACAGGCCCCATGTGCACACCTTAAGGTATGTCATATGGTGCTAGACTTATATTTGTATAGACTAATTGGTTCCAGGAGGGTGATGCAGTCAGTATCTCGCCAACTGCCTTTACTTCCCAATAATTTCTGGGTACTCATTTTTGGCTGGGTCGACCTGGTAGCACAGGTCAATTTTACAAATATGAATCCACCCGGATGCAGATCTGACCCATGGCCAACAAGCAAGTGTCTAGTCACTTCGCTACCATAGCCATTTACTTTTAAACATTAGCTCAGCAAAAAAATTGTTTCTTGGGTAAATTAAGGTGAAAAGTACCCCTACTGCCAGGAGGGTACATAATAAGGGGGTGCATGGTAAGGGGGGTACATGGTAATAAAAATTTGTCTCAAAACGGTTTCATGTTATGAATCTCTGATGTGATTGGGCCTGAATGCACGAAGGTGGCCAGTCTTTCCCTCAGTTTAGCTAGCGATGAGCCCTGGCATCAAACCTGTGCTTGACCATGCTCATGACCACACAATTTTATATCAACTACGCAGCTTGACTTGGGTCCATGTTAGAGTCATAGATGAGGTCAAGGTCATGCAGACAGACCACCTGTACTTCCCCAGGTACCCTTGGTTAGTTGTTTTATAATCCCTTCCTCACAGGGGGCTTGGTTAGTTGTGTTTTATAATCCCTTCCTTGGAGGGGGAGGGGGGGGGGGCTTGGTTAGTTGTGTTTTATAATCCCTTCCTTGGAGGGGGCCTGGTTAGTTGTTTTATAATCCCTTCCTCAGAGGGGGGCTTGGTTAGTTGTTTTATAATCCCTTCCTCAGAGGGGGGCTTGGTTAGTTGTTTTATAATCCCTTCCTCAGAGGGGGGCTTGGTTAGTTGTTTTATAATCCCTTCCTCAGAGGGGGGCTTGGTTAGTTGTTTTATAATCCCTTCCTCAGAGGGGGGCTTGGTTAGTTGTGTTTTATAATCCCTTCCTCAGAGGGGGGCTTGGTTAGTTGTGTTTTATACTCCCTTCCTCAGAGGGGGGCTTGGTTAGTTGTTTTATAATCCCTTCCTCAGAGGGGGCTTGGTTACTTGTGTTTTATAATCCCTTCCTCAGAGGGGGCTTGGTTAGTTGTGTTTTATAATCCCTTCCTCAGAGGGGGGCTTGGTTACTTGTGTTTTATAATCCCTTCCTCAGAGGGGGCTTGGTTACTTGTGTTTTATAATCCCTTCCTCAGAGGGGGCTTGGTTACTTGTGTTTTATAATCCCTTCCTCAGAGGGGGCTTGGTTAGTTGTGTTTTATAATCCCTTCCTCAAAGGGGGGCTTGGTTACTTGTGTTTTATACTCCCTTCCTCAGATGGGGGCTTGGTTAGTTGTTTTATAATCCCTTCCTCAGAGGGGGGCTTGGTTACTTGTGTTTTATAATCCCTTCCTCAGAGGAGGCTTGGTTAGTTGTGTTTTATAATCCCTTCCTCAGAGGGGGCTTGGTTAGTTGTGTTTTATAATCCCTTCCTCAGAGGGGGCTTGGTTAATTGTGTTTTATAATCCCTTCCTCAGAGGGGGCTTGGTTAGTTGTGTTTTATAATCCCTTCCTCAGATGGGGCTTGGTTAGTTGTGTTTTATACTCCCTTCCTCAGAGGGGGCTTGGTTAGTTGTGTTTTATAATCCCTTCCTCAGAGGGGGGCTTGGTTACTTGTGTTTTATACTCCCTTCCTCAGAGGGGGGCTTGGTTAGTTGTTTTATAATCCCTTCCTCAGAGGGGGCTTGGTTAGTTGTGTTTTATAATCCCTTCCTCAGAGAGTGCTTGGTTACTTGTGTTTTATAATCCCTTCCTCAGAGGGGGCTTGGTTAGTTGTGTTTTATAATCCCTTCCTCAGAGGGGGCTTGGTTACTTGTGTTTTATACTCCCTTCCTCAGAGGGGGGCTTGGTTAGTTGTTTTATAATCCCTTCCTCAGAGGGGGGCTTGGTTACTTGTGTTTTATAATCCCTTCCTCAGAGGAGGCTTGGTTAGTTGTGTTTTATACTCCCTTCCTCAGAGGGGGGCTTGTTTAATTGTGTTTTATAATCCCTTCCTCAGAGGGGGCTTGGTTAGTTGTGTTTTATACTCCCTTCCTCAGAGGGGGGCTTGGTTAATTGTGTTTTATAATCCCTTCCTCAGAGGGGGCTTGGTTAGTTGTGTTTTATAAACCCTTCCTCAGAGGGGGCTTGAACATATCATCATCAGGGTGCTAACCCACATGCGTATCACTGCTATCCAGATGTTGCAGTGAGTACACAAATATTTAATAAAACAGTTGGATGGAATTAAGTCAACCCAGTCAAGAAAAGCCTGAAGAATCGGATGTGTCAGTCAGAAGGCACAAATATCGCAGCTCTGTTGTAAAGTGGCGCACCGCAATTATGTTCTAAACAAACATTCTAGTTGATAGAAGAAGAAGAACGTCAGTTGATAAATAAGATCAACTGGGTTCATGCAACAATTGGGCGTTTCAGATAGAGGGAAATGATGGGACATGGCAGACAGAGGGGAAACGATGGCATGTGGCAGACAGAGGGAAACGATGCTATTTGACAGACAGAGGGAAACGATGCTATTTGACAGACAGAGGGAAACGATGCTATTTGACAGACAGAGGGAAACGATGCTATTTGACAGACAGAGGGAAACGATGCTATTTGACAGACAGAGGGAAACGATGCTATTTGACAGACAGAGGGAAACGATGCTATTTGACAGACAGAGGGAAACGATGCTATTTGACAGACAGAGGGAAAATTATGGCATGTGGCAGACGGAGGGAAACTATGGGATGTGGTGGACAGAGGGAAACAATGAGATGTGGCAGACGGAGGGAAACTATGGGATGTGGTGGACAGAGGGAAACAATGAGATGTGGCAGACGGAGGGAAACTATGGGATGTGGTGGACAGAGGGAAACAATGAGATGTGGCAGACGGAGGGAAACTATGGGATGTGGTGGACAGAGGGAAACAATGAGATGTGGCAGACGGAGGGAAACTATGGGATGTGGTGGACAGAGGGAAACAATGAGATGTGGCAGATGGAGGGAAACTATGGGATGTGGTGGACAGAGGGAAACAATGAGATGTGGCAGATGGAGGGAAACTATGGGATGTGGTGGACAGAGGGAAACAATGAGATGTGGCAGACGGAGGGAAACTATGGGATGTGGTGGACAGAGGGAAACAATGAGATGTGGCAGATGGAGGGAAACTATGGGATGTGGTGGACAGAGGGAAATGATGGGATGTGGTGGATAGAGGGAAACAATGAGATGTGGTGGACAGAGGCAAATGATGGGATGTAACAGGGAGTTTGGTTGTTATACGGGTTACCATTCATTAGCAATCAGATTGATCAGAATGATAACTCAAATAACCAATCAGAATGATAACTCAGACAACAGCCAATCACACTGATCAGAATGATACCTCGGACAACAGCCAATCAGATTCATCAATACAAAATTAAGAATAATAACATCATCATCAAGTGCCCGGCCAACTGTTTTGGGCATTTATGGGTCTCCACATCTTGCGATCTCCAATGGCATGTATCATTTTGTGTGCTGACACCATCATCACGTCATGTAGAATATTTAGCAGTCAGATCGCTGTTTCTTTTGAAACCATCAATGATGACAAACATTTGGCTTATGGATAAATGACAGCCTTTCAACACTCCTGCAGTGTAATTGGACTGTTGTCTTAATTACCAGATCTAATTGGACCATTGTCTTAATTACCGGATCTAATTGGACTGTTGTCTTAATTACCAGATCTAATTGGACTGTTGTCTTAATTACCAGATCTAATTGGACTGTTGACTTAATTACCAGATCTAATTGGACTGTTGACTTACCAGATTTAATTGGACTTTTGATTTACTTACCAGATCTAATTGGACTTTTGACTGACTTACCAGATCTAATTGGAATGTTGACTTAATTACCAGATCTAATTGGACTGTTGACTTACCAGATTTTATTGGACTTTTGATTTACTTACCAGATCTAATTGGACTTTTGACTTACTTACCAGATCTAATTGGAATGTTGACTTAATTACCAGATCTAATTGGAATGTTGACTTACTTACCAGATCTAATTGGACTTTTGACTTAATTACTAGATCTAATTGGACTTTTGACTTAATTACTAGATCTAATTGGACTTTTGACTTAATTACTAGATCTAATTGGACTTTTGACTTAATTATGAGATCTAATTGGACTTTTGTCTTAATTACAGGAGTAGGCTGTGGAGGAAATATAACAGGACAGCTGGAAGGTGTGTTCACGAGTCCCATGTACCCAGGCAGCGTCAATGACTCAGTGACCTGCTCTTGGTACATCACCCCTCCAGCTCACCATGAGATCTACTGGTGGATCAAATCTCTGGGGAACACTCTAGCCAGCAACGACTGCAGCAGCAATGTGGCTGTGCACAGGGGTTTCAGCCTGACAGACCCCTTAATTAGCCGTTATTGTGCTGTAAGTATTTTCTCGTTTGATTTTATGATTGGCACCTTACTGTCTTTGTTACTTTGTTTTAAAAAAAGCATAAAAACTAGAACCTATGGTGATAGCGAAAAACTAGAACCCATAGTGGTAGCGAAAAACTAGAACCCATAGTGGTAGCGAATGTGAGTGGAAAGACCCATTCGCGCTGTAAATGTTCGTTCACAATAGATGCATGTGATCTCATGGTCATTGCAATCATGTTCCGCTTTGTCTTAATTTCATTCCTGATCTCTTCCCATGATCATTGGTGACGTATTCCTGGGGCCTTATCATTTATCTCTAGCTTACACGTAACTTTGTACCATAGTATAGGGCGACTCTGAGATCTTTTACCCATCTGTAATTCACCAAAATTGACCTTTGGTATTCTACCATCATCCATCCTCCTAATGTGTCCTATCCATCTAAATCTACCAAGACTAGATTCTTGCCATAAGAGATGCAGGACAAACAGATGATATCAAGGACACCTGAAATCTGCTTCCTTGTCTAGAGTCAGCGACTTGGGGGTGAAGCGGGAAAGCTGCCAGACATGAATATTTTGTCAAGGGCACAAGTCATTTGATTAATCAGCACAGAACTGGTACGATTATTCGACATATGCTGGCGGGGACGTTGAGAAGGAGATCGGAGCCATGGACTGTCAGGAGTGCGGTGATGATCCTACTAATTATGTAATTCCTGGCCGACATGGCAGATAGTCAATTCTTCAAGGTCTTACCGGCCATCTGGCCAACTCTGGACACAGCCTGCTAGTGCATTCTACCCACATTAGGATTTGAAGGGCCCGATTTCATCGCCCAGCTACTGAGTTATGTGCATATAGCGACACTGAGCTGTCAACTTATTTAACATGTTTTTGCTTGTATCAGCAATGGCAGACAGCTGGTTTTGAGGCAGTCCAGCAGCTGTTTTATGTGATAATGCTTGTGCAGGTTGATTGTGTTTAACAGTTGTCGGCCTGTTGTTGGTGCTTTGGCTTGGCAAAACTATTCTTTCCTTCATAAGTTATGTGCATTTCATGTAGGTTTTGGCTGGCACAGGAACGGAGCGATTATGTCCTGCATCTGTCCAGCGACCTGTTGCGAAATTTGAGTAGCATGATCATTACTACCAATTACAGAGTGTGGAGCTCAGAGTGTGAAGGAGTTGATTATACTTGATACCTTTGATCTTCAAAAGCAGAGAACATTGATTGTGCACATAGAACACTGATCGTGGACGGGCAGATCCTACAAACCTGCAGATATGTGGACAGATTCTGTAATCCTGCAGATATGTTGACAGATTCTGTAATCCTGCAGATCTAGAGATTCTGTAAAGAATCTTTCACAACAAACTCTTTCCTTTCACAAGCATAATCATATTATCTTTTTTTTCCCCAGAATTTCCAGTCAATGACTGCTCCACAATCGACTGATTCCCCGATACTGGTGCAATACGTAACCTCCGGCAACAGCTCTGCACTGAGATTCAAATTTGAGTTTTCTGCAGATGTACAGACTTTCCAGTTACATGCCGGCAATTGATTCGGAAACCTAGCTCGTTTTGGTTTGACAATGTTTTTAAGTTGTATTTAGGTTTGGTCCATGTGTGGCTGTGCTTACATGATGACTGGCCATCTGCCGTCTTGGCAGATGAAATTTTGTAAAATGGAGTTATACCACTCCATAGCGCAAAGCCTGATGATGTAATATATACTTTAAAAATATACATAATAAATGTCATTTATACATAAAGCCTTAGGGTCAGAGTCGGACCGTGGACCTCCTTTAGGAATCTGTTGTACTTGGTAGCACTTGTTCACAAATATTATTTATTGTCTGGGGCCTATGTATATTCAAAATGAAGGAAAATGATCCACTGAATTGATCACACAGGAATCAAGAACATTCAACCAGCATTCCTGACATCATCGTCTTCCTCGGCATGTCCGGGGTCTGCTAGCTATGTGTTGTTGTTTTGTTTGTTTGTTTGTTTTTTTTTTGGTTTTTTTTTTTTTTTTGGGGGGGGGGGGGGGGGGGGGGGTTAAAGACAATTTGAATAACGAAGACAAACTATAGATTGTATGATTTATTGCCTGGCATATTATCGTCAGGTGCATACTGCAGAATTCACACAACATAGAGGATAAACCCATCAAACGGAAATATACACATGACACAGTAATGTCAATTGTCTACCACGTTAATTTTAAACTGGCCTGCATAGATTAATCATGATGGCTTATGCAAACTTTAAGAAGCGAATATTTTATGTAAACGCTGTCTCTATCAATTACATGACCAGTTTCCAAGACCTGCCGTGCAATGGACGACGTCGGAAGTTTTTAATTGTAGTGTGTCGGCCTTCCCATGACCCCATCGCCTGTGTGACACTCCAGGCCTTCCCATGACCCCATCGCCTGTGTGACACTCCAGACCTTCCCATGACCCCATCGCCTGTGTGACACTCCAGACCTTCCCATGACCCCATCGCCTGTGTGACACTCCAGACCTTCCCATGACCCCATCGCCTGTGTGACACTCCAGACCTTCCCATGACCCCATCGCCTGTGTGACACTCCAGACCTTCCCATGACCCCATCGCCTGTGTGACACTCCAGGCCTTCTCATGACCCCATCGCCTGTGTGACACTCCAGGCCTTCCCATGACCCCATCGCCTGTGTGACACTCCAGACCTTCCCATGACCCCATCGCCTGTGTGACACTCCAGACCTTCCCATGACCCCATCGCCTGTGTGACACTCCAGGCCTTCCCATGACCCCATCGCCTGTGTGACACTCCAGGCCTTCCCATGACCCCATCGCCTGTGTGACACTCCAGGCCTTCCCATGACCCCATCGCCTGTGTGACACTCCAGGCCTTCCCATGACCCCATTGCCTGTGTGACACTCCAGGCCTTCCCATGACCCCATCGCCTGTGTGACACTCCAGGCCTTCCCATGACCCCATCGCCTGTGTGACACTCCAGACCTTCCCATAACCCCATCGCCTGCGTGACACTCCAGGCCTTCCCATGACCCCCATCGCCTGTGTGACACTCCAGGCCTTCCCATGACCCCATCGCCTGTGTGACACTCCAGGCCTTCCCATGACCCCATCGCCTGTGTGACACCCCAGGCCTTCCCATGACCCCATCGCCTGTGTGACACTCCAGGCCTTCCCATGACCCCATCGCCTGTGTGACACTCCAGGCCTTCCCATGACCTGTGTGACACTCCAGGCCTTCCCATGACCTGTGTGACACTCCAGGCCTTCCCATGACCCCATCACCTGTGTGACACTCCAGGCCTTCCCATGACCCTATCGCCTGTGTGACACTCCAGGCCTTCCCATGACCCCATCACCTGTGTGACACTCCAGGCCTTCCCATGACCCCATCGTCTGTGTGACACTCCAGGCCTTCCCATGACCCCATCGCCTGTGTGACACTCCAGGCCTTCCTATGACCCCATCGCCTGTGTGACACTCCAGGCCTTCCCATGACCCGATCGCCTGTGTGACACTCCAGGCCTTCCCATGACCCCATTGCCTGTGTGACACTCCAGGCCTTCCCATGACCCCATCGCCTGTGTGACACTCCAGGCCTTCCCATGACCCCATCGCCTGTGTGACACTCCAGACCTTCTCATGACCCCATCGCCTGTGTGACACTCCAGGCCTTCCCATGACCCCCATCGCCTGTGTGACACTTCAGGCCTTCCCATGACCCCATCACCTGTGTGACACTCCAGGCCTTCCCATGACCCCATCGCCTGTGTGACACTCCAGGCCTTCCCATGACCCCATCGCCTGTGTGACACCCCAGGCCTTCCCATGACCCCATCGCCTGTGTGACACTCCAGGCCTTCCCATGACCCCATCGCCTGTGTGACACTCTAGGCCTTCCCATGACCCCATCGCCTGTGTGACACTCCAGACCTTCCCATGACCCCATCACCTGTGTGACACTCCAGGCCTTCCCATGACCCCATCGCCTGTGTGACACTCCAGGCCTTCCCATGACCCCATCGCCTGTGTGACACTCCAGGGGGATTGATCAGTGTAGGAGGCCACCTTCACTTCCGAAATTTAGGTCCGGCTTGTTATGTATCTGAATCTATATCTTCTGCTGATTCCATTGTAACCTTTTAGACAAGTTATTTCAGGACCTGACTATGTACCACATCAAGTGGCCTATGCTAAGATTTGACACAAGCAAGTGTGCTTTTTGTGTAAGAAAATATAACAAGTATATATAATTGTTTTTGTTTTTATTTGAATTGTTCTTGTTATGCTTTGTATGAATATAGTGTCATAAACTGTATTTGTTGTGTCCAGAAATAAGGGCAAACTAAATACTTTCTTGTTGACTTGTGTATTATATTGCTTACTTATTGCGCTTGTTGGTCTTTATTGTATTATGTTTGCTCGTGTATATTGATTGTATCTTGTTTGCTTTACTGTCTCCTGTCTGCTTACTCTTGTTTTATTAACTTGTTTACTGTATCTTATTACCTTGTATCTTATTGAATTGTGTGGGCTTATCTTTGTGTGTGCTGAATTTGTACACATAATAAAGAAATTGCAGAGAATATTTATGGAAAGTAAATAAACAAGTTTCAAGACATTGGACAAGATTCCTTCTGTTTGTGTTGTACATATTTTTATTTTTAAATTGTAATATCAGGAAGAGATCAAGAATACATTAATTTATGATGTCTTTGGCTTAAGCGTAGTGAACAGTTATACAATCCTGTGTACCTGGTTTGGAATCTACCAGCCTTGAGTTGATTTTTCAGAATGGTATGAGCATCAGTCGATCAGAAAACGATGGCAATCTCTTAAGTAGTGTCTTGGGAGGGGGGGGGGGGGAGGTATGCTGGAGGTCCCGGGTTCAAGCCCCTGTTAGGGCCGGGATTTTTTCACGTGGACTTCTAGCAACAAAATTTCCCCTGGTCTCTGGTTAGTGAGATCGGATGCCCATGTGTATTGGTGCACACGTTAAAAAAAAAAAAAAAAAACCCTCAGCGCTGCCTGGGCAAAATTTTGAGTTAAAAATTAAAAATCTACCCAAAGTATTTCAGGATCCTCACCGGTGCTACAGAGTTCATGCACTGAGCTGAGATTCTCTGGACTCGGGCTTGTGTTAGGAGTAGAACGGAGCACTTATGGGTTACACCCGTGTGCCGTGATGTTGATCCGTAAACTAAACTAAACTTCTATCTCCGGCCATTTGTCACCACCTCTACAATGTCCTGTGTTCATTTTCATGCTGGACCACCCCTGGCACTTCTCCCATGTACCACCCTTCCCATCACTGTCCTCTCCCAGCCTCTTCTACCAGGAACCACTCCTCCCATCACTGTCCTCTCCCAGCCACTTCTACCAGGAACCACTCCTCCCATCACTGTCCTCTCTCAGCCACTTCTTCCAGGAACCACACCTCCCATCACTGTCCTCTCCCAGCCACTAACATTTAATATGGCCAAAGTATTCCAGTTTCTGTGACATGACACAGCTGTAGTTTATGTGACATGACACGGCTGTAGTTTATGTGACATGACACAGCTGTAGTTTATGTGACATGACACAGCTGTAGTTTATGTGACATGACACAGCTGTAGTTTATGTGACATGACACAGCTGTAGTTTATGAGCCGGTGTTCTTCTGTGTAACATTGCCTAGAAAGTCACCGCCAGCCAATAACAATGCTGGGGTTGAGTAGATCTAGATTGGTGATGTGTCCCCAACAGGTTTAATGTATTTTGTTTAGGGCTGCGGAAGTTAACGATTAATTAATTGATTAATCATTAATTTTTTATTGTCGGACGTTTTAAACAGTGCTGCAAACACAACCGAGTTGCAAAATTGTACTGAGTCACCATTGTGTAAGCTGCAGCAAGATGTACCAACAAGTTGAAACAGTATGTTTATTATGCTACAGAGTCTTCTACAAGTCAGAGAAGCATTAACTGGCTACATGTCAGATGAAAAGAAGCAATACAAAGGTCCAAAACTGTCAGGTTCAGATTGGGAGAAGATTTCGTAATATGTCAAAGTTTTGGACTTATTCTGCCAGACCACGGTCCTGTTTGGCGGTGAAGATTATGTTTCATGTAGCTGTGTATTGCCACTGCTATCATCATTGACAAAGCATGTGACTGTACACGATGATGATCCGGGCTACATAGCTAAATTTAAGGCAGCATCTATTAATGACTTCAGTGAACGTGTAGCTAATATGACAAGTATTTAAATACTACAGATTGCAACAGCACTTGATCCACGCTACAAATACCTACAGTGTTTGTCAAAAGATGCAAAAGAACAAACTTGGTCACATATTGAACAACAGATAGCAGTTAATGTTCATGATGAGCAGATGGAGACTGCTGCAACGAATGATACTGACATTGACAATGAAACTATATGTGAACCAAATGAAGAGAGTATTACGCTAATTAGTAATTGAGTCTAAAATGGATAAGAAAGTTGCTGAATCGGTTGACCCTTTACAATGGTAGAAACTTAATGACCATCGATATCCAAAATTGGCATTCCTTGCCAAGACCATTCTGTGCATACTGGCTACCTCTGTTCCATGTGAATAATTGTTCAGCTCTGCTGGTTATATTGTTAATAAGACACGCTCGTCACTTGAAGCAAATACTGTCAACATGCTCGTCTGTTTGCATAGTTGGTTATTAGATGACATATGATTAATTAATCGTTAATTTTTCAAAAGTTAACTATTAATTTTAAATTAATCGGTCGCAGCCCTAATTTTGTTATAAAGTCTCATCTCATCTTGTTCCTCTTGTTTAGGGTGTATTTTTAATGACTGCAGTGTTTGAAAATATTCCCGGTCTAGGTTTTGTATTCACTCTCTGTAATGTTCATGCATCATAATATAAAACTTGGACCGGGAATGTTTTCAAACACTGCACGGCCATTAAAAACACACCCTGTACCTTGCGGTGTTGAGGTGAAACAAACTACGAACGACTGCCCGTTTATGGGCGTCATACATATATATATATGTTATGAAGTTTCCAACCAAATTGTCGGAGAGAAACAGCTATGGTACTTGGCTTTAAAAAGCACAGGTCGGCTGAAGGATTAATTTAATATAGCTATCCGAGGTGATGTATAAATCTAGTCCATACACTGCGTACAGAATGGCCAGGAAAAGCTGCGGTAAATAGCCTTACAGGCAACGTCAGAAACAGTCCAGTTGATGTAACAATCATCCTCTTCTTTGTCTTGCTTCTTCATCCTTCCTGTTTTCTCCTGCTCATTCATCTTCCTCCTTCCTATTACTTTTTTTCTTCTATCCCTTCCTTCTTTCTCATCCTCATTCTTCCCCTCCTTTCAGTTACATTCTTTCTATTTCTCCTTCGTGTTACATCTTCCTTCCTTCCTGCATTCCTTCCTTCTTTCTTCTTCCACCTCCTCCCAGTTACCTCCTCCTCCTTCATGTTTCCTTCTCTTTCATGTTTCATCTTTCTTCCTTCTCCTTTCAGTCAAATCCTCCTCCTTCCAGTCATATCTTACCCCTCCTTCCAGTCACCCCTCCTATTCCTCTTTCCTATTACACCTTACATAATTCGGAGTGTATGCATTTTTACAAAATAAGAAAAGAACATCATTGCTGTCTGGATGAGAGACATGGAGAACAACTACAAGAATGACTAATAAACTACACACAAATCTTTCACTGGGGCTTGAGCAGAATGGCGGGACAAAACGGTATGATATAATCAACAATGCAGATTCTAGGGAAAGAACTAACAGATTCCAAGATTCCATCGAATTAAGATGTCAGGGACAGACGCTGGCAATGGATAGAACACTTATTGATTTAGTGTGAAACAAAAATCAATCAATCAAATCGATCAATCAATCATGTACCATCCCGGAAAGCGTGGGCGGTCATGACTCGCCATTTCACTCGATCACCAGAGTCGTGGATCAGCTCAGTGTTCCTGCCCCGTCCATGCCACGTGGCCAAGCCATCCAGGTATTTTCCTCTCGGTCTTCCTCTTCGTCTGTTCCCCTCGAACTTGCCAGTTGTCAGTAAGTTCTCCAATCCATTTGGACCAACATGGTACATAATGAAATCTTAAATTATTTGCATATCCTTTACAGGGCGTCGCAGTCAACGCCAGCATTTTTTGCCGTTGTGATCTCTTGGCAAGTTTACGTTCAGCAGTTTGCCATTGCTTTCTGAACGACCGGCACCCAGATCATTTCGTAAAGAAACCAACGCAAGACGGTCTGCTGCCAAAGCGACTGCAGTTGTGTTTCGGACGCGGGTATGCGGGATTACGAACTGCGTCCTTAAACTCCACGCCACCGACCAGGTATAATCAAATGAACAAGCATTAATTATTATGTAAATTTCCGTCGCCTGGGTGTTGAAATTGCGGAAGATACGGCAAAACAAAACATTTACATAGTTGCCATTCTAGATATTTTATATCCAGATCTAGAGGTTTTTGCCGGCGTCTGGATACCGTTTTCTGACGTTTGGATGCTGGATGCAATTCTAGATACTTTTCATTTGGACTCGGATATTTTGAATCCTTTCTAGATTTTACTTTTCTTTCGGTGTCATTTACCCATTTTATGTTTGGTCTGGACGCGCGTAAATTATGGTAACTGCCATTATTTAAATTTGATCTGACTTGGGTCAACGCTCAAAAATCTGGCAACCCCCCCCCCCCCCCCCCCCCGCGGTAATGAGTAAAAGGGCGCATAAGGGCACGAAGAAACTTTTGGTCAGTAAACATTTAAACTTAAAGAATTTGACTGCAATTGGAACCGATAATGCATCGATAATGGTTGGTATCAACCATGGCGTATATGCAAAATTGAAGAAAGATATCCCATCTTTAATCCTCATAAAATGTGCGTATCATTCCTTGCAGCTAGCATTATCACATGCCTGATCAGAATGTTTACCAAGGAATTTGGAATTCCTTATTGCTGAAACACATAACTGGTTCTCCAAATCATCTGTCAGGCAACAATAATATAATAATTTATATAAAGCATTAAATGATAGTTCCTCACCACTGAAAATTCTAACATATTGCAAAACTAGATGATTATCAATTTAACCAGCTGTTGAAGTAACTGTGAACCAATGTTTGGAGTTGAAGACGCACTTCGAAATAACAAGACAAAATGAAAAGTGCTACACAGCTGAAATACTATAAGGAATGTACAGTGATGAAAAGAAAATTGGCATTCCTTCTCTTTTTACAACCTATTTTAAGTGAAGTGCAAAAAGTTAATAAACTATTGGAATCTCAAAATGTTGATAAAGTTAAATTACCTGACGATCTCACTTTGCTATTTCACTCAATTGGTAAAAGACTTATATTGCCAACTGGTAAAGCTGACTTGTTCACTTGCACTATAGAGAGCTATTTGGCTCCCAAGCCATATCTGGGATACCAAATCGAATCAAAAATTGATGGTGTAAAGAAAAAGAACTGTTAACAGAAAATGAAGAGAACAACTTAAGAAAGCGCTGTCAAGATTTTCTTGTCTCATTATTCGATCAACTGAAGCAAAAACTTCCTGAAAATTTAGATGTATTGAAAAATATTTCACTCTTTTCTATTAACAACATACCTCAGCCAGTAAAGGACATACCTAAATATTGTCAAGTTATTAAATTTTTAAGGGCTACTGATAATAGTGTGGCGGAAGCAGAATATTAGTTAACCAAAATAAATTTGGTTGACCGGATAAACAAAACAGAAACTGAAGCTTTTTGGAGTGAAGTAAGACAATTTAACGATGCCTCATGAAACAGTCTATTCTTTACCCCATTCAAATGCTGATGCAGAAAGAGTTTTCAGTACTGTGAATTATACAAAATGTAAATTAAGAAACAGGATGAAACTTGATCTCTTAAATGCTATCTTGACAATAAGATTTGGCCTGATGAGAGCAGGAAAATGCTGTTCAACTTATCAGCCCCCTGATCGTGTAATAAAAGAAATTAGTTTAGTTTAGTTTAGTTTAGTTTATGGATCAACATCACGGCACACGGGTGCAACCCATAGGTGCTCCGTTCTCCTCCTAACTCAAACCTGAGTCTGGAAAAACTCAGCTCAGTGCACGAACTCCGTGGCACCGCCAAGGATCCTGAAATACTTGGGTAGATATTTAACTCGAAATTTTGCCCGGGCAGCGCCGTTAGGCTACTCTTTTTCGATTTCCAACTGCCAAGGGATTTTTTACGTGCGCAACAATACACACAGGCATGCGATTTCACTACTCAGAGACCAGGGGAAATTACTGGAAGTCCCGGTGGATTTCTTTTTTAAATAAGTCCTGGTCCTCACCGGGGCCTGAACCCGGGAACTCCAGCACTCGAGGTGGACACCATACCTCGAGACCACGCAGCCCCCTAAAGAAATTGGAACAGCTAAAGCATACCAGAGTCATTTTGAATCTGAAGCTTCAACTTCATCATCCAAGCTAAGTGCATCTTGTCAGAGAGACATCAGTGAAGATGAGGACATGATTCTATAGGCAAGTCACATCAATTTTCTTTTTAATGTTGCATATCCCTTACAGGAAGGTGCAGTCAACATCAGAATTTTTCAGCTGCTGTTGATGTACTAGGCAAGATTACGCTCAGTAGTTTGCCATTGCTTTCTGAGCGACCGGCTCACATACCCCTGTAAGATACCAGCGCGGCTCGAACCGCTGTCGGTTCTGGCACGGCTGCGTTACTCATGAGAATATACGGGATTACGGCGAGAGCTGTAAACATTTCGCCAGGGAGACCGCAGTCACATTAATACATATGTAATTTCTTATTTTCTCAATCTGGATATTTTTCCTAGATACTTTCCAACGAAATCTAGATATTTATGGATGTTGTTTGGGCCGTTTCTAGATACTTTTGGTTAAAAAAAAGTGGCAACCCTGCAAACAAATATCATGATGCACTGGTATGACGATATATCTGTCCCCTTTCTGTCTAAGTGGGAGGTCGCATTTGGCGATATATTATCAGTATTTATATATCTATATCATCATCATCATCATCAGTATCATCATCATCAGTATCATCATCATCAAGTGTCATGCCAGCTGGCGAAGGTGTTCATGGCTCTCCACAGATCTCGGTCTTTGGTGTTCTGGATCAACTCTGCTGCTGCAGTGATATTCCTCCATGCCACCGTCTCAATCCATCCAGCATCATTTCTCTTGGTCGGCCTCTGCCTCTCTTCCACCGATCTTTCCAGTCGTCACAATGTTCTCCGAAGTCTCTCTTCTCATCACATGACCAAAGAAAGCTGTTCGTCTCTTTCTTATTGTTGCATATAATGTAAATTAATGTTCTAGTTTCATTAGCCTCTTTCAGGCAACCGTTAGTTACTCTGGCAGTCCACGGAATTCGTTACATTTGTCTTATAATATCCTTCTGTTGAAATGAGATGTCACGTATGGTGATAGACTATCCTTCAACCCCGGATCAGTTAAACAGAGAATTGAACTGTATATTGGCGTTCAATATTTCCCCAATTGTGACTCCCGGAAAAAATTAAAATTAACGGTCGCTTCAGACAATAAACCGTGTGTAAACTAAGGATTAAGTATTTCGATTGTTAGATTTGGTATAGTTGTGACTACACTCTAACCCCTGACCCGATGGTCTTGGATTCGATCCGCATCGGCGTGTATTCAAGTTGTGAACATGGACCTGGGCGCCCAGGCTTGCCCAGCCTAAAGTGAGCACCTGGAAATGTTTAGGGAAGTCAAGGCGGAGAGTGTGACACTAGCACATCTCCTACAGAGTGTGACACTAGCACATCTCCTACAGAGTGTGACACTAGCACATCTCCTACAGAGTGTGATACTAGCACATCGCCTACAGAGTGTGACACTAGCACATATCCTACAGAGTGTGACACTAGCACATCTACAGAGTGTGGCACTAGCACATCTCCTACAGAGTGTGGCACTAGCACATCTCCTACAGAGTGTGGCACTAGCACATCTCCTACAGAGTGTGGCACTAGCACATCTCCTACAGAGTGTGACACTAGCACATCTCCTACAGAGTGTGACACTAACACATCTCCTACAGAGTGTGACACTAGCACATCTCCTACAGAGTGTGGCACTAACACATCTCCTACAGAGTGTGACACTAGCACATCTCCTACAGAGTGTGGCACTAGCACATCTCCTACAGAGTGTGACACTAGCACATCTCCTACAGAGTGTGGCACTAGCACTCTCCTACAGAGTGTGACACTAGCACATCTCCTACAGAGTGTGATACTAGCACATCTCCTACAGAGTGTGACACTAACACATCTCCTACAGAGTGTGATACTAGCACATCTCCTACAGAGTGTGACACTAGCACATCTCCTACAGAGTGTGATACTAGCACATCTCCTACAGAGTGTGACACTAGCACATCTCCTACAGAGTGTGATACTAGCACATCTCCTACAGAGTGTGACACTAGCACATCTCCTACATAGTGTGACACTAGCACATCTCCTACAGAGTGTGACACTAGCACATCTCCTACAGAGTGTGACACTAGCACATCTCCTACAGAGTGTGATACTAGCACATCTCCTACAGTGTGTGACACTAGCACATCTCCTACAGAGTGTGACACTAGCACATCTCCTACAGAGTGTGACACTAGCACATCTCCTACAGAGTGTGACACTAGCACATCTCCTACAGAGTGTGATACTAGCACATCTCCTACAGAGTGTGACACTAGCACATCTCCTACAGAGTGTGACACTAGCACATCTCCTACAGAGTGTGACACTAGCACATCTCCTACAGAGTGTGACACTAGCACATCTCCTACAGAGTGTGACACTAGGACATCTCCTACAGAGTGTGACACTAGCACATCTCCTACAGAGTGTGACACTAGCACATCTCCTACAGAGTGTGATACTAGTACATCTCCTACAGAGTGTGACACTAGCACATCTCCTACATAGTGTAACACTAGCACATCTCCTACAGAGTGTGATACTAGCACATCTCCTACGGAGTGTGAAACTAGCACATCTCCTACAGAGTGTGACACTAGCACATCTCCTACAGAGTGTGACACTAGCACATCTCCCACAGAGTGTGACACTGGCACATCTCCGACAGAGTGTGATACTAGCACATCGCCTACAGAGTGTAACACTAGCACATCTCCTACAGAGTGTGACACTAGCACATCTCCTACATAGTGTGACACTAGCACATCTCCTACAGAGTGTGACACTAGCACATCTACTACAGAGTGAGACACTAGCACATCTCCTACAGAGTGTGATACTAGCACATCGCCTACAGAGTGTGACACTATGTCGTAAGAGGCGACTAAGGAGGCTTGATGGTTCCGTCGCCCTGCTACTGTGTGAGTGCGTGGCGCGACACTGTGAGCTGTGAGTTTCGTGTGAAATGCTTTTGAATCTGCCCGATGTTTTTTGGAATGTGACTGCATGTTCGGAGTGATGGCAGATGGCTATGTCCCAGAGTTGACCGGTTTTTGCCTTATGCAGAAATGCGTGGCTGCTGGGCTTCTGGTTGACTGCCACTGCCATCGACGATGAACTGTATTTCGTGGACTGTGTGGGTGAACATCTAGGAAACATCCAGATGGGAAAATGACTGCCGATTCCATCAGAGATAAATTGGGTGTTTCATGGGGGACTATTGTGTTGACATTCTGGCGGCAGCATTATGCACAGTGTATCTGTGCGGGCTGTTGTTTGTCGAGACTCCTGTCTTTTCCACTTTTCACATTGGGCAGTGGGGAGCGTTTTGTGTGATATTCACTGGCACAGGAACGGAGCATAATGGGGACGACCCGTTGCTGTGAAGTTGGAACTGTGACTAACTGACTAACTGACTGACTACAGAGTATAACACTAGCACATCTCCTACAGAGTGTGACACTAGCACATCACCTACAGAGTGTGATACTAGCACATCTCCTACAGAGTGTAACACTAGTACATCACCTACAGAGTGTGGTACTAGCACATCACCTACAGAGTGTAACACTAGCACATCTCCTACAGAGTGTAACACTAGCACATCACCTACAGAGTGTGATACTAGCACATCACCTACAGAGTGTAACACTAGCACATCACCTACAGAGTGTGACACTAGCACATCTCCTACAGAGTGTGACACTAGCACATCTCCTACAGAGTGTAACACTAGCACATCTCCCACAGAGTGTAACACTAGCATATCTCCTACAGAGTGTAACACTAGCACATCTCCTACAGAGTGTGACACTAGCACATCTCCTACAGAGTGTGATACTAGCACATCGCCTACAGAGTGTAACACTAGCACATCTCCTACAGAGTGTGGCACTAGCACATCACCTACAGAGTGTGATACTAGCACATCTCCTACAGAGTGTAACACTAGCACATCACCTACAAAGTGTGACACTAGCACATCTACAGAGTGTGACACTAGCACATCTCCTACAGAGTGTGACACTAGCACATCACCTACAGAGTGTGACACTAGCACATCTCCTACAGAGTGTGACACTAGCACATCTCCTACAGAGTGTGACACTAGCACATCTTCTACAGAGTGTGACACTAGCACATCTCTTACAGAGTGTGACACTAGCACATCGCCCGCAGAGTGTGACACTAGCACATCTCCTACAGAGTGTGACACTAGCACATCTCCTACAGAGTGTGACACTAGCACATCGCCCACAGAGTGTGACACTAGCACATCTCCTACAGAGTGTGGCACTAGCACATCTCCTACAGAGTGTGACACTAGCACATCACCTACAAAGTGTGATACTAGCACATCTCCTACAGAGTGTGGCACTAGCACATCTCCTACAGAGTGTGACACTAGCACATCACCTACAGAGTGTGACACTAGCACATCTCCTACAGAGTGTGATACTAGCACATCTCCTACAGAGTGTGATACTAGCACATCTCCTACAGAGTGTGATACTAGCACATCTCCTACAGAGTGTGGCACTAGCACATCTCCTACAGAGTGTGGCACTAGCACATCTCCTACAGAGTGTGACACTAGCACATCTCCTACAGAGTGTGACACTAGCACATCGCCCACAGAGTGTGACACTAGCACATCTCCTACAGAGTGTGGCACTAGCACATCTCCTACAGAGTGTGGCACTAGCACATCTCCTACAGAGTGTGACACTAGCACATCACCTACAGAGTGTGACACTAGCACATCTCCTACAGAGTGTGATACTAGCACATCTCCTACAGAGTGTGATACTAGCACATCTCCTACAGAGTGTGATACTAGCACATCTCCTACAGAGTGTGGCACTAGCACATCTCCTACAGAGTGTGGCACTAGCACATCTCCTACAGAGTGTGACACTAGCACATCTCCTACAGAGTGTGACACTAGCACATCGCCTACAGAGTGTGATACTAGCACATCTCCTACAGAGTGTGGCACTAGCACATCTCCTACAGAGTGTGACACTAGCACATCTCCTACAGAGTGTGGCACTAGCACATCTCCTACAGAGTGTGGCACTAGCACATCTCCTACAGAGTGTGATACTAGCACATCTCCTACAGAGTGTGGCACTAGCACATCTCCTACAGAGTGTGGCACTAGCACATCTCCTACAGAGTGTGACACTAGCACATCGTCTACAGAGTGTGGCACTAGCACATCTCCTACAGAGTGTGACACTAGCACATCGTCTACAGAGTGTGGCACTAGCACATCTCCTACAGAGTGTGACACTAGCACATCGTCTACAGAGTGTGGCACTAGCACATCTCCTACAGAGTGTGACATTAGCATATCGCCCACAGAGTGTGACACTATCACATCGCCCACAGTGTCAGTTGGTCTGTACCCATAGGGGCCTGGCACTTTTCAGAAAGCAATGGCAAACTACTGAACGTAAACTTGCCAAAAGATCACAAACAGCCAAAAATTGCAGTTGTTGACTGCTACATCCTATAAAGGATATGCAACTAACTTTTCAACTGTGCCTAATGCGCCTGAAGGCGTACTGTACGATTCAATGAACATGCTCAAGAAGGTCCAGAGTGGCCTCATACGACATGAGTGGCCAGACTCACTGAGCACATCACAGTTAGTCAAGTGAACTATATGTCGGGGCACGCAGGCGTGAAATGCAACGCGCTAGCTGAAAGTTTGCCGGACATGGCGGTGATCGAGGAGAGAAGAGCAATGGATGGGTTAGACATCATGAGCGCAGTAAGAGACGCTGGACGATCAGTTGGCTTTAGGGAAACGTGAAAATTTGCTTTCTTGTCCAGAGTGATTGAGATGGGAGTGAAGCGGAGAGCCTTCAGGCATGAACATTTTGTCAAGAGCACAAGACATTTGATATTTTACATTTGATATAGCCGGAGGAGAGCGGAACACCTATGGACCTGTTCGGAGTACGATGATGATGATGACGATGATGATGATGATGATGATGATGATGATGATGATGACGATGATAGTGGTGGTGGTGGTGGTAATGATGATGATAATGATGATGATGATGATGACCCTCACTAAACGCTAATCACCATAAAGGGGTGAAGTGGCTTTCTTGTTCTAGTTAAGAGCGGATGTTATTCTCCCGCGGGATCCTGGGGTGGATTGTTTTCTCCAGCGTAATCCTGGGTGGTGGATCCGACCTTGAACCTTCTCGGGCACGAGTGAAATCTCTCAGATGGCCCATGTACACGTTGCGCGCGCTAACACTCCTGGAAACGCCACGCCTTGAATCTGTCCATCAACCTTGTGTTATCAAGAGAACTGCGTAGTGGCGGGAAAAGTCGAGCAAGTGATATGCAAATTTGTCATCCCTTGGATTTATTCAAATCTTAGCGTCCTTGTAACAAAGGCAGCCCCGGGGATATTCGTGAGCCGCAATTCATACTAGTCAATACGAGATTAAACCCACAAAACTGTTTTATAAACAACTTTATCACCATCGCTGGCTAATACATTGTTCACACAATGTAGTTTGTGCTCGATATCGTCAACAAGTTACCAGGTTGCAGGTCAATACCTAGTTTTGAAAATCAATTCGTCTAAGTGTTTATATTGAAATCAGCAGAATCAGCCGCGCTGAGTCAGTGTGCGGGACTTGTAGGGTGTGCGCGTTTGTCGGGTCAGTGCCCCGCCAGGTGTGATATGCCCTCAAGACGTACCACGTTTCCGAGGCGATAAGAACACTGCTCATGCAGTACTTCTGGGGCTTCTCTCTCCGTTTCTCGACCACGACCAGATGGATCGAACTGCAGGTGGGTATTGCCATGGGATATACGATTTCGCCGATACTATTCGTCATGGCCATGCAGGGGGTCCTGGATGCAGTATCCGGCTGCGCACATGGGCCGAGACTTGGCGAGGAACGAAACATTCCGCCACTGGAGGCCTTCATGGGCGACACGACGATCGTGACACCGAAGGAAAGTGATGTCCGCAGCATCCCCCGCTGGCTAGATGAACTGATTTGTTTGTGCAGGATGAGCTTCAAGCTGAAGAAATCATGAAACCTGTCGATCTTGAAGGATAGAGCGGCGGGAAGGCTGTTCAGGGTTGCCGGGCAGGAAATTCCCACCGTGGTATAGGAACCGGTAAAGAGTCTCGGCCGTGTGTAAGATGCCATCAAGAAAAGCAGACTGATAGGCAAATTCAAGAAATGGTCCACGCATCACTTAAACTGAAGGAAGTCATGGGGCACACTCAGTCGGATAGAATGGGGTTTGAGCACCAAGACAGAGCTCCGGTGTGGTCAAAGGCGACAACCAAGGATTGCAGAGACAATGTGGTTCAGGAGATTCGCCAGGGAGGGGACGAAAAGAGTACAAATGGCTGACCAGCAGTCGTAGCAGAACAAATGGGTGTCATGGGAAAGGACACTGCAGACATCCCTAACATGGAATTAATCTGGCGATTGGCACCACTGCACTTAAGTTTCGTCGTCCGATCCCTCTACGACGTCACACCATCAGCTGCCAACCTGGTCAAGTGGTGTAAAGCCACCGGCCCGTCCTGTCCCCTCTGTAGAGAGAAAGTTCAGACAGCGGAACACGTTCTGTCTGCATGAAAAGTAGCCCTTTGCCAAGGCCGATTCACATGGCGCCACAACAAAGTTGTTGCTGAGCTGGCAGCCATAGTGGATAAAGCCAGAATGCGGGCGAACAGAGGGGCCAGAGCGAGGCCGATGGGGATTTACTACGTTAGAGCTGGGCAGCAATATTGAGACAAGGAAGGCTGCGCTGCTGACCTACCGTTAATTTTCGCTAGCGCGGATGTCTGGGAGCAGACTGTGGATCTGAAGGGCCAAGATGCGAACCCTGAAGTGATCCAACAGTTTCGATTGCGACCCTACATTGTACTTCACTCCTCGTCGGCCAAACAGCTAACGCTGATTGAGCTAACAGTTCCATGTGAGTCGAGAATCAGGAGCAGCACACGTACAAAATGAAGAAGTGCAGTGACATGATCGCAAGTCTGAGAAAGGATGGATACAGTGTCAGGCAATTCGCCGTAGAGGTGGGCGCAAGAGGTCTAGTCTCTTACTCCGTGCATGACGTGCTAAAACAGTTAGGCATCAAAGGACAAGCAAGAACTCGGGCACAAAAATAACTTGGTGAGGCAGCCGAAAATGTCTCGTGCTGACCGTGGAACAACCGGGACATAGAGTGGGACAAGTCTCGGCAGAAATATGGTTAACGTTTCTGTATTTAACTGCAGAGCAACTAACATCGGAACCAGTCTCTCAACTAAAAGCTAGAATCTGTCTCGTGTCGACTATAAAGCCTTCCCTCCGAGCGAGGACAGTGCATCTGAAAACGGGACAGTTCAGTGAGGCAAATCACCGCACGGTAGCAGTCGTCAAAACATGCAAATGTCGCCGAAGTCCTACCTCCATGCCATGGTGGTAGTCGTCTTGCGAGAACTGCACTCCACATCAGAGACCAAGAGATGGGTCGAGGAACCCAGAGGAAGAGTCCGCTTCCCTGAGTGTGGCGCCATGAACGGGGCACGAAGAAGCAACGTGGCGACGAAAACGAACGCAGGCGACAGAGGCAGTGGCTGGGGAAGAAGCTGGCTTCCCACGGCCACAGTTTCCGGATGAACGTGATGGTATGAAGCACCGGGTACTCAAGGCTCTCCTTCACGAGGGAGGGGTGGCTTGAGAGCAGACTGTTTTCGCAGGTATAACACGGAACAAAGCAAAGACCAAACGTCTCGCACGGCAGGGGAAAAACACTCGGAGTCATGACCCGGGCGGGGCCACCCCCAGGGAGAGTCAAGAAAGTAAATAGACCGAAATATTCGGAAATATATCGGGGAAGGGGAACCCTTCTGGCGATCAGAAGCCCCCTGTCGTGCTGGCTCCGCGCGGAGTTTTGATCACTACTATACTATATTATATATGTACCAGGTATTTGTAAAATCTCACTACACTTTGTATGTAAAACAAATTTGAATAATGAAGTACATGACGTCATACAAATTGTGTTTAAACATTCATTCATAGTTACTGCTATGGTTTAGCGTTGTTTTGAGGAAGACGGAAAGTATAAATAAAATATCAATTATAACAGGTGTTGGAAATGTCCACCACGGGCTTCAAGACATGGCTGTACATGTCTCTTCATATTGTCAAATACCTTCTGCAACGTGTCTGTTGTTATTTCTTGAATGGTAATTCTGATTGGTTCTTTCAGGTCCTCTATGTATACATTATTTGTGTAAACATTTCCTTTCATGAAACCCCATATACAATAATCTAATAGAGCTAGATCTGGAGAACGAGCAGGCCAAATTCAAAGTGATATTGTGCGATTTGCGAATATTACTTTAAAAAAAAAAAAACAACGCAGTGATGCTCTATCTGTGTGTACGGTTACACCATCTTGCTGGAACCACGCTTCTTCAATTTTATGTTCATTCAGCTGTTTTGAGTCTTTAGCTAAAAATGCTTGACACCACGCGGAGTAGTTGACTCTGGATTGATTATCATACTCTATTAGTTCAGACACAACAGAAATCCTGTATGGGTGAAAACTTAGTCGTTTTTTTCTTTTAAAGAATGATGTGCACTGTGCTCACTGATACGTTCACTTGTTGTGACATTTTCCTTGCTTAGACTTGTCAAGATTCTGTCTTGGATATCTAGACATTATTCTTCAGACACAGCAGGCCTACGTAATGCGATGATAAGGTTGTTTATCGGTAAATCTTTGCTATGAATCTTTAACCAACAGTGTGTATCGACCGCCATTTCGAAACACTTGTTCAACAAACAAACAAAAATTCTTCCGTTGATAACACAATTCTGTTTGGAGTGCAAACAATTATTCCAGCAGACGACAGCCTTTCGCTGCATATTGCTTCGCGATGGACTTTGGAGCACATTTTTAATGGCGTCATGTACTTCATGTTTCAAATTTGTTCTACATACAAAGTGTAGTGAGACTTTACAAACACCCATCATCTACTGACTATAGTACCTAACCTGAGGAATTCAGGCCGCCGGGCTTGTGCAGTGGCCTCGAACTGTGTAGGTTATGGTTTTCTTTTTACCCCTGACAGGAAAATAATCCGCACGCTACCGAGGATTTAACTAACTAACTGACTGACTGACTGACTGACTGACTGACTGATTGACTGACTGACTGACTGACTAACTAACTAACCAACTAACCAACTGACCAACCAACCAATTTAACTAACTAACTAACTAACTAACTAACTAGTTAGTTAGTTAGTTAGTTAGTTAGTTAGTTAGTTAGTTAGTTAGTTAGTTAGTTAGTTAGTTAGTTAGTTAGTTAGTTAGTTAGTTAGTTAGTTAGTTAGTTAGTTAGTTAGTTAGTTAGTTAGTTAGTTAGTTAGTTAGTCGAGGTTCCAACTTCACGACAACGGGTTGTCCCCATTATGCTCCATTCCTGTGCCAGTGAACATCACACAAAATGCACCCCACTGTCCAATGTGAAAAGTGGAATAGACAGGAGTCTCGGCAATCCAACATCCCGCACAGGTACACTGTGCATAATGCCGCCGCCAGAATGCCAACACAAAATTGATCCATGAAAACCACAGTTCATCGTCGATGACTGAATGACTGACTGACTGACTGACTGACTGACTGACTGACTGACTAACCAACCAGCTAGCTAACTATCTAATTAATTAACTAACTGTCTAACTAACTAATTAACTAAATGTATAACTAACTAATTAACTATTTTTCTAACTAACTGATTAACTAAGTACGAGAGTAGTAACGCCCAGATTTATGATAACAATCGGCTGGATTACGTTACGAATAAAAATCAGCCATTCACGTCAGAAAGTCACAGCTGTTTCCTTTCAAATCTTGGGCGTTTTATGAAAACGTTATATTTTTATTCCACGATTATCGGGAAGTTTCAATCGATATAAAAAAAAAATATTTGTAAGGTGAATTTACTTAACATAAAATCGCAGTGTGAGGGTTCGGCAATCGTAGAAGGGAAAAATCCCCAATACAAATTTAACGCATCCCCACAAAGGACCCTAGCAATGTGGTTGCTGTATTTTCTGGTATAATCCGCCGTGCTTTCAAGGTAGGCTCGAAGTGTTAGATGTACGTGATTGTTTGTAAGTTAAAAACCGCGACTGTGTTTTGTGTTATCTTAATTTTTATGTCATCGTTATCTTCCACTTTTTCCGTGAAGCGTCGTGTGGAGGAATAGTTACCTTCCAACCCTGATGGGAGTCTCCGTGGCGAAGTGGTCAAGCCGTCTGACTCCGGCTCCGAAGGTTGTGAGTTCGATTCCGGGCAGTGTCCTTCAGTTAACGAGCGCATTTTTTTCCGGGGGGTCGCTGGAGCTACGGAGTTCGTGTTTTGTGAGACGCTTTCGGCATTTCGCTGCGGAAAGAAAATATATTTAAAATAACCCAGCCAACCATAAACAAGTCCAAGAAAATATATTAAAAATAACCCAGACAACCACGAACAAGTCCAAGAAAATATAACATAAATAACCCAGTCAACCATGAACATGTCCAAGTAAATATAACAGAAATAGCACAGTCAACCATGAACAAGTCTAAGAAAATATAACATAAATAACCCAGTCAACCATGAACAAGTCCAAGAAAATATAACAGAAATAGCACAGTCAACTATGAACAGGTCTAAGAAAATATAACAGAAACAGCCCAGTCAACCATGAACATGTCCAAGAAAATATAACAGAAATAGCACAGTCAACCATGAACATGTCCAAGAAAATATAACAGAAATAGCACAGTCAACCATGAACATGTCCAAGCAAATATATTAAAAACAACCCAGTCAACCATGAACAAGTCCAAGAAAAGATAACAGAAATAACCCAGTCAACCATGAACAATTCCAAGAAAATATAACATAAATAACCCAGTCAACCACGAACAAGTCCAAGAAAATATAACAGAAATAGCACAGTCAACCATGAACATGTCCAAGCAAATATATTAAAAACAACCCAGTCAACCATGAACAAGTCCAAGAAAATATATAAAAAAAATAACCCAGTCAACCATGAACAAGTCCAAGAAAATATAACAGAAATAGCACAGTCAACCATGAACATGTCCAAGCAAATATATTAAAAACAACCCAGTCAACCATGAACAAGTCCAAGAAAAGATAACACAAATAACCCAGTCAACCATGAACGAGTCCAAGAAAAGATAACACAAATAACCCAGTCAACCATGAACGAGTCCAAGAAAAGATAACACAAATAACCCAGTCAACCATGAACAAGTCCAAGAAAAGATAACACAAATAACCCAGTCAACCATGAACGAGTCCAAGAAAAGATAACACAAATAACCCAGTCAACCATGAACGAGTCCAAGAAAAGATAACACAAATAACCCAGTCAACCATGAACAAGTCCAAGAAAATATATAAAAAAAATAACCCAGTCAACCATGAACAAGTCCAAGAAAATATATTTAAAATAACCCAGCAAAACATGAACAAGTCCAAGAAAAGATAAGACAAATAACTCAGTTAACAATGAACAAGTCTCAGAAAAGATAACAAAAATTACCCAATCAACTATGAATTGGTCTCCCTGGCGAAGAGTTTATTGACTTTCTCCGTAATCCCGTATATCCACGTAGGGTAATGCAGCTGCTCGAGATTCAGTAGCAGATCGCGACGCGTTGGTTACTTATGGGGGTGTGTTAGCCGGTCGCTCAGAAAGCAATGGCAAACTACTGAACGTAATCTTGCCAAAACATCAACAACATGGGAAAATGCTGGTGTTGACAACGATGTCCTGTAAATAGGATATGCGGGAGGCAGTGTTGCCATCTCCCTTTGATGAAAAAGCACCAAAATCGACCCCAAAAAGCACGGAAATTTTTTAGGAAGCACCAAAAAAATAAGCACCAACTGTTTTTATTACAAATATAACAAGGTAGCACAGTATAATTTATTATTATCACTTCATATTACAATGAAGTTTATTCCAGATCTGCCAAATCCCAATCAGAACTACTTGGGAGCCAAAAAATCATCACATTGCAATAATATTATTTTGTAAATCACTAAAACAATCACTGGCGGTATTCATTCAAAATGTTATAAAGTAGCACATTATAATTTATTATTATCACTGAATATTAGAATTAAGTTTATTCCAGATCTGCCAAATCCCAGTCAAACAACTCCTCTTCAGTTTCTGTAGCTATTTCCTGCTGTGTTTGCTCCTGCGATGATGAGGATGAGGAGGAGGATGAAAAGAAACATGTATATGTCTCCTGTGATACAATTTTTCGCAGAATATCCTTAGGTAGTTTATAATCATGACAGCATTTGCCATATCTTTTCATTCCATATCTAATAGTCAAAACAGCTGTCAAACTCTTGATGCTCAGTCTGTTCCGCAATTTTGATTTTATAACTCCCATCTGCTTGAAAATACGCTCCACGTCCGCATTAGAATGAGGTAAAATGAGCAGAGTTAAAGCTAAATCTGTAAGATCATGGAAAGGATTTTCACCGGTGGTATCCCTGTATGAGGCTATTTCTGCCCACAGTCCAAGTGTGTCAGAGATCTGTGTCCACTGAATATGATGAAGTTTTCTCCAGGTGGGAATATATGCGGGTGAGAGTAGCTGCATCTTCTACAAACATTTTAGCAAGATCCAATATACAGAGCTTCATTGGCTGTAGACATTCACTTCCACTAAGACATGACATGGACTGCAACACTCGAACGTTATCGGGTGTACGTAAATGCAGATGTGTCAATAGCTCTATTAAAAACTGGATGCACCTTCCACGAATTCTTTCTCATCTCTTGTAGTCTGCTATTTCTTTCTCAAACTCATAACCTAGATTTGTATTAGAATCTAAATAATCTTGAATAGCATCACTTTCTGCTATTTTTTTCCCAGGAATAGCAATCTTTGAACTCATAGAATCAATGAGCTGGACAAGATCGCTGAGTAGTTTTGTTGGATCCTGTATACCTGCTTCGAATTTCTTATTCACACTTTGAACTTCTCCGAGAATATGCTTGAGAGATATGAGATACACATAGTTATTCATGTCGCTAACCATAGAATGTAGAAGTTCTGCTGTATAACAGCGCTCGTTGAGTCTTGCTACATCAAAATGAGTTCTGAGCTCGACCCACTGCTGCAATATTCTGACAATGGCAGATTGAATGGACAACCATCGTGTCTGGCTTAATTGAACAATCTTCAGCGGATGTTGTCCATCATTTATTGAAGCAAAAAGCTCCCTGTACTTTGCTTGACGAAGACTTGAGTGAGAAAACCAGTTATATGTTTCTCTAATCATGAACTCTATGTTCCTGGGCAGACAAGCAGCTGCAGCCTGTGACACTGCCAGCTAAAGGGAATGACATACACACCTAATTAGTACCAGATGGGGAACTTCGGATTTTAATTTTGTATATACTCCATTGTTTACACCTGTCATGACAGACGCATTGTCAGTGCCGAATGCAACTAGTCTTTGCAACTCAAGTCCATTCTTGTTTAAACGATCTTTTAACGCATTGCATATTGCCTGTGCGTTGCAGTCACTCAGTTCAACTAAATCTAAGTAAGTAACCACAAACTGCTTTCTTGTCTCTGAATAGTACCTAATGGCTACTCCAAGTAGCTTAGTTTCAGAAATGTCATTGTTCTCATCAATCAATAAGCTGTATTTACTTTTGCCAATACCAGCTGTCAAGTCTGTTGTGAAATATGGTGCAAGTACATTTGAAATAGCTGCTCTGCACTTAGTTCTCCTAAGCTTAAAGTTCTTGCAACCTTTGCTGTCACCAAAGTGTACCTTGCAGAGTTCACTTAAATGGTCAACAACACACAGTAAACAATGACCAGCTATGAACAAAGACACGCATCCTTCTGTTTCTTTGACATCATCTTTCAGTTTGTCAAATGCAATTGTTGTTTGCCTTTGTGTACTGAATGGTTGTTCGGCTTTCTGATGTTTCGTTTGTATTCTTGTGCCTCTCAATATCATTTAACCTGGATGCAATTGAACATTTGCAATATTTGCAAAAACACTTAGTATTATCCCCTTCTACTTTTAACAACCATTTTTGAAATCTCGTGTCACTGAGCCACTGTTCTCTGAAATGTTAACAATATTTCTTGCTCATGGTGAAACACAAATAAGCTTAAATGAAAGGATAATGTAGACACCACAAAATTATGAACTCGATTACAAGCTAATGTATTGACGTTTGGACTTGTCTGCAAGATGGCGTTCGCTTTCAGCTAAATCGTATTAAAGGGAGTTAAATTAGTTGAATATTGCGCGGTAACGTACTAAGACTGTTTTACTCCCTCGCTTCAGTTCAAATTCGGCTTTTTAGTATTCCCAAAATGATTTTTAAGGTAATTTTTACCCATCCCAAAAAAGCACCAAAAAGCACCAAAAAATTTTTGTGAAGCACCAAATTAGCGCAGCCGCGCTAAAAGCAAAATTTTCGCACTAAATGACTTGCAAAAGCACTAAATTTAGTGCAAAAAGCACTAAAATGGCAACACTGGCGCGGGGGGGGGGGGGCGCCATGAACAAGTCCAAAGTCCAAGAAAAGATAACGCAAATAACCCAGCCAACCAACGTGAAAGTCGGCTCTCCGAGACCCTGTGGGTCGTCGCTGGAGCTACGAAATTTGTTCTCAGTGCGAAAGCGTCGACAGACCGTTCTGCGAAAAGAGACGGCGCCGCATGGGATAAAACTGCGTGCAATGAAATCACCCCCTCCCCTTTATGTCCCCCTCACACACACTCCTTTATATATTCAGTCACTAGAGAACAACGGTCGTCTCCGTGGCGAAGGCCTTACGGACGCGATTCGTAAGCCCGCTTACCGGCGTTCGAAACACAGCTGCGACCGATTTGGCAGCAGACCACGTTGCGCTGGGTTTTGACGAGTTGGTATGGATGGGAGCCGGTTGTTCAGAAAGCAATGGCAAACTACTGAATGTAAAATTGCCAAGTCATCAACAACATCAGTAAAATGCTGGTGTTGACAGCGATATCCTCTAAAAAGGATATTCAAAAAAAAAAGAAAGAAAGAGAGAGAGAGAGAGAGAGAGAGAGAGAGAGAGAGAGAGAGAGAGAGAGAGGGGGGGGGGGAGAGAGAGAGACAGAGAGAGAGAGAGAGAGAGAGAGAGAGAGAGAGAGAGAGAGAGAACTGCGAGTGCCAATCATGACCCGTGGATGTATTTCTGTTGATTTCTCTACACAGTTTGTTGAGAGTTTTACGGTAACCCGGGGGCAAGTTCAAGGGCATTATACAACATGTTACCTCCAATCATGCACGTGCTAGGACTTCTGCTGACTGTGTGTGTGGCTACCTCTGTGGGTGAGTTTATGCTTCTAATACTGAACGTACTTTTAATGACTGTGCAGTGTTTAAAAATAATGCCGATCCAAGTTTTGTATTTACCTATTATGTTGCATGAACTTTACAGAAGGTGAATACAAAGCTTGGACCGGCAATATTTTCAAACACTGCACAGTCATTAAAAATACACCCTGTATATCTCTAACTGCTTGAAGCTTGGCCGGGCCTGGTGTCGTAATCACATCATTTGTCCTGAGTTGAATTAAGGCAAGAACAGACATCACAGCTTTCGGGACATTCTCATACGCGTTCCGTCTTCGTCTTCTACAACCAGCGATGAGTCCAATACTAACGATACCCGTTGCCGTCTGATTATGTGTGGATCTGGCCTTTCCTCGGAGTCCTGAGTGTGGATCAGATCTTCTATCCCTGCCGCACCATTCTCTCCATGCAATGATTGTGTATCTGTTCTTCAAAAACTATAATCATCATCCAAAGTGGCCCGACCACACCTGCCTTATGGTGCACCAATACAAACAGCTTTCTTTGGTCACGTGATGAGACGAGAGACATTGGGGAACATCGTGAGAACTAATGTTATGACAGAGAAGTATAGTTATAATGTTATAGCAGAGAGAGAAGTGCAATTGTAGCGTTATGAAACAGAAGTCTAGTTATATTAGGGGCATTCATTTGAAACCCGTTCAAATGGTTTTATTACAAAAGCATGAAAGAAACATTAACAGGATGTGGTAGAATTAAACAAAGCATTAATTTTGAATTAATTATGCACCATATGTTGGTCAGAAGAAGTCGCAGTAGGCATTCAGGCATGCACCCCATTACTTAAGTAGGCAGCGAATGCCGTCCGCAAAAAAAGAATTGTGGTTACTCACTGAACAAAGTGTTTACCGCGTTCATTACGCGTTCGTTGCCCCTTAATAGTTTTTTTTTTTTTTTTTAGAGATCCGAACAAATAAAAATCACTTGGTGACAAATCAGGACTAGAGGCTGGATGTTGGAGAATTTCCCACTTCTTCCTTGCTAATGCTTCCTGCACAATCTTTGCGACATGTGGACGAGCATTATCGTGCAACAAAATCACACCGCGAGAAAGCATGCCGGGTCGTTTATTCTTGATGGCTTTTTGCAGCTTGTCTAGTGTTTGCAAGTAGTGGGTAGAGTTGATGTTGACACCAGGTTCTTTAAAGTCGGCCAACAATAGCCCTTCATGGTAAAAAAAAATGCCCTCAGCATAACCTTACCAGCGGAAATCTGTAACTTGAACTTTTTGGCTTTTGGTGATCCAGCATGCTTCCATTGCATGCTCTCTCTTTTGCTGCTCGGCTCAAAGTGGTGACACCATGATTTATCGCCTGTCCCTATGCGGAAGAGAAATTAATCACCCTCCACCCTGTAACGCAGCAAGTGGTTCAAACACCATCCCATGCGTTTCTCTTTTTGGTGGTCGGTCAACATCCGTGGTACCCACTGTGAACACACCTTCCGATACTGCTGTTTCTCACTAACAACCTTTTGAATTGTCCCAATTGACACATACAATTCTTTCTTTTTTTTTTTTGCAACAATATGCGCTTGACCCATCCGTTGAAGATCTGTTGTGAACGGACGTCCTTTCCGAAACATTCGTGCCTAGTCTGTCACTGTTGTCTTCGACACACATTTGTTACCTTACGCTGCCTGCATTCTTCGATGAATATCCACTGGTCGATATCCTTCAAATGAAAGAAAGTGAATCACCGCTCTTTGAGCTTCTTTGGACAGATTTTGGATCAACCTGACCATTTTCTCAACGGTCAAAAACAGAACCTATGCATCATGGGACGATAAGCACTTGCTTTTTTATTCATTGGTCAGTACTTATCATATGCCTGTGACATGATCATGTTCAACGTACGCAATTACGCGCGGTGCGGCACGAACAGATTTCAAATGAACGCCCCTTATAATTTTATCAAAGAGACATATAATTAAAGTGCTATAATAGAAAAGTGTTGTTGTAGCATTATGAAAGAAAAGTCTAGTTATAATTTTATAAACGGGACGTATAGTTAAAAATTTATAACAGAAAAGTATAGTTGTAGCGTTATGAAACAGAAGTCTTGTTATAATTTTATCAACGAGACGTATAGTTATAGTGTTATGACAGAAAAGTATAAATGTAGCTTTGTGAAACTGAAGTCAAGTTATAATTTTATGAAACTATAATAAAGAACCACTATAGTCATAGTGTTATGATGGAAAAGTATAGTTGTAGCGTTATGAAACAGAAGTCTAGTTATAATTTTGTCAAGAGACGTATAGTTATAGCGTTATGACAGAAAAGTATAGTTGTAGCGTTATGAAACAGAAGTCTAGTTATAATTTTGTCAAGAGACGTATAGTTATAGCGTTATGACAGAAAAGTATAGTTGTAGAGTTATGAAACAGAAGTCTAGTTATAATTTTGTCAAGAGACGTACAGTTATAGCGTTATGACAGAAAAGTATAGTTGTAGAGTTATGAAACAGAAGTCTAGTTATAATTTTGTCAAGAGACGTATAGTTATAGCGTTATGACAGAAAAGTATAGTTGTAGCGTTATGAAACAGAAGTCTAGTTATAATTTTGCCAAGAGACGTATAGTTATAGCGTTATGACAGAAAAGTATAGTTGTAGAGTTATGAAACAGAAGTCTAGTTATAATTTTGTCAAGAGACGTACAGTTATAGCGTTATGACAGAAAAGTATAGTTGTAGAATTATGAAACAGAAGTCTAGTTATAATTTTGTCAAGAGACGTATAGTTATAGCGTTATGACAGAAAAGTATAGTTGTAGAGTTATGAAACAGAAGTCTAGTTATAATTTTGTCAAGAGACGTATAGTTATAGCGTTATGACAGAAAAGTATAGTTGTAGAGTTATGAAACAGAAGTCTAGTTATAATTTTGTCAAGAGACGTATAGTTATAGTGTTATGACAGAAAAGTATAGTTGTAGCGTTATGAAACAGAAGTATAGTCACAGTGTAAGGACAGATCAGGGATGCTGTAGTTGGTATGTCGGCCATCTTCACTTCCCCAGATATTTCCTAGCACCCGATGTACCCGGGATTGACCTGGGAACCCAGATCACTGGATACAATCCTTCTCGCTGAGATTATAACCCACGACCACCAGGCCAACGTATGCTACTTGTTGAAGAACAAAGGTCACTTCTTTCAAATAACACGTAACGTTACTCTGTTGATTTGAGTTGAGCTAAGAAACGAGATCACTGCACTCAGGTTATTCACACACACGCTTGGTCCCCTCGTTCAACAGCCAGCGAAGAGTCTACTACTAACTGTTCCCACCGCTATCTAATTGAACGTTCTCTTGGTCTTCCTTCTCAGTTTTGAGATTCTTCCAGAACGCCTGCCGATCCCCCGCAATATCATTCTTTCCACCTACGGGTTCTCAATCTGTTTCCCCGCTTTCTCCACCTGATCCCACATGCGCTCGACCACCTCTACATTGTCCCTAGGTAATCTACCACTAAGAGGTGCATTCCCTGCTAGTCTATCAGCCTGTTCATTCCCCCGCACCCCCGCATGGCCAGGGCAAAAATCCAAACAGTTCTCACAATCTGTGACCCCTGAAGCGAGGAAAGCCATTCCACACGAAACATTCCTTTCTCCACCTTGCTAAAGCATGCTCCTTGAGTCTGTAATGAATGCAATGTGTGTTGCAGTGCAGGACACAACGAAATAAATCAAATCGTTCAATTTCAATCAATCAATCAATCATGTGCCATGCCGGTAAGCGTGGGCGATCATGACTCGCCATTTCACTCGATCACCAGAGTCGTGGATCAGCTCAGTGTTCCTGTCTCGTCCATGCCACGTGGCCAAGCCATCCAGGTATTTTCCTCTCGGTCTTCCTCTTGGTCTGTTCCCTTCGATCATGCCAGTTGTCACTAAGTTCTCCAATCCATTTCTTCTCATAACATATCCAAAAAATTTTGACTGTCTACGTCTAATTTCTCTAATCAATTTACGATTGTCATTTGTCTCCTGTAGTACTTGGTCATTGGTTTTTCTGTCTGTCCATGATATTCTTCGCATTTTCCTCAGAAACCACATTTCTGCAGCCATCAGATGTTTTTCAACTTGACTGCTCATTGTCCAAGTTTCACATCCATACAAAAGAACAGGCTCTATGTATCCCCTCAACACTATTTTTCTCGTTTCAATTGACATCATTTTATTAGTCAGAATGTTTTTCATCTTGCTAAAGGCTACTTTCGCCATGGCGATTCTTGTTCTGATCTCTTCAAGGCATCTCCCATCAGATTTTATGACTGTTCCGAGATAATTGTATCGATTCACTTGTTGAAGAATAATCCCATTTACTTGTATATTACATTGTGGTATTTCGTTCTTTCTAGTGACTACCATAACCTGTGTCTTTTTACAATTTAATTCTAACCCCAGCTGCTCACTGTGTACAACAACCGCATCTGCTAATTGTTGCAGATCCTGCGCATTGTCTGCAATTAATACTGTATCGTCTGCATATCTAATGTTATTGATGTTTCGTCCTCCAATGCTGATTCCATTTATATCTTCTACATTTCTGAAAATATTTTCACTGTATAGGGAAAAAAAGATCCGGAGACATTACACATCCCTGCCTAACACCTCTCTTAATAGGCTGATATTGTCCCACTTCATTATCAATCCTTATGGCCGCTTGTTGTTTCCAATATATGTTTTTTATAAGTCTAATGTCTTTCCCATCAATTTGTAGATCTGCAAGCATATCCACCATGTTGACATGTATAACTCTATCAAAAGCCTTTGTATAGTCAATAAAGCAAAGATAGCTGTTCGCAGCTAATGTTAATGTCTCTGTCCTTGTCTTACGATGATCAGTCTTTAGGCGAATTAGGAACTTTTAAAGAAGTAGTTTGCCGTTAAAGAGGTAGTTTGCCGTTAAAGAGATAGTTTGCCGTTAAAGAGGTAGTTCAATTTACTTGCTTACAAATCGTCACACGGACACAACGAAACAAAACAAATAGTTCAATGTACTAATTCAACACATTGATCTTTCATCCCGTAAATGTTAATATAAGTCCTGGTTTGGTCTTTTCCTCCCTAGGTCAAAGTAACAGCTCAAGCCCAAGCAATAATACCGACGTTTTATCTCCACCCACTAACAATGGGACAACACCCACTAACAATGGGACAACACCCACTGCGCCACAGGGCAAAAACCCAAACTTCGGATTCGACTGCAGACGAAAGGCTAACGATTGTAATGGTAAACCGTGCAATCTGGAAACTGGAACCTGCACCTGTAGTTCTGGGGGGCAATATTCTTACAACTGCGCTGATAATTCTTCAGGTGATTGTTTTTCTAATGCATTATACTAATGTTGCATGATCTTTGCAGGGCGTTGCTATCAACCCACGATTGATTTTATAAGCAATTTTACGTTCAGCAGTTTGTCATGTGTAGTTTTCCAGCGCTGTAGAAAAGGGGTTACGAACGCAATTCGCAATACCGCATACAGCGCTCGAAACACAGCTGCAGCCGATTTGGAAGCAGACAGCCTTGCGTTGTTTTATACAATGGTATGAGTGCCGGTCGTTCACAAAGCAATGACAAAATGCTTAACGTGAACTTGCCAAGAAATCACACACATCCACAAAATGCTGGGGTTGACTGCGATATCCTATGAAAGACCTTAGTACTTGTGGATGAAAGACCTACAGTTCTTGTGTATGAAAGACGTACAGTTCTTGTGTATGAAAGACCTACAGTTCTTGTGCGTGAAAGACCTACAGTTCTTGTGTATGAAAGACCTACAGTTCTTGAGTATGAAAGACCTACAGTTCTTGCGTATGAAAGACCTACAGTTCTTGTATATGACAGATCTACAGTACTTGTAGATGATAGACCTACAGTATTTGTTGATGGCAGAGCTACAGTACTTGTAGATGACAGACCTACAGTACACGTAGATGGCAGAGCTTCAGTACTTGTTGATGGCAGACCTACAGTACACGTAGATGGCAGAGCTTCAGTACTTGTTGATGACAGATCTACAGTACTTGCAGATGACAGAGCTACAGTATTTGTTGATGGCAGAGCTACAGCACTTGCAGATGACAGACCTACAGTGCTTGTAGATGACAGACCTACAGTGCTTGTAGATGACAGACCTACAGTGCTTGTAGATGACAGACCTACAGTGCTTGTAGATGAGGGACGCAGAGTACACCAAACTATGATCTGGGTCTGCAACTATGTACTGAGAGTAACAGCAGTGTCATATTGATCAGAGACAGGTGTGAAGTACATCCAATACCTCACTCATCGAGTGACAACAATGACTGGAAGATCGATGGATGTGAAAACAGCAACTTTAGAAGATGCAGTAGTGTCACTAGATGGGACAGTAAGAGACGCAACTCGCTGACTGACTGACTGACTCAACTCACTTATTCGACTCAACTCAACTCACTCACTCACTCACTCACTCACTCACTCTTTCATTCAACTCAACTCACTCGACTCAACTCACCTCAACTCACTAGACTTAACTCAACCCACTCGATTCAACTCAACTCATTCAACTCAACTAACTCGCCTCAACTCAACCCACTCGTCTCACCTCAACTCACTCGACTCACCTCGACTAACTCAACTCGACTGACTCGACAATTCGACCCGACTGACTCGACTCCACTCTCTCACTCGACTCACTGATTCGACTCACTCATTCACTCAACTCACTCACTCCTCGCTCACTCCTCAATAAATCCTCACTCACTCACTCACTCCATACACTCACTCGACTCACTCACTCACTCCATTCACTCACTCATTCGCTCACTCACTCACTCACTCACTCACTCACTCACTCACACACTCACTCGATTCACTAACTCACTCCACTCACTCACTCCACTCACTCACTAAACTCACTCACTAAACTCACCAACTCGACTCACTCAACTCACTCAACTTACACACACACACACACACACACACACACACACACACACACACACATATATATATATATATATATATATATATATATATATATATATATATATATATATATATATATATATCCATCCATCCATCATGTGCCATGCCGGTAAGCGTGGGCGGTCATGTTCTGCCATCTCACCCGATCACCAGAGTCGTGGATCAGCTCCGTGTTTCTGTCTCGACTATGCCACAAGGCCAAGCCATCCAGGTACTTGCTTCTAGGTCTTCCCCTTGGTCTGTTCCCCTCGATCTTACCAGTTGTCACCAAATTCTCCAATCCATTTCTTCTCATAACATGTCCAAAAAATTTTGACTGTCTACGTCTAATTTCTCTAATCAATTTACGATCTTCATTTGTTTCTTGAAGGACTTGTTCATTGGTCTTTCTGGCTGTCCATGGTATTCTTTGCATTTTCCTCAGAAACCACATCTCTACAGCCATCAGATGTTTTTCAGCCTGACTGCTCATTGTCCACGCTTCACATCCATACAAAAGTACAGGCTCAATGTAGCATCTCAACACTCTCTTTCTCGTTTCAATTGACATCTTTTTATTGGTCAATATGTTTTTCATCTTGCTAAAGGCTATCGATGATTTCACACAACATGATTTTCTTGGCATCTATAAAGAAGGTAGTTTGCCATTGCTTTCCTTCCTAGCAGTGACCATACTGGTCAGTGACCGTAGCCATTGTCTCCTCAAAAAAGAGATCCTCTGCCTACCGTCGTGAAGGTGGAGACCATAACCTACAACTATCTGTTGGCTGCTCTCCATCTTCATCCACCACCTGCACCCATGGCTTCACGTAACCCTGATCGGGGGGCTAAACGGGTACTCCACCTTGCCCAAGGGTGTCCCGTAGGCTAGCGGAGGGAAGGGGGCGCCTTACTTCTCCTTTGATAGGGGATACCCCTACCCCGCTACCCTAAGCGCTCGCGCTTGCATGTGTGTGTGTGTGTGTGTGTGTATATATATATATATATATATATATATATATATATATATATATACACACACACACACACACACACACACACACACATGCAAGCGCGAGCGCCCGAATGAAAGCCATCAAGTAACAAGAAAATGTTACGCTAGCGCGAAGCAGACATTTTATGTGTATTATGTCTCAACATTGTCCCCCTGCCCATTGACACACTTGGTCCCGCCCTGTCCACTAGTCTGTTGATGCCTTCTAGGGAACAGTTTTTGGGCGTGGCCTTAAACCAATTTTGCACCACCTCCATCACCCCGTTGTCATCAGCCAACCTGGGACAAACCTGGGACCCCGCAAATGTTCTGTGAAGGGTCCAAACAAGTGAAAGTCTCATGCACCAAGTCTAGACTGTATGCAAAATGTTTCGAGACCTCAAACTTCAGAGTATCTAGTGTATATATAGTATGCGCAGCCGTGTCAGGGCGAGTGTTGTCGTGCAGTAACAATAATCCCGTTTAGAGAAGTCCTCGGCGTTTCGATCTGTGGCGAGCTTCAGTTTCTTCACTAGCATGCCACTGTGCTTAGGACTATTCACAGTTTCACCCCTGTCCTAGACTTGTACCTATATATAATATAGTAAATAGCGCCCTTGATATCCCTAAAGATGGTCATCGTGATTTTCCTAACGTATTCCTGTCTTACATTGCGACATCTTTCTACTCAATCATACACGCTCTCCTGAACCAAACAAGGGTATCAATACCGAAATAACATTATTATGTAGATTTCACAAGATTTCACACTCTGTCCACAAAAACCGAATAATGCCCTATCTCCGAGCCAGATTGTGTACTGGGAAAAAAAAAAAAAAAAAACAAAGTTACCGTTGTCTTTACTCTTCCATAAAACAATGTCAAAGTACTGAACGTAAACTTGCTAAGAGATCACATCAGCAAAAAATGCTGGTGTTGACTACAACGTCCCGTAAAGGATATGCAACTAACTTTTTTTAAAACTCTTCCATGCACTTTATAATAAAATTCCCGTTACTTAATGACTTTCCCTCGTATTATTCCCCGTAAACCAAAGACTACACATTTGTCTGTTTCATGTTAAAACTGTCGCTTGGACCTGTTGACTCATTATATCTGCTCCAAAGACTCCACTACATGCAGCCCAGCATGTGACAATGGTGCTCCTTGCCACGCCGGAAAATGTGTGTGCACGGAGAATTTCTACGGCAGTAACTGCAACCTGACAAGAGGTATAATTGACTTGTAAAGATTGCTTGTGAATATGAACATTAATGTCTCGTTGCTTTCATTCTTTCTAGATTTGATCATCCAAGAAAATGGGCTCCTAAAGAATATCTTACCTCGGTAACTGAGATAAGTTGGCCATATTAGACGTCACAGAGGCAGGGAGAGAACAGTGATGGAAGGTGTGGTTCCTGGGAGGGGAGACAAGGGGTTGCCCAGCACGAGGATGGATACAGGACACTGCAGAAACTGTGGGCATGAACGTGTGTGAGGCGGGGGAACTGGCCCAGGGATGCAGGGAGAGAACAGTGATGGAAGGTGTGGTTCCTGGGAGGGGAGACAAGGGGTTGCCCAGCACGAGGATGGACACTGCAGAAACTGTGGCGTGAACGTGTGTGAGGCGGGGGAACTGGCCCAGGGATGGAGAGTTGTGTGCAGGGTCGTGATGAGAGCCACGTTTCGCCAAGGAGCTGACACATGATGATGATGATACATTGTTTGATTCATGGAGCAACACTGCAGTAGTAAATCAAGAGGCGTCAGTCTTACTTCAATATCAACATGTTATATTCCATAGCCAATCAAGGGGTTGTCGTGACTTGGAATGGTTTAGAAGTGTCACACCCACGCACGCACGCTCGCTCGCGCGCGCGCACACACACATACACACGCACGCACAAAGTGATTCAATGAGCCTGATTCGGAAGGTCGAAGCTGGATCTGTACGTTGACAGTGGAATGAGTCACTGCGGAAGTCTGTTGTCCGTAAAGTCACCTTCATCTTCGTCCTGGGACATGCGGGAGTCCAGGGAAATGAACGAGCCAATAAACTGGCTAGTTCTGCACCCCCTGTAGATGGCCAGCCCATGGATCGTGCCGATGTTATTAACGTCCTTAAAGATATGACGAGAACAGAGGACTTTGACGTCAGTGAATCCACATCGCTGGCCAGGATGAAAGACTTGGGAGTAAGAAATGGCACTGCCAGACACGAGAGGTACATCGGGAAAACGAGGTGCCTCGTCAACCAACACAGAACTGGCACTATTAGCCACCGGACGCTGATGCATATGCTGGGGGGAGGATCTGAGGACCTATGGACCTGTCCGGAGTGCAATGAAGATACCCCAACTGATAATTGATAACTGAACAGAAGTGTGACGTTCGTCTCTAATTCAAGCAAACAATCCACGGCCCGGGAAGGGTGGGTGTTTACAAACAGAGACTATGGTATACCCCTTCCCAAACAGACCATCGGGCTAGCGAAGTTGATAGGGAACTACGCTGGTAGCCATGAGCATGTTCGGACGTGGTTCGACACCAGGACTCGTCACTTGTCAAAGTGAGGAAATATTGACGACCTCTTCCTCAATGCTCCTGGGTCTACAAAATGTGACGGCGCTGTCACATCACAAACATATAAGAGAACACTGCTTTGCGACACAGACTCATCCACCTCTTTATGGTAGCCACGGTATCGGAGTGGCTTGCGTTCCTGCCTGCTGGACCTGCGATCATGTGGTCGTACCCCTTTGAAGCTCTTGTTGTAATTCACGCGGGTTCCCAGATCCACCCAACTAACACCGGTGTGATGCTGGCCACATTACACGTCGAGTCCTGATTGCGACAAGAAAATGATAGAACCGGCACCATGTATCCAATTTGCTTCATGGATTTACAAGAATTTCTAATCCCAAGACCGTATTTAATTAAATCGAGAGCTGTGTTCATCTCAGTACAGTATTTCCTTAATTCAAGTGTTGTGTTCATCTCAGTACAGTATTTCCTTAATTCAAGTATTGTGTTCATCTCAGTACAGTATTTCCTTAATTCAAGTGTTGTGTTCATCTCAGTACAGTATTTCCTTAATTCAAGTGTTGTGTTCATCTCAGTACAGTATTTCCTTAATTCAAGTGCTGTGTTCATCTCAGTACAGTATTTCCTTAATTCAAGTGCTGTGTTTATCTCAGTACAGTATTTCCTTAATTCAAGTGTTGTGTTCATCTCAGTACAGTATTTCCTTAATTCAAGTGTTGTGTTCATCTCAGTACAGTATTTCCTTAATTCAAGTATTGTGTTCATCTCAGTACCGTATTTCCTTAATTCAAGTGTTGTGTTAATCTCAGTACCTTCTTCTTCTTCTTCTTCAGCGTTCCGAGCCATTGAGGTTCTTTGCTGCAAATACAATCTGTCTCCATTCGTCTCTCTGGTGGACCTTCTCTTGCCAGTCGTTGATTCCAAGTGCTTGTAGGTCTGTATGTATATTATCTCTCCACCGCCTTCTTGGTCTACCTCGGGGTCTACGGTCATTTATTTCCTGAGTGTAAGCGAGTTTTGTTTCCCTATTATCTTCCATTCTTTCTATATGCCCCAGCCATTGTAGTCTATTAGCCTTCATGATACCAGTGATTAGCGGGGACTTAAACAAATCATAAATGTCTTTGTTACTTCTTCTTTTCCACTCTCCACTTTGTGTATCCCTAATGGGTCCAAAGATGCGTCTTAAAATTTTGTTCTCAAAGGTTTGTAACAAGGCTTCGTCTCCTTTCGTTGTACTCCAGGTTTCAGAGCCATACAGCACAACTGGTCTGATCAGTGTTTTGTATATTGTGATTTTGGTGTTACGAGATAGCGCCTTTGATTTTAGTAGATGTTGTAATGCATAGTATATCTTATTTCCAGAGTTGATTCTAGTTTGTATTTCTTCCCTTATGATGTTGGAGCAGTTGAAGATTGTACCCAGGTATTTGTATGTTTCCGTTCTTTTAATGGTCATATTATCTATTTGTATGTGGCCAGAGTTTTTAGCCATTCCGTCTCTTGAAATTACCATATATTCTGTCTTATCTTGGATGATAAATTTCCTTAATTCAAGTATTGTGTTAATCTCAGTACCGTATTACCTTAATTCAAGTATTGTGTTAATCTCAGTACCGTATTACCTTAATTCAAGTTCTGTATTAATCCCAGTACCTTATTTAGTTAAATCGAGACTTGTGTTCGTCTCAGTACCGCATTTCCTTAATTCTAGTGTTGTGTTAATCTCAGTACTTATTTCCTTAAGTCTAGTGTTGTGTTAATCTCAGTACCGCATTTCCTCCATTCGAGTGATATGTTAATTTCAGTACCGTATTTCCACAGTTCAAGTTCTCTGCAAAGGTGAGAAGATGTTTGTGAACATCAACCCAATAGACAACTTTAGCGGAAACATCTACGTCCCTGGAAACAACACGTGTAACTTTTCTCCAAACAGCGTAAGTTGACTTGAAACACCAATTCTTTCATCATCATTACTATCAATATTCTTAACATCTTTTATCTCAATTATAAGTCTACACTTTTGTTATTATCAGTATTAGAAATGTAGTAGTTGTGACTAGCTTCGCTATTACTAGTATTATAAATGTAGTTGTAACTATCTTCGCTATCAGTATTAGAAATGTGGTTGTAACTATCTTCGCTATTACTAGTATTATAAATGTAGTTGTAACTATCTTCGCTATCAGTATTAGAAATGTGGTTGTTGTGGTCTATCTTCGCTATTAACAGTATTAGAAATGTAGCTGTTGTGACTATCTTCGAAATTATCAGTATTGGAAATGTAGATGTTGTGACTATCTTCGAAATTATCAGTATTGGAAATGTAGATGTTGTGACTATCTTCGAAATTATCAGTATTGGAAATGTAGATGTTGTGACTATCTTCGCTATTATCATTACTAATTCTCATTATTTCATCTCATCTTGTTCTTCTTATACCTTACGGTCTCGAGGTGAAATATAAGAAACAGGAGAGTGCCCGTTTATGGTTTTCGTGTATCGGGATTTCCATGGATTCTGCTATTCCCTCTGTCCATCGTTCACGAGGCTGGCCTCTTCTGCTTCCATTTGGTCTGTACATCATTGCTAATTAGCATGTATATATATATATTTTAAAATGGAATGTCTTTTGAAGGACGTTGCGATCAACCCTAAAAGAAATGTTGATTTTATAGGAAATATAACGCGCAGTACTGTGCCAGTGTTTTCTAAACGATAAGGCAAAGTTGAAGACCAAACTGACACGTGTAGAAAACCTCGTCATCAGCGTATCAGAAGTTTAAGGGCTATAGCGCTATTGTCCCATCTGCCACTCTGAAGTCATATATATGTATGATGTATATATCATTTTCAAGCTTTAGACAATGTGAAACACCTTTTCGACTCTGTAAAACGCAGTGTAGCCGAGAAATATGTTAACGTAACAAGAAAACATGGTTCTTGGAGAAAGAAACAGGGGGTGGACCCGCACGACGATGGATACATGACAATGCATTGTGTGTGTGTGTGTGTGTGTGTGTGTGTGTGTGTGCGTGTGTGCGTGCGTGCGTGCGTGCGTGTGTGTGATTTTAAAAGTCTTAATGGATGGATGGATGGATGGTGATAGGTTAATGGTTAGATTGGTGGATGGATAGATAGATGGATGGATGGAGTGTGAATGGACAATGGTTAGATTGGTGGATGGACTGTCATGGGACAATAGATGATCACGCGTGTGGCAATGGATGATCACACGTGGGACGAGAGTTGATAAAATGTGGGACAATAGATGATTACGTGTGAGACAATGGATGATCACTTGTGGGGCAATAGTTGACACAATGTGCGACAAGCATTAATCAAATGTAGGTCAATAGCTGACGAAATATGCAATACAAGCTGGCCAAATGTGGGACAGAAAGAATGTGTTGCGCTGTTTCCTCCGAACAGAGTGCCGCAGCCGAGGAGGACTTTACAGCCGAGCTGGAGAAACTGCCGGGACTTCAGGGACAACGGAGAGTGCTGCAATTTACTGATGCAGCTTGTGGCCATGCTACAGTCACACCTACTGTAAGTAATCAATGAATTATCTACCCACTCTCTTGTCTTCATAGCAATAGATTTATCCACGTACCGTAAACTGAAACTAGACCGTCCACCCATCCTTCATTTTCCACCACATCCACCAATCCAATATATCCACTACATCTATCCATCCATCCAAAATATCCATGCATCCTAAATATCCACCTCATCCACACACAGTATATTCACAACATCCATACACCCAATATATCAACCTCATCCACACATCCAAAATATCCACCTCATCCACACACCCGATATATCCACCTCATTCTTTCATCCACACATTCAATATCACCACATCCACTATATCCACCTAATCCACACACACTGCTTATATCCATCACATCCACACCCATTATATTCACCACATCTACCCATCCAATACATTCACCACATCCACCTATCCAATATATCCACCACCATGTGGCGGGTCAGCATGGCCGAATGGGTAAGAACGCGCGTTCTTACACATCCGTTTTGCTGATGCCGAGTTAAGCGGTTCAACCCCTACACCGGACAAAAACACCGGACAAAATACTGACCTGTCGTCCTTGACTTGGGAACCTAAATTACAAGTACTTCTGAAGTCGGAGTGGATTCGCCTGATGGCGAGGGACACTGTTAATAGGGAAAGCTAATTCTGTCCATCACTACTATAAATATTGTGTATCCACTACGCTTGAGTTCAAAGCAAGGGAGCTCCAAAAAAAAGCTCCACCACATCCAATTTATCCACCTCATCCACACATCCAATTTATCCACCTCATCCACACATCCAATTTATCCACCTCATCCACACATCCAATTTATCCACCTCATCCACACATCCAATTTATCCACCTCATCCACACATCCAATTTATCCACCTCATCCACACATCCAATTTATCCACCTCATCCACACATCCAATTTATCCACATCATCCACACACCCAATTTATCCTCCTCATCCACACACCCAATTTATCCTCCTCATCCACACACCCAATTTATCCACCTCATCCACACATCCAATTTATCCACCTCATCCACACATCCAATTTATCCACCTCATCCACACACCCAATTTATCCTCCTCATCCACACACCCAATTTATCCACCTCATCCACACACCCAATTTATCCACCTCATCCACACACCCAATTTATCCACCTCATCCACACATCCAATTTATCCACCTCATCCACACACCCAATTTATCCACCTCATCCACACATCCAATTTATCCACCTCATCCACACATCCAGTTTACCTGCCACATCCAATCTATCCGCCACATCCACCCATCCAATGCATCCGTCACATCCAAAATACCCACCCTTCCAGCCTATCCGCCACATTCAATATATCCACCACAACTCATCTATCCATAAACCCCACTTATCCACAAAACGCATGTAGTCACCTTTCATGTCTCTATGTCTGTATAACCATTCGTCGGTGTCTCTGATAGACGCCCTAACTGTCTGTATACCAGTCTGTCGGTTTGTATATATAGAAACGAGAATACAGAAAGCAATCATCAATTATCAAACAATACCTATCATAAAACAACAAACTATTAACATGCGTTAAAAAAAGAAAGAAGAAGACTCTGAAAGATACTTTATTTGTCCCAACACTGTGTTACTAATGCCAGACATGGGCAATCCTAGAAACACGTAGGCGTAAAATCCATCATGTGGCATGAGATGCACAGGAAACACAGTTGGAAAAACTAGAAGAGATAGAGAGGCAAATGAGATATTAAGAACAAGTGTATGTGTTACACCTTTTACTGACTTTATATAACACCAAATAATTAAATGAATTGAACATTTAATTAGAACTGAACAAGATCAACCAGTGGCTAGAGCGTTCTGCATAACACCGGCATACAAGACGAGGTGAAGACCCAGGAAGAGATGGCTAGATGGAGTATAAGAAACATTGAAGTAATAACATATACCATAAGTACTAGCAACAATACAAGCAAAATATAGAAAATTGCCCCTGCCTCTTCTCTGGGACATTTTACGGCAAAAGCAGTAAAACGAAAGAAGTGGTCCCCCAAAAATGTATAGCATGCGGTGAGTATTGGCTATCTTAAACATTGACCATATTATTCTGTGTTTCTGGAAGGCACAAGGTACCGCTTATACGTTCAAGATCTACGTGCAGTACATGCAATCGTTCAAGTCGGCGGTGGATCAGATAGTTGTAGCTGAATGCCTGGTCACTAACGGAACTGTCAACGTGTCATCGACTGATGTCAGCAGTGTCACAGATATTGATACGTTAGTATTGAGACGTTACACGTGTTTGTTGGTCGGCTGGTTGGTTAGTTCATTGCTTGGTTAGTTAGCTGGTCGGTTGGATAGTGGACTGATTAGTTAGCTGGTTGATTGGATGGTTGGTTGATTAGTTAGCTGGTTGATTGGATCGTTGGTTGGTTGATTGAATGGTTGATTGGTTGATTGGATCGTTGGTTGGTTGATTTGTTAGCTGGTTGATTGGATGGTTGGTTGATTAGTTAGATGGTTGATTGGATCGTTGGTTGATTGATTGAATGGTTGGTTGGTTGATTGGATCGTTGGTTGGTTGATTAGTTAGCTGGTTGATTGGATGGTTGGTTGATTAGTTAGCTGGTTGATTGGATGGTTGGTTTATTAAATAGCTGGTTGATTGGATGGTTGGTTGATTAGATAACTGGTTATTTGGATGGTTGGTTTGTTGATTAGATAGCTGATTGATTGGATGGTTGGTTGATTAGATAGCGGGTTAATTGGATGGTTGGTTGGTTGATTAGATAGCTGATTGTTTCGATGGTTGCTTGATTAGATATCTGGTTGATTGGATGGTTGGTTTGTTGATTAGATAGCTGGTTGTTTGGATGGTTGGTTGATTAGATAGCTGGTTGTTTGGATGGTTGGTTGATTGGATAGCTGATTGATTGGATGGTTGGTTGATTAGATAGCGAATTAATTGGATGGTTTGTTGGTTGATTAGATAGCTGGTTGTTTGGATGGTTGGTTGATTAGTTAGCTGGTTGATTGGATCGTTGGTTGATTAGATAGCTGCTTGATTAGTTAGTTGGTTTATTGGTTAGCTGGTTGACTGGATGATTGATTGATCAGATAGCTGGTTGATTGGATGGTTGATTGGTTAGCAGGTTGATGGATGTTTGGTTGATTGGTTAGTTGGTTGATTTGATAGTTGGTTGGGTGATTGGTTAGCTGGTTGATTGGATGGTTGCTTGACTGGTTAGCTTGTTGATGGATGGTTGGTTTATTAAATAGCTGGTTGATTGGATCGTTGGTTGGTTGAATGGTTAGCTGGTTGATTGGATGGTTCATTGATTACTTCTTCTTCTTCTGTGTTCATCCGGAGTTTTTTTCCGGACGTGATTGCGTTGTGCCTGTTTACAGCAAAGCTGCGTTCTTGCGCCGTTAGGCCGACACATCCGACTTCTGCGGACATTTGTTGACCGGGTTAACCTTCCCGGGGGTTGGTTGATTAGATAGCTGGTTGTTTGGATGGTTGGTTGGTTGATTAGATAGCTGGTTGTTTGGATAGTTGGTTGGTTGATTAGATAGCTGGTTGTTTGGATAGTTGGTTGATTGATTAGATAGCTGGTTGTTTGGATGGTTGGTTGGTTGATTAGATAGCTGGTTGTTTGGATGGTTGGTTGATTAGATAGCTGGTTGTTTGGATTGTTGGTTGGTTGATTAGATAGCTGGTTGTTTGGATGGTTGGTTGATTAGTTAGCTGGTTGACTGGTTAGCTGGTTATTGCATGGTTGGTTAGTTGATTGGTTAGCTGGTTGATTGGATGGTTGGTTGATTAGATAGCTGGTTGATTGGATAGTTGTGTTTTTTTGTTTTTTTATTAAATAGCTGGTTGATTGGATGGTTGGTTGATTGGTTAGCTGGTTGATTAGATAGCTGGTTAATTGGATGGTTGGTTGATTGGTTAACTGGTTAATTGGATGGTTGACTGGTTAGCTGGTTATTGCATGGTTGGTTGGTTGATTGGTTAGCTGGTTGATTGGATGGTTGGTTGATTGGTTAACTGGTTAATTGGATGGTTGACTGGTTAGCTGGTTATTGCATGGTTGGTTGGTTGATTGGTTAGCTGGTTGATTGGATGGTTGACTGGTTAGCTGGTTATTGCATGGTTGGTTGGTTGATTGGTTAACTGGTTAATTGGATGGTTGACTGGTTAGCTGGTTATTGCATGGTTGGTTGGTTGATTAGATAGCTGGTTGGTCGGCTGGTTCTTTGGTTAGTTAGCTGGTTGGTTGGTTGGTTGGTTGATTAATTGATTTAGTGATTGGTTGGATCTAGATTAATCTAAATGAGTGATGTTTGTCGTAATTGACTCCTGATTTACTCAACCTAAATATTCATAATCTCATCTCATTTCATCTTGTTCCACTTGTATCTTGCGGTGTCTTGGTGAACCTACATGTGCAATATCTCATCTCATCTCATCTTGTTCCTCTTGTACACTGCGGTGTCTTTTTTAAAAATATCCCTTACAGGACGTTGCAGTCAACATCAGCACTTTTCAGCTGTTGATGTACTAGGTAAGATTACGCTCAGTAGTTTGCCACTGCTTTCTGAGTGACCGGCTCACATACTCCGTAAGTACCAACGCGGCGAGGACCGCTACAGATTCTCACGCAGGTTACGTTACTCACGAGAATATACGGGATTACGGAGAAAGACCTAAACATTGCTACTGGTAAATTTTCTGGAAACTAATATGGACCGCAAGAACCTGGCTTCATCAGCCACTTAGTGCCGTTTGGTCAGTAAGACGATGGCCTAACACCACACCACTCAAGATGGGCACCCTGAAATGTTCTGGATAGTAAAGGCGGACGGCGTGATATTCCAAGTGTGCTCTAAACACAGGACTAGGAACATATACCATATACGCACATTGGCGAGTCCATGAATTCTTACATGACCCCAGGCGCAGGGGTCACGGACGCAATTCGTAATCCCGCATCCTGCGTACGAAACACAACGGCGGGAAATTTGGCAGCAGCCAACCTGGCTTTGGTTTTCATACAAAGATATGCGTGCCGGTCGTTCAGAAAGCAATTGTAAACTACTGAACGTAAACTTGCCAAGAAATCACAAACAACCCAAGAATTATGGGGTTGACTGTGACGTCCTGTAAAGGTTATGCAACTAACTAATAGGCAAGAGAATATTAGACCGGGGTCGCTAACCTGTTACCGTCGACCCATCCATCCGCAGCAACCTGGAGCACGTGAACGCTGATGGTAAGCTGGACGCGGTGACCCTCAGGGTCTTGTCGTCGGATCAAAAGTCGCTGGCCAAGACGGTGACCCTGGGCGATGAGATACACCTGAGCTTCACAATGCCCATCAGTAATGGAAGCAGTGAGTATCGCTGACGTGGCCTATTTTATAATAGCTCTGTGTTGCCTAATGAAGGTTTCGTTACCGCAACATCCATCCATCTCTCTCTCTCTCTCTCTCTATATATATATATATATCTGTCTTTCACCGTCTGTCTATATCTGTCTGCCTATGTAGGTATGAATGTTTGTAGACATGTGAGTGTCTATGTGTGTATACGTGCCTGCGTGCGAGCCTGTCTGCCTGTCTGGTAATATGTATTGTTTATTTTCACATCATTCATTGGACATTGTTTTTTTTCCCTATGTGAATGTAACATGCACAGTAGATAACTGATGTACGAAAGATGAGTGAGTGGAAGGGTCAAATGTAAGACGGGCCTGCGTGCCCAATTTGTGACCTTTAGAAAATAAACTTCATTCGTTCGTTCGTTCTCGTTCTCTCTCTCTCTCTCTCTCTCTCTCTCTCTCTCTCTCTCTCTCTCTCTCGTTATTGTTTAGTTTAGTTTAGTCGACGGAACAACATCACTGCACACGGGTGTAACCCATAAGTACTCCGTTCTACTCCTAACTCAGGCCTGAGTTTGCAAATCTCAGCTCAGTACACGAACTCCGCAGCAACGGCAAGGGTCCTGAAATACTTTGGGTAGATTTTTAACTCGAAATTTTGCCCGGGCAGCGCCGTTAGGCTACTCTTTTTCGATTTCCAACTGCCAAGGGCCGAGCTCCCTGGTAGGCTATAGGGGTTACACGACTTTCTACGTGATCCCGTATACTCTCGTGCTTTGCGTGACAACTGGTAGCGGTTTTCTCCGCGTCAGTAACTTACGGAGTATATGAGCCGGTCGCTCAGAAAGCAATGGCAAACTACTGGGCGTAATCTTGCCAAGAAATCAACAATCTGCTGAAAGATGCTGATGTTGACAGCGATGTCCTGTAAAGGATATGCGAACAAAACAAAAACTGCCAAAGGATTTTTTCGTGCGCAACAATACAAACGGGCGTCCGATCACACTACCCAGAGACAAGGTGAAATGTTGTTACTAGACGTCCACGTGAAAAAATCCCGGCCTTTACCGGTACTTGAACCCGGGACCTCCAGCACTCGAGGCGGACACCACCCCCTTGTAATCTCGTTATTGTATTTTGGTACAGCTGAACCTTTCCATTTTCTCTTGCTTTCTCTATTCAATGCTATTTCACAGCTTTACCACAGTTTAACATTAGATATTAGCATTGATCTTTGTTGTCAGATGAAAGTTTTATTGCTCCAACGTTTAGTATCTTTTTGTGATGATGTGTTGGTAAAACAGAACTTTTCAACTTGTTGCGGTTAGTGAATAAAGCAGCAAAATGAACAAAGGGCCGGGGTCGCTAACCTATTACCATCGATCCATGCAACCCCAGCAATCTGGATCACGTGAATGCTGATGGTAAGCCTGCCGAGGTGACCCTTAGAGTATTGTCTGATAAAGAGTCAGCATTTAGAGAATAGTGACAAGTTTCACAATTCCCCGACACCCCAAGTCCAGGATTCCAAATTAACCGCGGGAGATTTGGAAGCAGACCGTCTTGCGTTGATTTCGACGTTATGAAGCGTTGGTCGTTTAGAAATTAAAGAGAAACAAACAGCTGGGGTAGATTGCAATGTCCTATGAAGGGCTTGTAACTAACCGTGTCGATCTTTGACTCCCAGTGTTACAGCAGTTACATTGTAAATCTCAACAAATCAGCTTCCTAATTTGTTCATTTACATTCAAATATTCACTGCCATACAGCAAAAAAGTTCTATATGGCACTTCAGCACTCTGTCTTACATTCCAAGATTCACTGTTATATAGTAAAATAAGTTCTATATAGCATTTCAACACTTTCTTTCTTGCATTCAATGATATTGACTTATTGCATATGATTCTCTTCATTTTATGAAATACAGCTTTTACTTGCCATATTCTGCTCTTAATATCTGTAGTGTATTTTCCATCCGATGTTATAATTGTCCTAGGTATTTAAAATTATCCACTTGGTTAATAATTTTCCCTTCTAATTCCATTTAACATTTTGGTGCCACATTTTTTCTTTGATATCACTATTGTTACTGTTTTCTTCATATTCAAGGAGAGTCCTTTCATAGCACACTCTGATACTACAATGTCCAACAATTGCTGTAGATCTTTTGCATTTTCCGCCATCAATACTGTACCGTCTGCGTAGCGTAGCTTGTTTATACAGTATTATAACCTCCGATTAGTATTCATGGCTTCTCTTTGATCTCTCTCGTTATTACTTCGCTAAAGAGAAAGAAGAGATCCAGTGACAAGACACGTCCATGTCGTACTCCTAGCTTTATTTCTTCATAACTGCCTTTTTTTTTTATTTCCCATTTTAATTCCTGCTCCTGATTCCAGTAAATTATTCTTTATTATTCTGAGATCTTTTCCATCCATGTTGATATATTCCAACATTGTAAGCAGTTCACGTTTTACTTTATCAAGTGCCTTGGTATAATCTAGAAGCACAATATATATCTTTCTGTGTCTCAATTTATATTTCTATTAGTGTTCTTAATGTGTATATTGCCATTAATCCTTAGTTAGTTAGTTAGTCGACAGATCATCCTCATTGCACATCGAACCATTCAGTCCATAAGTGCTCGGATCCCCTCCTCAGCAAATCTCGCAGCGTGTAGCGGCTAACGACGCCAGTTCTGTGTTGGTTTATCAATCTTCTTTGGCTTCCTGCGTAATGTTCTTGTTTGGCCACCCCTCTTTTAATTTGTTGTTCTTGCAGTCTGGCCATGGTTGTAGATTCACAGTCATCACTTGGTTCACGCAAAAGTCTTACTTCTCGTAGAGCATTCAGAATGTCAGCCTGGTCCATGGCGCGTCCGCCCTCCACAGTAGCCTCACATGCGAGCCATTAATCCTTACTGTTCTTCACCAATTTCCATTTTTATGTTCTTTCTTGTTTATTTTTTATTATATATCCTAGTAGAAGGTTAGTGACGTGGTTTATGGGGTTAATGAACCAAAATCTTCCCATTCAATTGCTCCTGGTCTTTTTGGTATAGCTATAAATAAGGATGAGGCATACATGCAATAATTTCACGGTAAACTATTTCAGCATTCACCGATTTTAGACTCCAGTTGTGTATTGCAAACAACACCCTAACCCCCGGATCAGGATATACAGATTTAACATTTTTAAAAGATGGGTATGTGTTAATCAATTACATCCTCACTTAAATCATCATCATCATCATCATCATCATCATCATCATCATCATCATCATCATCATCATCGTCATCATCATCATCGTCATCATCACATCATCATCATCATCGTCATCCATCGTCATCGCCGCCTTCGCCGCCACCACCACCACCAGCATCATCATCATCATCATGTGCAAGCCGATAACCATGGACCTTAATCTCATACAATACCTGATTATAATTGGTTGCCGATTCAATGTACTGAGGACATACTGTTGCGTCCCTAACCAACAGTCCTCGGTTTGTCTCAGGTTTCATTTCTTTAGCATTTTCTATAATGGGGGATGGGAACGTCCGGCCTTGTGGGGTGTATGAAGTCCACAAAATCATTTGGTCTTGCCTTGCCAAGGCAATGGCAGGCGAGACTGGAAATTCAAGAATCTTCTATAAAATTTACATAAGCAATGAGGAATTTCCCACTTTGAAGGGAATTGCACTGAAATATGCATTTGTGATGGGAACAACTTACTGCTGCGAGCAGTTCTTTTCAAAACATACCATCGAAAAGAGTCGACTGTACTCCAGACTTAATGACGCAAAAATGGAAAAGCTGTTAGTAGCAACATCATCAATAGTTAACATCACAGGCTTCACCAAAGAGAAACAGTACCAGCCATTACATTAGGGGTGGGTTAATTAAATGTTTGACCAAATATAGCAGGATCATTCTTAAGTTGCAGAGACTATACAATGGGAATACCCGAAAATAGTATCACTAGAAAAGCCTTAGTCTGGAAGCCACATGGCAAAAGAAATAGATAAAGACATAAAAATTCATGGAGAAGAGAAGTAGAAACAGAAACCAATAATATGGGAAGGACATGGCCAGAGTTTCATGGGATACCACAGATAGAGAGCAAAAGAAGAAATATAGCAAGGTAATCCTTAAGCTGATAATTTCGTATGGCCAGCGAATAGTGTTATAAATATCCAAATGGCCCTCTGAATAAATAAAACGATTCCCCAAGCCTGATCTTACCAAACACACACTGATAGACAGCAGATTAAGAGGTTATCTTGCATGTAGACCGCCCATGGTCATAACACAGAGTGTAAAAGTATTTTAAAGGGACAACTGCCCCTTGACACCAACTATCTTCTGTCAATAACCAAGACTCCGGTATCAGAGTTTGAAGGTTTTAGTAGAGATACAAATACTCAAACACTAAAGTCGAGAGAGTAGACTTCATTGAACCGGGTTTTACCTCATCTGGTTCAGTCTCTCTCTCTGCAGAACTGCACACCGCTTGCCGACAGCACGACTTGCGTGGCTACAGCCATGACCTCCAGCGATGATCCCCAACCATGACCCCCAGCAATGACCCCCCTCCCCCCAGCCATGACCCCAGCCGTGACAGTCGTGACACCCAGCCATGACCCACAGGAGTCTCCGGAAAATGCACTCGTGGTCTGAACGACGCAGTCTGGGGAAGGAACCCACGACATTCAGAGCGCGGGGCAGACGATTTAACCATTTCGCCATGCAACCCCAGGTATGGGAGATGTCTGCCCGACATCACTAACTGCTCCTGTTAATGAACAACGCCTGTGCTGACCCACGGTGGCTTATTAGCCCTTTACCCCTATATATGTATACATATCTCAAGTGGACGTGGGAGACAACAGAAAACCACTACATTAGTATCACAAAAAAATAAGCCTGGTTTGATTTTGGCCTGCACACTGGTTAAGGATCAGTATAATTGCGCACAGATATCTCCATAAAAGCCCCAGTCTCCCCTAGTCGATGGCAAAAGGAATTACCAGTGCACATGGGAAGCAGCATGAACAGGGCGGATATACTCAATGCAGTATAGACTCGGTTGACTGTTGCTGAAGACGCTAACCCGATTACATAAACTCAGAGTGAAGCCTGGTCAAGCACGTCAATATTGCCCTCAAAAGAGAGAGGAGATACTTCTCTCTTACAGGAACAGTGAGCAGACATACTTTATGACCGCTGTTGCACCGGGGTAGTAAGCACGCACGAGGATGCCCAGTGTGTTGTGACCTCGTGTGAGGTAAAGTAACATAGCATTACATAACATAACATAACGTAACGTAACATAAAATAACATAATAAACATAACATAACTAAACATAACATAACGACATAGCATAACATATAACATAATTTAACATAACACAACATAGTGCAACAAAACATAACATAACATAACATAACATAAGGACAAGAAATCTGTATCACCGGCGATAATTGATAATCCAGATGTGTGCATATGGGAATTATAGATGCTATAAATATTCTGTCGTGGGTAGGTTTTCCAGAGAAGAAGGAGGAGAAAGACACCAGAGCCAGGAACACCGACTCAAAAACAGTCCGATGGGTTGTCAAGCGGATCCAAGTGCATCTGACAGACGAAGAAATCCTGAAGCGGCTACGAGAAGAGAATCTTCACATACAATTCTTGAAGGCGGAGCGGCTCCTCACCTAGTCCAAGATACCTACAACTTTGGCAGTGGTGACGTCGGAGGGCAGCGAAATGCCGACCACAGTATCAATCAGCAAGCAAATACAAAAGCCAGAGAGATTCATCCCAAGAGTCAATCAATGTTCAAGATGCCAGGGGGCCGGCGACAGCAGAGCAACATGTCGCAGTAAAATATGCCGGTACTGCGCCGATCACCACGCCTTCAAGGAGTGTCCGCTGGCCAAGCTGGACACAGACTTCCGAGTAACCAACAACAAAAGAAAGTGCGCCAACTGCCTGGGCAAACATGGAGCAAGATACTTGGGCTGTCCATACCTCCAAAGACACAGAGACGTGTTAAAGATCGCCATCAACACCAAGATGCCATATAAGGAAGCAATGCGGCGGTGTGGGACAGCCACGGGCATCTCGCAAGATGAAAGAGCACAACTACAAAACCAGATCGACGAGTTAAAGAAACAAGTCAAGACACTGCTGACGTCGAATCCGACCAGAGACAACGAGAATCTACTGGCGGAAATAAAGGAGATCCAGCAAAACATCAAGCAAGAAGTGGAACAGATGGCCGCGTTGAAGCAGTAAAACGAAGTTATGCTACGCACCATAAAAACGGAGAGAGAGCGGCTAAAAGCTGAAATGAAATCAACTCAAAACAAACCAACAGAAGCTATGCAAGAGACCACAGAGAAGCTGCAAGACACCCAACAAAAAACATAGTCGGAGCCGCAAGATAAAACCAGCAGCCGAACAACGACGCTCGAAACATTCAAGGGGAAGCCATCATCCCGCCAGACAGCCGAAGAAAGACAAGACTGATAGGAACCTTTCGACGCCATGAAGTGGTTTACAAACGAACCTACACCGGAGGAAATGGAGGAGTACATAGAAGAAGAAAAGAAACGGGCAAGGCGAGAGGAACTCAGGCACGAGGAATACATGAGGAGACAGGAAGCAAAAGGAAAGAAGGTGAAGAAACTCAGGGGGAAACCCATAGAATACCCGGAGATAATCTCTGACTATGATACCGGCATTGAGTACTATATCGAGGACGGAGAGATCGTCCCATGGCTGACCACAGAGGAAGCAATCGAAAGATAGCAAGAACTTAAACGCGAAAGTGAAAAAAAGCGCGAGGAGGTAAATAACATCGAAAAGCTCCTACGGGCAATAAACAGAAATGGAGGCAAAAATACATAATAAAAAGTACTTTTAAGGACTGCAACCAGTCAAGCCAGACGAGCGAGGAGCCTGCACCAACAAAGAGAACCACAAGAGGAAATATGCACAAAGGATAGCCGCCGAACTACCCCCCGGCTGACGCCACAGACATAAACCAAAATAATCAGTCCGAGATAGAACTCACAAGACAAGAATTAGGGTGAATGAACCTACATAAACCACGGACCTCAACAATAACCACAAGCTGAAAAACGCAGGTTGAACGAGGCCGAATTTGGAATTTGTGTTTTTAAAACTGGAATTGGAATTGGAGGTTTTCTCATTTAGATTATGGGCAGTCACAAAACTAGACGTGCTTCATCAGGTCACTGGCCCTTTGCAGAACGTCGCCGGCCCTTTGCAGAACGTCGCCGATCAAACACCCCATGCCCAAGGTGTCTGCACTGTCCCGTGTCAAACGCCCGAATAAGTTGGATGTTTCGGCCGAAAGGCCCCTATATCGCAGCTCTGATGTAAGCAGGTACAACACAATCACGTCTAAAATAAACTTTCCGGTCGAACGACCAAGCGGATATTTTAATCAATGTCTCTGTAAAATATTAACCATGTCTACTGACTGCAAGTCCTTTAAACGTTAAAATAGTCTAATACGTGAATGTTCAACTTACCACTGCCTCTGGCTTGGCCACTCAACGTGTTATTTGCAGAACCAATCAACTGTTTGTTTTCGAAGATAATTATCCCATAAGTAACGATAAACTGGAGCCATTTGACCTTTGCTGTATCTGTGAACAAATTCTTATGACTCGCTCGCAGCAACCAGAACAGACGTTCCACACATATCGGTTCTCAGATGTCAGTACAGAAATGATGTGTAGAACCAAAACGATATTGCTTAGAACACAACAACAGTATGGCGTCAGGTCGAGTCTCTCGGGGCCAGCCCGGCTCTCCCGGCTCTCTCCGGGCATAGCCAATCAAGTTGAAGAAGACGGATGCTGAGACGTGTTCAGCAAGAAAAACACGTGAGGCATCACCCTCACTGTGTTAGGTTATAACTCTCACTGTGTTAGGTCATAACGTTTTTCTGGTAGCCTTGAGGTGATGAACAGAAATACGGTAGTTCGTCTGGATATTCTCCGAGCTATTTCTTCTTTCGTTCGCTTGATGTGTGTTTATATCTGCAACCTTATCTCTTGTATAAACGTCACTCTCTTTTTTAGTTTATTCAGTGATCCAAAGAGTTTATCTTCCACCGTTGTTCTCTAAGCCAGATACGTCGTATTTTTGGCAATCTTGGAATATGTGATCTGCTGTCTGCGGTGCCAATCCACACGTGCCCAAGGCTGAGTTGCGAATCTTGAATGTTATATCTCCAAGCTTACATCTGTCTTGCCATAGCACTCGCCTGCCGGTCCGCTGGTCATGTATACTTATCCTCATTCAGACATATTTTAAAAAAGTCGATCGGGGTTCCCAGGTAAACAGAACCTAAAACTGGTACTAGAAAATCTCTGGGAAGTAAAGTCGTCAGGCTTGATATTGGCCACATGACCCATCGAGTAACAAGCTTCGTGTACAAAACTGTCTTTTACTTTTTACGTACATCTTTTGTCTTTCTTTTATTCCGTCCATTATTCTTTCTATATGCTGTCCGTCAGCCGGTCTTTTTTGTTCTTTCCGTCAGTCCTTTCTTTTTTTTTCTTTTCTGTATGTTCGACGGTGTTTCTTTCTTTCTTTCTTTCTGTCTCTCCATTCCCTCCTTCCGCCGGCCCGTCCGTTTGTCTGTCTTCTTCCTATGCCTCGTGGAGAGACACTGACTGGGGATTCTGAGACAGGAAGGGAGTTTCCGAGCAGAATGGAGCCCGTCTCGGGTGTGAGGCTAAACCTGGCTCTGTCTAGTATAGTCACATTTTTGGAGGTGGCTGAGAGTCACACTTCAAGTACACTTCTGTCTACAGTGAGCTGGGAGGTTCGAATCCTTGTGTGGCCGCCGCAGCTTTCGATATTTACTTGGCTGTGTCCTCGCCCGTGTCCGACTAGCAACACTGCGAGATTGGTGCGAGATGGTGCGAGATGGTGCGAGATTGGGGTGCGAGATTGGTTACTTCATACTGAAGAAATAATCAGCCAACTTTCAACTGACCATCAACAATAAATGACTTGACATGCATGTTTGCGGGACTGTACTCCATCAGGAGAAAGAGGAGAAGAAGAGAACGAAGAAGAAGAAGAAGAAGAAGAAGAAGAAGAAGAAGAAGAAGAAGAAGAAGAAGAAGAAGAAGAAGAAGAAGAAGAAGAAGAAGAAGAAGGAGGAAGGAGGAAGAAGAGAAGAAGAAGAAGAAGAAGAAGAAGAAGAAGAAGAAGAAGAAGAAGAAGAAGAAGAAGAAGAAGAAGAAGAAGAAGAAGAAGAAGAAGAAGAAGAAGAAGAAGGAGGAGGAGGAGGAGGAGGAGGAGAAGAAGAAGAAGAAGAAGAAGAAGAAGAAGAAGAAGAAGAAGAAGAAGAAGAAGAAGAAGGAAGAGAAGAAGAAGAAGAAGAAGAAGAAGAAGAAGAAGAAGAAGAAGAAGAAGAAGAAGAAGAGGGATGAAGTAAAAGAGGAAGAGGAGGAGGAGGAGGAAGAAAAAGACAAAGACGATGAAGAAGAAGAGAATCCCAGTGGATACGGATTTCCATTTATTCAGTATTATGAAATGTAATATCTACATGCCGGCACTCTGGCCGAGGGGTTACAACACTTTCTCCGTAATCCCGTTTATCACGCAGAGTCTCGTAGCGGGCGAGAACTGGAAGCAGTTCTACCCCCGCTGGTGACTTGCGGGATAACTGAGCCGCCCGCTCAGAAATCAATGGCAAACTACTGAGCGTAATCTTGCCAAGAAATCAACAGACAGCTGAAAGATGCTGCTGTTGACAGCGATGTCCTGTAAAGGATATGCGAATTAAAAAACAAAATATATCTACATCTATCATACGTCGACTATAGGTGTTAATCATTTTCCATGAAATTATTTATGTTGTTTTTTTTAATCGCCCTCGTTTGTTTCTCACTGTGCACAAATACTGCCCCATACATTGTAATGTTTTCACTAAAATTATTTACACATTTACCATAGTTGGCTGTTCATTCTGTTTCCTTGTATGCCAGGTGCCCCACTCCAGAAGCCAGATCTATTTTTGCCGGATTGCCGAAAAAAACGATCACAGGCACGAACACGACGACCGATGTAGTGCTCCGAGCCTTCATATTTGTGGGCAGCTCACAGCTTCTGGGTTTTACCTGTGTTGTCGGATTATGTTCCAAGGATAAGCCTGGAGACTGCGCACAGGTGAGTTGTTCAGGTGGATCAAGCAAAGATAAGACAAGACACTACCAACCATCCAAGATTACATAGATGTATCCGTATATGGTTGTTGTTTTTTGTGCTGATGGAGGCTTTAGCCGCAACGTCCATTTTGTAGTACAGCTGACCAATTCTTTTTCTTGTTTTTGTGGATTCACTCCCTGGATTACACATCCTGCAGAGAAGTATTGCCCTCTGTTGTATATTTCAGTTGCATCTCGTCAGGTACATACTGCAGGGATCACACAACATAAACTAATTAGATAAATCCTTCCAGCTGAAATATACAACATGCGTATTCACATATTGATGTCAATTGTCTAACGCGGTAATTTAAAACTGACAAGCGTGTCTTTTCGTTTGCACAAAGTTGGTTTCTGTAAATGAATGGCAATCACCTCTGCCAGCTGTTGTGTGATTTCTGCAGTATATACCTGACGAGATGCAGCGAAATATGCCAGGCAATAAATCGTGCAGTCTATTGCTTGTGTCTTCATTATTCACATTCACTACGGAAAAACATTGTTTTGAATATATTTTAGTGTTTTCTTGTTGTCGTCCCCTTAACAAAGACTTCCGTGGATTGTAATTGCCAGTGTTTTGTCACCCCTCGACTTTGCCAGTCATATTTTGTTTTGTGACCCACTGCAACCCAGTTAAGTGGGACAGGTAAAGTCCCGCTTACACGCCTTTAAGTTAGTTGCATATCCTTTGCAGGAAGTCGCAGTCAACACCAGCATTTATTTTGCTGTCGTGATCTCTTGACAAGTTTACGTTCAGTACTTTGCCATAGCGTTCTGAACGACCGGCACCCATACCATTTTGTAAAAATAAACCAACGCAAGCCGGTCTGCTGCCAAATCACCCACAGCTGTGTTTCGAACACGGATATGCAAGATTACGAACTGCGTCGGTAACCTCCTCGCCACGAGGGTATATGGTGCTAGGCTCATATGTGTATAGATCAATCGGGACTAAGGGTGATTATGGGGTCAATATCACGGCGGCCAGCTTCACTACCCAAGACACCCTTGCTACCCGTTTAAGGCTGGGTGGGCATGGGGTCTAGGGCATTTTGTTTTGCATATCCTTTACAGGACATCGCTGTCAACATCAGCATATTTCAGCTGATTGTTGATTTCTTGGCAAGATTACGCTCAGTAGCTTGCCATTGCTTTCTGAGCGACCGGCTCCATACTCTCATAAGTCACTGGCGCGACTCGAAAAGCTTCCAATTCTCGCGCGTTCATGTCAACCACGAGAGTATTCGGGGTTACGGAGAAAGCTGCTAACCCCTCGGCCAGGGAGACCGGCCTAGGGTATTTAGAAAACAAAAAACAAAAAACCTCTGGAGGAGGAGGTGGTGGGCTCGAACACTTGACTAACAGAGCGACAGGCAAGCGTGCCTCCGTTGCAGCATTGCCAACATGTTCTCGAGCATCTAAATAATCAATCAACCTACCTACCTACCCACCTCTCTATATAGACACACACACACACATACAGAGGGAGAGAGAGAGAGAGATATGTAGCCATATCACTCTTAAACTTCCCGTGCGCTGACAGCGAGGTAGACGGTTAAATCCCCTACACCGGCATTAAAGACTTAAAACTTTGACTTGTTGACTTCTCGTTCAGAAAGCTATGGAAAACTACTGAACGTACACTTGTATAGAAAATCCCGCAGAGGACATGCAACATATTGTTATTAACCAGTGTATGTTCGTTTTTTGTGTCCTGACGAAGGCTCTAGCCACAACGTCGCTTTCATCACTTGCGACTGTGTTCTAGAAACTTTTCCAAGTCTACTTCTAGTGTTCGCGCATTGACGTCTGTGAATTAGAACATTTATATTGCTCAGTGAAGATCTCTTGTTACCCGTTGCTTGACCGCTGACGAAGACTTTTGTCGTTACGTTAGTGTCTGTAGTTTCGATGTCGATTCTACCATTACATCTACCACGTTCAACCTCAAGGAGAAGTTATAGTTAGGGTCCATCACCGACTCAGAATCATAGTCCTGTGACTGAATCAGCCGCAAAAGCAGCTGCCCATGATTTGACTCTCACACGCTTTTTAATCCGAAGGTGATTGTTGTCCATATAGGGGTAATGGCTCTGATCCTGGCTCAGCTCTTGTGTACAAGTCAGTAACAGTCCCTTTACGCACCTCAAAGATGTATTTGGCTTTCGGCCCATATTTGTCTAGACCAGTCGGCAGTCCAGAGGTGATATTTGTCTAGACCAGTCGGCAGTCCAGAGGTGATAATAGTCTAGACCAGTCGGCAGTCCAGAGGTGATATTTGTCTAGACCAGTCGGCAGTCCAGGGGTGATATTTGTCTAGACCAGTCGGCAGTCCAGGGGTGATATTTGTCTAGACCAGTCGGCAGTCCAGAGGTGATATTTGTCTAGACCAGTCGGCAGTCCAGGGGTGATATTTGTCTAGACCAGTCGGCAGTCTAGGGGTGATATTTGTCTAGACCAGTCGGCAGTCCAGGGGTGATATTTGTCTAGACCAGTCGGCAGTCTAGGGGTGATATTTGTCTAGACCAGTCGGCAGTCCAGGGGTGATATTTGTCTAGACCAGTCGGCAGTCTAGGGGTGATATTTGTCTAGACCAGTCGGCAGTCCAGAGGTGATATTTGTCTAGACCAGTCGGCAGTCCAGAGGTGATATTTGTCTAGACCAGTCGGCAGTCCAGAGGTGATATTTGTCTAGACCAGTCGGCAGTCCAGAGGTGATATTTGTCTAGACCAGTCGGCAGTCCAGGGGTGATGTTGCCAATATGCGCCTTTACTCCGCAAAACATTTCCTGGTAGCACTTAAGGCTGGATCGAGCTAGGCTGTCGTATATGGCGTGGAGATTGTTCAAGTATCTCACAGGGCCATCATTGCCGTGTGTAACATATTTATCCTCACCCCTTTAAGTAAATAACCAACACGTATCTCTTCATCAATTACACAGCTAACCACGCTATCCTTGCGTAACCTTTTTGTATGTTGGCCATCATCTAAATCTCTATTTTTGCCATCATTTGTTTCTCTATCACTGCCAGCCTCTCTCTCTCTCTCTCTCTCTCTCTCTCTCTCTGTTACTGGCACTATGCATCTCTCTATCAATGCCAACTTTATCACTATTGAACACATCTCTACCTCCCCCCCCCCCCCCACACCTCTTTCACTCTCTGTTATCGTTGTCCACTTCTTGCTCACATGCCTTCTGCCGTACCCTTCAGTATGGTTTTTAATAAGAGTGTTATGTCTTTTAACGTGCACGAAATACCCCACTTACCTCTTTAATTTCTTTCAACTCTCTTTTAATTCCAAATGTTTCTAGAACCTCTGTATTTGATTGTTTTTATTTCTATGAAATGCGACACATTCGTCTGTATATCCACGTCTACAGTGCCACTATTCGATTGTATGATTGCTTGTTCATTGTCCAGGCTTCACCGTCGTATAGTCCATACATATACACACATAGTATTGCTGGGCGCTGATAGAAGGAGAAGAAAGAAGTAGAGATTAGAGGACGCACATTTCTACTTCCTTCTCCTTCTATGAGCGCCAAACAATACTATGTGTATTTATTTATGGACTGTCTTCGTGGTCTCAAGGGGTTCCCCAACAGATTTATCTGCGCCGTATAGTAGTGTTGAATATACATAGCATTTGATAATTCTCAATTTTAATTCGTTGTCAATCTAGTAAATTAGCGAACAGCCCAAAAAGGATAAAGTTGATTGGGACGTGTTGTAAAGTACATGCAACAAAACCCTGTCATGATTTCTTTATCTGATTCAGTGCCCAAGAAATAGGTAAGCGTGGACCAAACATGGTACACAATCATATCAACAAGCATTATAATGTAAATTTGCATTCACTGAGAACTGAAATTGCGAAGGATACCACGAAACAAAACAAATAATACAAAGACCCTAGCATGGCGATATATGTTCCATCTCTCCAAGTGGGAGGTCACATTAGGCGATATATTATCCTTCGTCATTATATCAGTTACAACTGTTACCAGTTGTCTACCCACACTTACAATCCCGTGCCATTTACATGTTTCATGAAGTCAAGCTGCTCAGATGAGGCCAGCACGGCTCCACCAGCCGCCACGGCTCCGCCAACGAACAGCTCGGGGGTGCGAAAGCGTGAGGCAGGGAACGAGCCGACGGTGACCACTATAGGAGCAAACACGGTTCACGTGGTGGGGCCCGGACAAGGTCAGAGACGTGTTACATTTATTAAGAGATCGGCAGGCGGACTGACAGACAGACAGACGCATAGAGCTGTAGACAGACAAATTAGAGATAATCAGGAAGACAAACAGACAGAAGACGGATGGAAAGATTGTTGGGTAGATTAAATTAAACTAGAGATAATATAATATAATATAATATAAAAATGTTTGCATATCCTTTACAGGACATCACTGTCAACATCAGCATCTTTCAGCTGACTGTTGATTTCTTGGCAAGATTACGCTCAGTAGTTTGCCATTGCTTTCTGAGCGGCCGGCTCACATACCCCGTAAGTTACCGACCCGATTCGAACCACTTGTGATTCTCACCGTCGTCACGTTACTTACGAGAGTATACAAGATTACGGAGAAAAGTAGCTAACCACTAGGCCAGGAAGCCGGCTAGAATATAATAAAATATAATATAATATTAGACAGGCAGACAGAGAGACATACACAGACAGACAGACAGGCAGACAGAGAGACATACAGCGACAGAGAGATAGATAGATAGATAGATAGATAGATAACAGACAGACAGACGGATGGACGGACGGACGGACAGACAGACAGACAGACAGAATAGATAGATTGATAGTCGCGATTCCAACTTCACGGCAACGGATCGTCCCCATTATGCTCCATTCCTGTGCCAGTCAATGTCACATAAAATGCTCCTCACTGTCCTAAGTGAACAATGGAATAGACAGGAGATAGATAGATAGATAGATAGATAGTCGGGGTTCCAACTTCACGGCAACGGGTCGTCCCCATTATGCTCCGTTCCTGTGCCAGTGAATATCACACAAAATACTCCTCACTGCCCTAAGTGAACAATGGAATAGACAGGAGTGTCGGCAAGCCAACAGCCCACACAGGTACGCTGTGCAGAATGCCAGCACAAAAGTCCTCCACAAAAAATGCAGTTCATCATCGATGGAATCGGCAGTCACAAGAAAGACTTCATTGATTCGGTTCAGGTCGACCCATCAAAAGCACCACAAAAAGCACGAACTCCGTAGCTCCAGCGACGCCCAGAAGTCTCCTGAAAAATGCACTCATGAACCGAAAAGGCAAACTAGTCAATTAAGCAACAGCCGACTGCCATCGTTTCGAACATGCAGTTCACGCTACAAACAACCGCGGACAGATGTAAAAGCATTAAACGCAAAATTCACAGCTGACAGTGTCGCGCCATGCACTCACTCAGTAGCAGGGCGATGGACCTACTATAACAGTGTGTAATATAAGACGAAGGCCGGTCGTTTGTTTGTTGATAAAACGTTTATTGGCTTAATATAACCAAGCTTCGATGTACACCTCCATTCGCTACTCAAGCTGTGTTCTAACTGCCCATACCAACCCAATACGTCACGACTGAGCATCTCCCCCCCCTTTCAGTCTCAATGCTCAATCGTGCTGTATCGGAGTTTTCCAATAGACCCCAATTATACCTACACTGTTACACCTCCCCATATTACTTAAAGAATTTTCCTTTTAAAGGAAAAATCTTTACTTCTAATCCCCATACTCTATTCCCTACTTGTCTTTTAACCTTCGCCCATACATCTTTTACTCTTCTCCCAGTGCTATGATCTGTCTATAACCTCCCCATATACTTCTTCTTTCCTTTTTTATTTCCCCAACATTTCATAGTTATCTACTACGTAATTCTTCATTTCTGGTTCTTTCTGGTTATCTGTATCAAATATACATATCATAAGAACAGCTCATAAATTCTGTGTCAAAAATTATGATCTTATACAATTCCTCATTCTCATAAACCCCAGGACGTACAAAAACAATGTAGTTAGAAAAAGTAAAGAAGTGGTGCGCACCAAATAAAGAACATGAAGAATGAATACACGACATGACCACATGGACATATTGTAAATGTACATTTAAGACATTCACCCTTTACCTCCCTTGCCAATAAAAAAATTTTTTGTAAAATAATTTTTTTAAAACACCTTTAAGAAATATATTATTGTTTGTTATAAAACAATTTGGCATAAGTTTTCATGAACCTTTTATATTTCACACTGACATTGCCAACCACAATTCCGTTCCTCTTCCGTTATCTCACCTTTTACCATGAGCCCATGTTCATATTTTATGAACAACTTAAATATAATTAAAGCTGGTATTTCACAGCACCTATATCTTTCCCCCGTACAATCCATCCTGTTATTTTATAAATAAAGTGACGTGTGTGCAGACCCTGGATACGTCTATCCATTCGTGCATACACGTTCACCAACCATGGTTTCCCACTAGTTAATGAATGCATAGTTTCCCCTTACCTTGGACAAATTTGTTTTTATCAACTCTTTTCTTAACGAAAAACCTTTAGCAAAACCTCCTTCATTTGAAACTTAAATTTACTTAACTAACTTTACAAGCATTTAACTCAATATACCAAATCATTCATGTAATCAAAATAAAATGAACACAACCTCCAAATTAATCTAGAAGAAAAAAAACACATTTTAAAATGACATAACATGCATGTTATCAAATCAGAATAAAATATCCTATTCTACCTATCACTATTGGACACTTTTACGGACCAATAGTTCTTGTCAACTCAAATGCTATGAACACAATCACCCTACTCTAAACCAATTACTCAAACAATAACAATCATATTTCAAGACCAAATCAAGAAAACAAAATGAGGTATTACAACTTAGGCTCAATAAAACAACCAAACAACATCCCTCATTTTCTAGTAGTAACTCAAGCATAAAAACATTTCTTATATGACTCATAACTCATAAAACTTAGATTTCATAAACACCGTTTTCAACACAATTTTAACTCTCTTAAAATTACTACCAGCATTAGGCTCTCATAAATGACGCATATCCAGTATTTATATGACCGAGAAGACTAAACCTCCTATCTATATATCTGTTATTTACAGATCAATTATGAACATATCTGTTCTATCTAGATAAACAAATCAGTAATCCAGAATTATCTATTTATTATCTCTTAACAGCACATAGTATCCTGAATAAGCTCTTAAGTAAGCACTGTACCCTATATCCAACATTAACTCAATGTAGCCATCCTCTACTTATCAACGTACTTGTGATCTATCCTGTCTATTATTATTATAACTTGTTAACCCCTATCTTTAAACACGGCACTTCTAACCTCAATAAAACAAATACATTCACCCACTGTACTAATATCTCAAAACCACTTTTTCCACCGTTTCGTATACTTCTTCTTGTTATCTACAGTACTTTCGATTTATCTACCTCTTACGTTTCCATTTCCTCAACAACTCTAAGTTTCTCTGAATAAGTGCTAACTCTATATCAACATCTTCTTCTTCGTACAACCTACTAGCCTCTTCCATACTACTACTTGACTCTGACTTTTCATCCATTTCTTCTTCTTCGTCTGTATGTCTCTCTTTAGCTGCCGCTAATTTCTTCCGTTCAACATCCCACCTAATTTGTCGATCATTCTTTCTTAAGGATCTTTCTAGTATAGGTATATCGTCTCCGCTTGTTGAATCATCTCTAATTCTTCTCTGTCTTTTTACTTCTTTATCTCTTTGACTGTCCATTCTTCTTTTTGTTGCTTGCCTAGTATTTTTAAATGGAGCACCTGTGTCTTCTTCCATACTATCATAATGAGTTTCATTTGTCCCTTCTTCTTCCATTCTTTTCGGAATTGTCTGTTCTTGTTCTTCGTAACTTGGATTTGCTAACAACTGATTTTGTTCTGGTTCTTTTCTAAGATCTGGGGTTACTGTAGCTCTTCCAAGATCTGGAGTTATTGTAACAACTTGTTCATCCAAAAATTTTGCATCCGAATAACAATTATTATTATAATTATTATTTTCTATCTCATTTTCATCTCTTCTTAAGTGTTCAACATGTGTCCTATCTACTTGTCCCGTGACCTGGTTCTTGATACTATCCGATACTGGGCCGATATAACTCTCATCGAACCTGAATTATTCCAAGCTCAATTACAAAATATTCAAACCTGCACGTATTAGTTATTTCCATATAACCATGGTCTTACTGCCTTCATGAGACTTCTAGTTTTGTCCAACGCTGCTTCAGTCTTTTGTTGTTTTTGTGTTCTACTTTCCAATAGATAAACATCTTTCTTTTTAAAAGTATCATTTGCTCCCATCCTTGGAATTCGTCTCCTGGCTTTTGCTACTTTTCCGCCATATATACTGTTATCTTGTTCCGAAGAGTCACTAACTAAACATTCGCCTGCTTGTCTACCAGCAAGCATACCGTACGAGGAAACATCTCGCCTCGAGTCAGGATCGTTCCTAATCATTCCTTTTAAATCTCTGTCTGGTGTACATTCTATATCAAAATCTGTGAGGTCTGAAAATTCTGATTCATAAGATTCTTCGGTTCCACATCCATGATTATACCTGAGCAAAGTTTTTCCATTTCTAGCCTTAACACTCTTTCTAATTTTCTTTCTGCTGTCTTCTATCTTAGGTTGTCTAACTTCTGTACCTGTGTCTCTCTTTAATGCAACGGTGTTTCTCTTCGTCAGTTTCAAGTCAGTTGGCTTTGATTGAGTTTCTACCAACGCGGTTTGATTTCCCTTCGTTATCTTGTTGTTTGGTTGTATCTGGGTTTTCTTTCCTACTGTATCAACTTGTGTCTGTGTGTTCCGTTCTACTACTTCAATCATCTGCGTCTGTGTCTCTCTTTCCAGTCTACCCCTAAAAATTGAAAATACCTGTCGATCATCAGCTAAGGTTCTATTAGTCTGATGCTGCTTTTCTCCTTTGTTTGACTTTGCGAGTGCATATCTCAATCTTCTGATTTCAAACCATTGATTTCGTAATGTTTTCTGCTCCTCACTATTAGATGGCCAGTTCCATTTTTTCTTATAAAAATTCTGTCTCTGCCAACTATTTTCTTCT